>WFKR01000003.1:27551875-27935314 GCA_025331145.1 Rosa persica | reverse complement strand
GAAAAAGAAAAAGAAAAACAATGAAAAAAAATATATGATGAACACCGTAGAGAAATAAATGTTTGTGTTTTATGGATTTAAGTCTCCTATACTTTGTGGATTTGGAGTTTATTTTGAAGTGAAAATCCACTGTTGAAGAATTTGGTCTTCGTCCAATTCACACTTATTCAAGAGAATGTTAGAATGAAGTTTAGGCCCAACATGATAACATTTGTCCTTTATAAAGCCCATATGGAGGACTTGGCGTTGATGCGGCTGATATAGGCTCACAATTTAACCTTGCAAAATGTAGTTGTCAATATAGGATAAGCAGAGATCGTGCAGTCCGGGGATTGTAGGGTACACCTACACAAAAAGGTCAATTAACACATAAAAGAATAAAATGGGGGATATGAGATTTGGTTACTAATCTACTTAAAATAAAATAAATAAAACTATATACAATGATTGACTTCCCTAACCTAGGCCAATACCACTCGCAAATTACTAAGTGTAGAAACAAAAAATCCATTTCAACATGCTACAAAAACGTGCCCATCTTAAATGCCTAGATAAGAGCCCAAATAAAAAGCCTCAATGGATCAATCAATTTATCTAATTCGTTCTAATGTGGGTTTGGATCGGAAGAGTCCTTACCTTGCCCAATACTACTAATTTTTTAGAACACTCAGCTTAATTCTCTTAATCAATAGTATTATGTAACCCCTGAATCGACTCACACATGCAAATTAACCATTACACATAGAATTTAATACGTAATTTCCAGAATCGTTTAACCATTGAAACATGGTTTTTACCACTTTAGAACTAATTATTACTTGTTTAACTCAGCGTCTTAACAAATAACAATTATTCTTGGCAAATTAAGCAAACAAAGAAGAACACTCAGCGTGATTCTAGCATGGGAACTTATTAACCTAACTTTGAAAATTACCTAAACACGTAAAAGGGCACAAGATTGTAACATGCATCATCAAAGAATTCTCGAAATTAAATCAATAATAAACTGAAGGGCTAAATACTGTTTAGTGTTTGAGCTTTTGACCATAAAATACTTCAGTCCCTGACCTTCTAATTTCACACGTTTAGTCCCTGTACTTCAAAATTTCGGACCAATAGGTCCTTGCAGTCTAAAAGTTGCGGTGAAATGTCTATTATGCCCTTAGTTCTATTTTTTAAATAAATTTATTCCTTTCTCTTTTTAAAAAAAAAATTCTTTTTTCTTTATTTTATTTATTCTTTTTTTTTCAAATAGAAAGAAAGAAAGAAAAAAAACAGAAAAAATAAACAAAAAGAAAGAAAGGGAAAAAAAAATCCTTTTCCAAACAAAATAAAATAATTAATTAATTAAAAAAAGAACTGAGGGCATAATAGACATTTCACTACGACTTTTAGACTGCAAGGACCTATTGGCCTGAAATTTTGAAGTACAGGGACTAAACGTGTGAAATTAGAAGGTCAAGGACTGAAGTGTTTTATGGTTAAAAGCTCAAGGACTAAACAGTATTTACCCTTAAACTGAAAATCTCAAAAATATTAATAAAAATATTCTGAACATTTCATGTCTCCAATTACACAACTCGCAAATCCAAACACACAGAACCGAAACAAAAATTGAAAGTAGAGTCATAGTCTTTTCTCAGCAGCTTGGCAACAAGGTGGTGAACTCGTCTCTGCTATGGTGGTGGAGCGTCTTTGACTCAGCGCCTAAGATCTTCGTAGACTGCTGGATGGATGGTGGTCACGGTCTTGTAGGTGATGGAGGATTGAAGAGTGAATTGAGCAGAGTCTCGGAAGAGTTTTTAGCCAGGAAGTGATAGGCAAGGAAGTGATCCCCATTCTGTTCTGGATGTTGCCTATTTATAGGGGAGCAGTGGTTGCCTTTTGTCGATCGTACCCTTCATCATTTGGACGGATGGGATTGCATAGCTTTCTTCATCTTCACTTTAATTTTCTGTTTCTTATTTCTTGTCCTTTTAATTTCTCATAATGGGGTACTTATGGCCTTAATTCCTCTCATAATGGGGCAATTCCTTTAATTTCCCAACCGAAAAATCTTTCTCCTTTATTCCTCTTCTTCATTACTTGGTCAAACGTCTTAAATTTCCTACAAAAAAGTGGAGAATATCATAATTTTTTTTAGAGAAAATAAAGGGAATTAAAATGTAAAGACCGCAAAAACGTCGACGGTAAGGAATCCTGATCCCATTAGGATTTTTTCGTAACTTTTTATTTTCCGCCTATTTTACTCCAAACACTCTACAAGACTCTGAAAATGACTTTAATGACTCAAAACACAAATCTAAGGGAGAAATAAGGCTAGAATGGAGTATATACTCATGAAAATCGTCGCACTTTGTGCTTCTATCAGGCGTCTACATGCATGGTGGATTTCAAAAATATGTCTCTCTACATCAATAAGTGCTCTACTAGGTTTTTATGATACTTTGTGATTTCTCTATCCCTTCGTTTCTATTAACCCTTACACCTTGTGTCCCCAATATAACCCTTTTGTAAGACTTTTTTTATCCTTAAGATGGGATAGCCTTTGATATGTGAAGATGAGTTTATAATTGTTGAACTTATGATTTGGGTTCATTTGTGCATGTGATTGATATCCTCCATGAGATCGTTTGAAAAAAATTAATATATGTGCTTTTTTTTTTGTGATATGTGAGCTTTTTGTAAAAAATATATATCATCTCTCATGTATACTTGAGTGAATAAGAAGCTTTTAAGCATACCCTTGAATTTTGAGAGAAGAAGTAGTGCTATATCCATGTGAGATTTGATTCATTACTTGTTTGATACATGTTAAGCTCCAACCATCACCATTGTTAGTCCCAAGTCTTAGATGCCTATATGTGGAATATATGTTGTAGTTAATTCTCGAATATCTTGAGGATGTAATTCTTAGTTAAGTGTTATTCTTGGTGCCTTGGAAGTATGAGATTGCTGAGATAATATGTTGAAAGGTGTTAGAGTCTTTTTGTTTTGTAAACATTGGAGTCTTGTACTTTGTTTTGATTTCGTTGGTTTTGTCTTCTGTATTCATTGAAGGGTTTTCAACCTTTAGTTCTTTTCATGTATTTTGAGTCTTGTTGTATTAAGTTTTTTATTTTGCTAAGAGACTAGCAAAAGCTAAGTGCGGGGAAACTTGATGAGACTAATATTTCCTATATTTTTAGTGCATTTCTCTTTACATTTTGCTTAGTTATTCTCATAACTTTATCATTTCTAACTTACTTTGTTGTTATTAAGTACAATTGAGCTCCAAACGCATGAAATGAGCTATCAAGAGCTGGAAATGAAAGAAATGAAGGCAAGGCAGAAATGAGGCCTCATAAATGAAAAGAAATGGAGAAATGAAACTTTCATAATCTAAATGAGAAAAGGAATCTTAGTTGATGTAGGAATCCTAAGTCAACTAGGAGTGAACTCGGAAAAATGATGTTCAGAAATGAGAAATGACAGAGTCCCAGTTGGACTGGGAAACCTGATCACACTAGGAGTCCTTATGCTACTAGAAGACCTAATAAGGCTAAAAGATGTTGTGTCTTCAAGATGACTCAAGATAGTTCAAGAATGTTCTAGAAGACATGGTTTGTGTCATACATAGAAGAATGAGCTTTGAAATTATCCAATTGAGAAGTCTGGCCCAAAGATTGAAGCGTGTGACTTGACATGAGTTTCTAGACCTTCTTAACGTCTTGGAAGAATCATAAATCAATTCCTATTGATTTTTGCCATGAGATATGGAGAAGATAATAGAAGAATTCGGCCAAGTCCCAATTTGGGAGAGTTTGGGAGAAAATCCAAGTCGTATGCAATCAGGAAAGGAAAATAAAAGAGAATAATTATCAATTTAGGATTCCTGATTACATTCTACATGCATGGAGGCCGAATTATGGCTAAGTTCATTTAGGATTTTTGGCAATGATTACTTGTTCTCCATCCACAAGCCTTGCCGTGACCCGCATTGCCATCCACCACCTTTGAAGATCTTCTTGCATTCTTGAAGCTTTTTTAAAAGTGTAACCATGACCTTTATCCTTTTGTTTTCAATTTTTAAGTTTTGTAACTTTAAAATCAGATTATGTAGCGTTCTATATAATTGTTTTGAATGGATGTTTCAATTCTTTGTTAGAATGAACTATGTGTATTGATGTTTAGTTTTCTTTATCCTTGAAGCATGAAAACGTTTTATGATTTTCAGATTATAAATTTGGGATTTCTTTATGTGAACTTGAATGTTTGCTGATTTTGTTCTTCAATCCCACCTTTCATCATTTCCGATTTCTTTGATGGCCAACTTAGGTTTCGAATGCATGATTGAATCCATATTAAGATTGGTAGCGTTCTAGGTCTTAATTGTTAAGTACAAAACCTATAATTCCTTAGGTAAATCAACAAAGAGAATTGCATGCTTGATTAGCGTTCTAACTTGTGTGTTTTTCTTAAATCGATCAAACTTTCGAAGTGCTTAATGCATTGAATATGTTTTGTTAATGGATTGATCACTCACTAAATTACATGTTTAATAGGATTAACTATGGTGCGTTTATCTAGTTAATTTAACTAAGGAAAGTAAAAAAAAAAACTTTGTATATGTTCATCATTTTTCTGGATTGGTTTCTTCCAAGTGCATGTTTTGATTTGTGAATTATGATTTAATATCTTGTTTTCATGTTAATCGTTGTTGACTTCATCATACATCTTAACCGTCCATCCCATCTATGATTCATGGTTTGATTGATCATTGCAATTAGTTAATTAGGTTAAAAATAATAACAAATTCGAAAATCCCCTTAATTTCTTTGTAAATTCGTATATATTGTATAATTGCAACTAATAATTCTTTTCTTGACGTTTAAATTACAGGAGTACCCCCAAATCCCCGGATAGAATGATCCCTACTTGCTATATACTAACAATTGTCAACAGGGTTAATTTTGAGAACTCATTTTGAGCTCGTCAACAACATTTTAGTTTGTCTATTCATTCAATACAAACAAAAAGGAAGAAAAAATGAGGACGTAGAATGCAAAGGTTAAGTAGCCGGAATCAAAACATACACAAAGAGGAGGTGGATTTGGAAACTTACAGAGCCACTCTGGGCTTGAGTCTTCTTCTTGAAGATGCCTGACTCGGTATTAGCCTCGATCTCCTTCTTCTCCTCAATCTCGATCTCAGATTCCTCAATCAGTATAGGTGGTGGAGATGACTTTTTAGAATAACACATTAGAATCGTTACCGGTAAGGATTGTGATCAGGAAATGAAGATTGTTGGAAGCAGAACATACTTGACCAGCTGACAAGGTGGAAGAGGTGACCGGAGGGGAAGATGAGGCTAGAGGTGAGGAGGCAGAAAAGGAGATAGGGGGCGGTGAGGTTGAAGAGGAGGCTGGAGGCAGCGAGGTTGAAGACGATGGACGAGTAGAGTTTGCTTCTCCACCTACGATACCAACGGCAACCTTACGTTCCATACTTCTGATCAAGAAAGAAATTAAGGTTTTCCGATCAAGAAAGGAGAAACAGAAAGCAGAGAGAGAAATGTGGCTTGAAAAAGATCTATTTCAGTTTGCTTCAAACTGAAATGAGAAAAGATAAATAGAAGCTCTGGAAAAGTTTGGATTTCATGAACTAATTCTCACACACCTACAACTGAGTTTATGTATACAAGAGTCGTTGCTGACCTCAGCAATGATTATTTCCTATTTTTTTAACTGATTTAGTAACAGAAAATTTACAAATTTCTAGAATTTTGTTACACAGATTCAGCTAACTATTGCAGAAGCTCATTCACGAGTTATGAAAGAGGGAATTACTTCCTAGGTTGACTAGGAATAGCTGGTCTTATTTCTTTAGTTCTATTTACTCTTAAAACACAACATTTCATTTTACATCCAAATGGAATCTCCTAGCTGTGAACTTTGGCTCAATACTAAACACTCAACTGATGGCTGGATGGTAGTGGTTATAGGTGGCTTGCAGCCCAAATAAGCAAGATTGATGGTCCAATTTTGGCTCGAGCATGGGCTGATTTACGATTCACGTTGACTGGCTATGCGCAAGTGGAGGTTTTGCTTACCTATCTAAATTCCAGCCACAATATCTTTTTGACTTTTCTGCCATTTGTTTATTATATCATTTTTTTTTGTAGACTTGTATAAACTTTGGCATTTCTGGTAGTTCAAAAGTTTGACCTTCCCTCCCAATGTTGGCTTAATGATCTACTACATACTATTACACTATTATTAGGAGAAGAGACTTTGCTTTCAAAAATTTCTTTTTACCAATTTAACCCTCATATATTAATTTTTGTTTGGAATATAATTACTTTATAAGGATAATATAGAAAATTCTAAAATAGAAAACAAAAGAAAAAAAATAGTAGAAAACGTGGGACTTGAACGAAAAACGTTTCCACTCTCTACACATACAGTGGGTGGACCATCGATCTTGACATTCAAGCAAAACCTTAGTACCAGTAGCAAAAGCAATTGTTCTAAGAGATAGCTTAACTAGTGCTCGAGGAAAAGATACTGAAGAACTGAAGTAGAAGGTGACTCAGAAACTAGTCATTGATTCAGTAAGAGGACTCATTAAATCATCGTAGAGGCTTCTTAAAGTCATTCAAGACATCTCACAACTTCTTTTGATGCCATCACTTTCAAGCATATTTTTAGAGAAGCAAATTTTGTGGCTGATGCTATAGCAAACCTAGGTCATAAGTTTGTTAATGGTTCTTTTTGGACCAATAGGGTTCCCAATGAGGCTACTAAACCCTTGCTCTTTGGCATTGCAAAATTGTGGTAGCCCATGCCAAGAGGCTTCCAAATCTAATTCGTAGCCTTTTAGTTTGAAAAAAAAAATGGTGGCCCCTACTGGTATAAGAATTAACATGAGCATCGAAGAAGAAACTATGAAAATTAAAGTCTACATAAAGTAGGAAAATGAGAATAATATGAAAAGACAAAAAATAAAGACTAACTTGAACTCATCACATTTCTAGAAAAAAAAATCAATAGCTCAAATAAACAAAAACAATAGGACCAATAAATAAAAAAAAGAGATAATCATAATTTTGTATGTCTTAAATATTGGTGGTTACAAATATGCAAAGCGGACTACCATAAATAATTAAGCAAATAAACCTGCCACAATGTTATTAGTTGATTAAAACTTTAGGAATAAAAAAATTTAATAATATACGAAGGTTATAAATTGAAATACATATTGAGAATAAGAAAAAAAATATATGAGAACAGTTTGGAGCAATATCCAGTGTAATTCGTTGTAGTTCTATCAACACTACACTTACAATTGGTATTGGCATATATTTACTCTAATTTTTTTCATTGGATTTGATTATGCAACAGCGGTCTCTTTAAAGATTCTCAAACTCCATCACTCTCAATGTGAAGACCCGGAATTTTTTTTAATTGTTTTTTGTAATTCATTATTTGAACTATTATTTGAATATTATGAGTTTCGGCTCAATTCGGTTGTATTTGTGCGATGGAATTAAATTCGAACGATTTTTATTTCAAGAACGAACATTATTAAAGGGATTGAGAAAATTGACTTTTTATATGTACAGAATTTGGGAAAACTTCATTCATAAAAGTTGTAGGGCTCATCAATACGAGTTTGTGTATATGTGGAACGTAAAAGTCGGAGTTTTTATGAGAAAGTTATGAGCGATTGAAAATTGGAAATTTTCTATAAATAGCAAACAAATTCTGAGCATATGAACATGGTAGTTAAGTTTCACATTTCGGATTAGAATTCTTTATTCAAAATTTAGGGCGTGATAGTTTGGTATCAGAGCGTAAGACACATATTTAGTGATAATCAGTACCACTCGAGTGATGGTCCGTTTGCAGCGGATCCCCATCATATGCTCTTCGGTACTAGTATAATCATTGGGTGTGTTGTAGTATGGGGTTTAGTCAGGGTTTAAGTCCATCGAACAGTAGGGTTACCATGTAGGTTCGTGTTCGAACAAGTATAGTTCCTTGAGTTACAATCTTTGGATTGAACTCCGGTTGAGTCAGTGAGGATTATTTCATGGGAACGACGTCCTTTTATACGATTGAAGTTATTTGGTTAGGGAGCTTGCATCTAATGTTGGTGTAAGTATTTAATCGATAGTAGTCATGCCTTCTTAAGTTGGGTCGACAGATGTTCTTGGGTGGAAAGTATTGATCAGGGGATAGATATCTAGTTTAATATAAAGGCGTATTAGTAGAGCATTCTATTCAGCGTACGATTATCTGATTAAAGTAGCTTTGAGGTGTCTAGATGGATTTTGTGGACGGTTTGAGTTCTTAGTGTAGTTTTAAGAATGCGTTATAGGGACGCTATGTCCACTAGGTGATGAATGATCGAAGAGGTGGAGTCAGGAATAAAGGCATGGTTCCCTCTCAAGATGAGTGCTAATTTGTGGAAGAGGTAGTACAACTTGTTATGTTGTTGTTAAGGCAGTTGATGTTACTTATCTATCTAGGCTGACAAGGGAGGTCATTATAGAGAGCAGTGGCATATCAAGGTGGTTCAGATTTCCTAATGGTCGATCAATGGACTGAAATATGGAGACCTACTTTGATATGGTCGTCTATACCGAAGTGAAGAAGAAAGAGATAGCTACATTCCTATTCAAAAGTGAAGTAGGACGGAGGTGAGATTTTGTGCTAAGGATTAGGATTATATCAACCATGACTTAGGAGGGTTTTGTGGAACTCTTCTAGGACATGTACTTCCTGCTCCAATGAGAGAGATGTTGGAGATTGACTTCATTACTTTAGTTCAAGGGATTATGAGTGCCGAAGACTAGGAGCTTTGTTCACATGACTATATTAGTTTTTCTGGCCAATAGATCCAGAGAAGTTGGCTCATACGTTTCAGTAGGGACTGAATTATGAGATCAAAGAGAGAGCGGTTCCTTTTCAACTACCTTCTATGGCATCATGGAAAAAGATGACAACTATGGAGAATTTCTGAGAAAGGTGGGGAAAGGCAGTGCAGAGTGAAATAGTATGTCAGGTGCTTAGGGTGGGCCTGAAAAAGGCAGAGAATCCATCAGCAAATTTCAACTAGTGTAGCCTTTGAATTTAGTTTAACCACAAACGTTTGGCAGGTAATGCCCTTGAGATGTTTTGGAAGATGAGGTGTTTAACATTTATTAATCCTTTATGTTAGTGAAGCATTGTATTTTTACACATTTGTTTATGTTCGGTTTGACTCAGAAGATTCTATCTAGATCTCTTAGAGGCTTGACAACCTGATATGTATTGAGAATGATTTGTTTTAATGATACATCTTTATGATTGTGTGGTGTTGGATTTTTGCTTGATTTATGAAAGAGTTTTCTGTATGGTTTGGCGTGTAGAAAGATTGTTATGACCTCGTGATAGGATAACTGTGAAAGAACTGTGTAGCTTCACAATATGAGAAGTTTTATTATGATTTTGAGAACAAAATAGTGTAATTTTGATTTAGTTGAAAGGGTCTCATTTCCAAATTTCTGTATAGCTAGAGTCACATTATGATTGTTGTGTTAAAGATACTGTTGTGATAATAGGATTCTAGGCTCTTGTAGCCTTTATTAAGTACAGTAGTTGTGGAGTTGTGGTTGGGTTGTCCTAAGGGATGAAATTATGGAGATGGTTGAGTTATCACCAAGTAGAGTGGTAGAGTGGTGATACTAGGTTTTGCACCTATATCAAATGTTTGATCGAGACATGTCTTACTTCATAGAGTGAAGGCTTTCTAAAGCTGATGAATTACTCAAATTTGCGAGTATAGCATTTTATCCCCAGATTTTTGGATGGATTGAACGAGTGAATTAGGTGTTAGAGGTTATGTTGAAGGCATGCGTTTTAAACTCCAAATGTGAAGTTAAGACGAAGGTCGGTTGGAGTTGTTATGATTGTGGTGAGAGGTGGAGATTTAGTGATTAGTATACCGTATCTCCTAAAGTTTCATGGCATTGAACGTGTTGATGAGCCTAGAATGAAGAAGAAAAAGAAGAAAAAGTCCAAGATGGATCCAGAGCGGGTGATGGGAGTACCTTTGGAGTAGAAGTTGGTACGACCATCGTTGTTGGTCGATTTGTATTCCAAACGGAACTATAATACCACTTTGAGTGAAGAGTCTGACTTGTTTAAAAGTTGGTGGAGATTACTACTGATATGAATGATGAAGGTCCTTCTCAGTGGACAGTTGGAACAGATGGTGGGTTACGTTGAGACTTAGATCAAGATTGTATGTTCCGAGTAGTGTGATGATCTTTAGGAGAAGGTTCTACGGGAAGCACATCGATCATGATACACTGTACATCCAGGAAACACCAAGATGTATATAGACCTACGAAGACAGTTTTGGTGGAAGAGGATGAAGAGAGATGTGGTAGAGTATTATCCAAGTGTCTTACCTATCAGCAGGTGAAGGTAGAGCATCAGAGACCTGCTGGTATGGGAGCACATGGATCTTGTGACTGGATTGCCTAGGTCCAGACAAAGTTATGACTCAATATGGGTAATTGTTGACCGCTTGACAAAGTTAGCACATTTTCTTCCTTTGGCAAAGACTTACTCTAGTGATGCTTTGTGCAAGTTGTATCTCAATGAGATAGTGAAGCTCCATGGTGTGCCTATATTTATTGTTTCAGATCGGGTTGCTCGATTCACTTCGAAACTTTGGCATAAATTCCATAAGGCATTTGGAACATCTTTATCTATGAGCACCGCTATCCATCCACAGATAGATGATGGAAGATATGTTGAGAGCTTGTGTTTTGGACTTCAAAGGAAATTGGGCGGATCATGTACCATTGGTAGAGTTTGTCTACAACAGCAACTATCACTCCAGTATAGGCATGGCTCCATACGAGGCTCATTATGGTAGGCCATGTAGAACTCCTATCTATTGGGCAGAAGTTGGAGATAAAGAGCTATTGGGTCCTAAGATTGTGCAGAAGACACCAAGAAGATTAGCATTATCCGAGACAGGATTCGAATAGCATAGAACAGGTAGAAGAGCTATGCTAATTTGAAGAGAAGACAGATTGAGTTTGAAGTGGGTGATCATGTATTCTTGAAAGTCTTGCCTATGAAAGGTGTGGTGAGATTTGGCAAGAAAGGAAAGCTAGCACTAAGATATGTCAGACCTTTTGAGAGTCTGGAGAGGGTTGGAGGGCTAGCTTACCTACTTGCATTACCATGTAGTATGTCGGGTGTACACAAGGTCTTTCGCGTGTCTATGCAGAGAAACTACATCCACGATGAGCCACATGTTATTGATCATGTCATAATCGAGGTGAATACAGACGTGACCTTCGTGGTTGAACCTGTACGTATCTTAGATAGGTCAACGAAGAGACTTTGTCGGAAGGATGTGGACTTAGTTAAAGTATTGTGGAGCCACCACGACAAAGGTGATGCTTCTTAGGAGTTGGAGTCGGATATGAGAGTGAAGTACCCACAATTATTCGTCGATGAGCGTGCTTGAATTTCGGGATGAAATTCCTTTAAGATGGGTAGACTGCGAAGACCCGGAATTTCTTTTAGGTGATTTTTGTAATTCATTATTTGAACTATTATTTGAATTATAAGTTTCGGCTCGATTCAGTTGTATTTGTGCAATGGAATTAAATTCGAACGATTTTTATTTCGAAAACGAACGTTATTTAGGGGATTAAGAAAATTGACTTTTTATACGTACATAATTTCGGACAACGTCTTTCATGAAAGCTGTAGGGCTCGTCGATACAAGTTCGTGCATATGTGGAACGCAAAAATCTAAACCCATATGAGAAAGTTATGAGTGATTGAAAATTAGAAATTTTCTATATATAGCAAAAAAAATTCTGATTTTTCTCATAAGGACAGATTTTAATTTTTTTTGCGTTTTGGCCCCCAAATCTCTCCGTTCTCTCTCCTCCACGCCTCCTCAAAATCGTCGGGTTCTGACCGAACCAACCCTATTTTTCTGACCTTTTTCCACGTCTTCCGGCCACAGACCCGGCCCAGACCGACTCACCTTAGCCTTACCCGTCAACACCCGTCGTTAGAGCAACAATGAAGGAGATCGAAGGCTGCGTCAGTGGCGGCAGGCCAACCCGACCTGTTTTCTTGTTTTCCTGAGATTCCTCGGCCGATGCTTCACTGTTCTAGGTTCGTCTCCTCCTCTAGATCATTCTCATACCTGCCTTGCATAACGATTTGGAGTGTAAACTGAAAGATCAAGCGTTGAAGATCGACAGCCACATTGAATCTGGAAACGTGATCAGATAGCCGAGATTAATCCAACCTCGAAGCTTGATCTAGGACCATCTTCAATTCATGGGACTTTAATCGAAAACAATAAAAATTTGAAAATTTCTACAAATGTATCATCTCGCATCCAAGCATGGGAGATTTTGTAGATGGAATTAGATAAGTTTGGCCTTTATACTTGTAGCAAGCAAAAGTGCAAAACTACTCCTTATTTGTTGCAACTTTAGGAAGGGATAGATGAATGCAACATAAACAAAAAAATTTGTAATTTCTCAGCATGGGAGATTGAAGGGAGAACATAATTTGAAAATAAAAAGAAAAATGTCGGTAGTTTGTTGTAAGAGGTAAGAAGAGTATTTTTTTTTTCTCTCTCTCTCTCTGTATCCTTATCTGTTTTTTCATATGAGTTGACAAAGTCCAATAACTATTGAAAAAAGATGGGGGTCCATATAGCAAATTTAGAAGTCCAACTAAAACAAAAAAGATCTGTTATTTATTGGAACTCTTACTTTATAAGAAACCCTCTCACCCCTTGAGAGACGAAAAGAAAAAGAAAATAAACTGTTTTCAATCTGTGACTTTAATTCTCATTTAATTTGGACCAGCGTGTTTTTAGGGTTCCTTAATAAGTTGAGCCCTGTCGTTTTCTTTTTCTCGAGTTATATATATGAGGAATACTAGTAACCTTCTCCTTCAACCTTTCTCTTTCTACTTTCCTCATTCATTGCATGCCATGTGTATTTCACTATCTAAAAATTTCAAATAATTAATACAATTAAAAGACAAGTTTTCACTTCCCTCTTTACACTTATTTAATTTTCACATGCATTTAATTAAGTAATTAATTTTAGTTTCTCAACTTTTTTCTTTTCTTTTGTGAATGCTTTTTAATTGCAATTTATATAACTCTTGTGGACTTACGTACGTATTTACATAAGAAGTATGTACATATATATTTAACAACATACTTCAAATTTTTTTCCAAAAAAAAAAAACACACAATTGAAACAAAAAAAAATGGCCAAACGTTTGATTTACTTATATACATGAATCAAAGAGAATGTTTAAAAAAAAATTAAAAATTTATATAATTATCTAATCTAACATGTGTTCTAACGAAAAAAAAAAAAAAAAAGATTTGTAGCTACCATGTCAGTGAGGTTTACTATTTTTTTTGTGGGTTTTATACAAAAAAAGATGTCAAAAAAAGACTCAGTATTATGGAACATGACCAAATAAATGAAAGAAAAAATTTTGTTGAAAAACTTAAGAAAAATAAGAAATTGTTTTAGGGAATCAGAAATTGAGAGAAATTCGCTGTGTATTCTCATTGATAATAGGGGCCTCTTTATATAGAGGATTACAATGCATAGAATCTGAACATACAAGGAAAGTAATTCTACATTAAATAGGATTCTAAATCCTTCTATAACCCTGTTACCACTAGGTCAAGTAATCTAGAGTTTGGGCCAGACATATAATCTGGATTTCCTTGAACACTCCCCCTTGTGTCGTCCAAACATGGTGCTTCTCTCGTTGCCTCATTAAAAACTTGCCGAGTAACAAAAACCCAATGGGACAAAAATAACCTCGGTTGAAGGGGAAAAAGAGTACAACACACCCTTCACGTTTCGAGACCATACATGTATACATCTCCCCCTGATGTCTGCACCTCCCCCTGATGATTACGATCATGGGAGTTCAGATAGTTTCCGCAAGCCAATTATTGTCACATGTTTCTCGAACGTGGATTTAGGCAATGACTTAGTAAACAAGTCTGTCACATTATCCTCAGATCGAACCTGGTTTACTTTGATCTTGAGGAGCTTCTGTTGTTGCTGATTGTAGAAGAATTTGGGCGATATATGCTTGGTGTTGTCGCCTTTGATGTAGCCTTGTTTCATTTGTTCAATGCAAGCAGCATTATCCTCATAAATGCTTGTTGGCTCATCTGTGGTAGACTTCAAACCACAATTACTTCGAACATGCGTAACCATGGATCGTAACCATATACATTAACGAACTGCTTCGTGAAGAGCAATAATCTCTGCATGATTCGAAGAGGTAGCGACTAAGGTCTACTTTGTAGACCTCCAAGATATCGCGGTGTTTCCCATGGTGAATACATAACCAGTTTGGGAACGACCTTTGTGTGGTTCAGAGAGATACCCAGCATCAGCAAAACCTTCCAAAACACTTATATCGTTTTGGGATGGGGAGGGAATGCAGTCCACCATGTGTGGTGTTCCAGTTATTTGATGGGTCCGAAACCATCATCTCTCTGTAGGGATAGAATAAGCCCATATCGATCGTACCACTTAGGTATCGAAAGATATCTTTAACACCAGTCCAATGGCGTCATGTTGGCGAGGAGGTATATCTAGCTAACAAGTTCACAGTGAATGAGATGTCCGGTCTCGTGCATTGTGCTAAGTACAATAATGCGCCTATTGCACTTAGATATGGCACTTCTGCCTCTAGCACTTCTTCATCGTCATCTTTTGGACAAAATGGATCTTTCTTTGGATCAAGACTACGGACAACCATTGGGGTGCTTGAAGGCTTAATCTTATCAGTATTGAAACGCCTAAGCATCCTTTGGGTATAAGCTGATTGATGACTCAGAATACCATCTTCACGGTGCTCAAGTTCCAAACCGAGGCAAAACCGTGTTTTCCCAAGATCTTTCATCTCAAACTCGGATTTCAAGTGTTCAGCGGTTTCCCTTAACTCTTTAAGGGTGCCAATTATATTCATGTCATCGATATAGACCGCCACTATTGCAAATCCGGAACTTGTCCATTATATGAACACATATGGCCATAGTTCATTATTGACATATCCCTTCCCAATCAAGTAGTCACTCAGACGGTTATACCACATCCGTCCAGATTGTTTCAATCCATATAGTGAGCGTTTTAATCTTATCGCCAACGCGCTCCGTGGTTTAGAGCCACTTGATTTGGGTAACTGAATTCCATCTGGAACTTTCATGTATATTTTCGTATCTAGATCCCCATATAGATACACTGTAACCACGTCCATAAGCTGCATGTTCAGTTTTTCGGAAACTACCAAACTGGTAAGGTAGCGGAATGTAATGACGTCCATTACGGGAGAATAGGTCTCCTCGTAGTCGATTCCATGGCGTTGTGAGAAGCCTTGCGCGTTGTGAGAAGCCTTGCGCCACAAGGCGAGCTTTGTACCTTACAATCTCATTTTCTCATTACACTTTCTAACGAATACCCGTTTATGACCAACTGGTTTGGTGTTAGGCGGTATTGGTACAATTTTGCCAAATACCTTTCTTTTCGTTAGAGAATCAAGTTCTGCCTGGATCGCATCTTTCCATTTTGGTCAATCTGCTCTACATTGGCATTCATCAGCGGAGCGTGGTTCGATGTCATCGGTCTCAATAATCTCATGCTCTACTGAATACGCGAATATATCATCAAAGATGATGGAGCTTCTTTCCCACGTCCCATGTACACTAGTGTAATTCACAAAGATCTCTACGTTCTCAGGGATAGGTTCTAGCATTGAGGCGTCCCCCAATGATGTCTCTTGGACATAACCATAATCCGGAACATTCTCATTGGATGGATTTTGAGTATCGATGATCAAAGGATTTGTTTGTGCCTCATTCGCTCTTTTTCTAGGGCGAGTATCCTTCGAACCAATTGGTCTACCGCGCTTTCTTGCGGGACCTGCGGCCATAGATGCCACATCATTACCATGCTGGGCAATGGCGCCATCTCTTGGTGTCACGGGAGTGGCGTTATGTCCATTATTAGGGACATCAATCCTTGCAGGCACGTTTGTAGCAGGTATGTGTGATCTCGTCACTTTGGCAACATCAGAAAACGCATCAGGCAGAGTGTCTGCTATGTTCTGGAGCTCGATTATTCTTCGCACTTCAAGTTCGGACTGTGCGGTACGGGGATCGAGATGAGACATAGTGGGGACAGACCACGACAATTCCTGTCATTCCTGTTGAACATCTGTGTTCTTATCTCCCCATAACGACGGGAAGACTGTCTCATCAAAGTGACAATCCGCAAATCTAGTGGTAAAGAGATCGCCTGTCAAGGGTTCAAGATAGCGGACGATAGTTGGAGATTCATAGCCAACATAAATGCCCATTCGTCATTGTGGACCCATCTTTGTACACTGTGGCGGCATAATAGGCACATAAATAGCACATCCAAAAATGCGTAAGTGCGAGATATTAGGCTCGTACCCAGTCACTAGCTGTAATGCAGAATAAGATTGAGTTGCAGTAGGTCGTAGACGAATGAGCGTCGCTGCGTGCAATATTGCATATCCCCAAGCAGAAACAGGAAGGCTGGTGCGCATTACCAATGTCTGAGCTATCATTTGTAGTCGTTTGATAGCAGCTTCTGCGAGACCATTTTGGGTATGAACATGGGGAACTGGATGCTCAACATCAATCCCCAATGACATACAATAGTCATTGAATGTTTTCGATGTAAACTCCCCAGCATTATCAAGTCGAATTGACTTAATTGGATGGTCGGGGTACTGAGCCCGTAGACGGATAATTTGGGCAAGGAGTTTAGCATAAGCAGCATTGCGAGTGGACAACAGCGCGACATGTGACTAGCGTGTCGACGCATCAACCAATACCACAAAGTATTTAAAAGGTCCGCATGATGGTTGAATTGGTCCACAGATATCCCCTTAGATTCTCTGTAAGAACGGAATAAGTATTTTGGGATCCTTTGCGTAGGACGGTCTCGATTCTAATTTCCCAAATGAACAGGCTTTGCAGAATGAGCGAGGGACCTTAGAAGCAACCAATGAGGATTTTGGTTGGGCCGGAGCGTCTATAACGCTTTTAGAAGCAAAATGTGTGACTACATCTCCCCTTATGGCGTTAGAGCCATGTAAATTGGTGTGTGTGGCGTCATTGCCACTAGGAGGAATTACCATGGCATCATGCTCATGGTTGGCACCATTTGTGGCGTCATCACAAGGGATAAGAACGGCCTTGCGGCGACCTAAGACAGTAGCAGTGCCTGAAGCTGCAGTTTTTGCGGTCTTGCTAAGTCCGGGAATCAATATTTGATTCTTGCTTCTTCTCATTCTGAAGAATGGATGCCCGTGTGAAGTCTTTAATATATAGAGCATCATATCACGACCAGGATGTCCTGGTCGGTCATGCCAGAGCCAATATGTGTCTAAATCCAAGAGATCTACTCTTATGACATTATTGGATTCAATTGGTCGAATTGTAGTGGCATAAAGTCCACTAGATTGACACGTAAGCTTCTCTAAGATGCGTTTTCTGCCGCAATCATTAGAGGTAATGCAAAGGAATTCTATTCCGTTCTCATTATGTGTTTCCGCATGGAATCCGTTGGCTCTTATATCTTTAAAGCTCAATAAGGTTCGATTTGCCTTAGGAGCGTAGAGAGCTTTAGTGACTTTAATCAAGGTGCCATTTGGCAAAAGGAATTGGGCCACTCCATGTCCTTGAACTAAACCTGATGGCCCAGCCATCGTAGTCACAGAGGAATATGTAGGCAACATCTCTAAGAATAATTGCCTATGTCGTAGAATGGTGTGCGTAGTCGCACTATCCGCGAGACATTGTAGTTCATCCATTCCTAAAAGAAAAGCTCATAATTAAAAAGGAGTCATAAAGAAAAGAACTCAACTTTTATTGATAAGCCAAACGGAATTACATCATCGTTTAATCAAAGAAGATCTAATCCAAAAAGAAACTAGCTAATGCAAACAATGGCAGTCATCTAACTTCTTTCGGTAATTTCAATGTAAATGTGACCAGGTGAGTAGAGAGATATCGGTGGAGCAAAGCTCGCTTAAGTACCACTTATCTCAAAACCTTCCTAGACATCACATTTACAAGGAGTACGCCTACTTTAAAGTAAGATTAAACCATTGGCATCTACTACAAATAATATGGCAATTGCCTACATCTCTTGGAAAATAAAAATACTTAATCAAAATCGCTAGTTTCTGAGTCTTGATCTTTGTATTCTTCCACCCTTAGATCGAGATCGCCATCTTGATCTTCTTGTTCCATGTAGTTGGCCTCCCTTGCTTCATGATATATTTTGTATGTGTTCGTAACGTTCTGGGATGCACTACACTTCGTTGCCCAATGTCCACTTGATCCACATCAAAGACAAACATCTTTATGGTCAGGCTCCCTTGATCGAGGTGCATTTGATACATGAGTTGGACGGCCATTGTTCTTGGTGGTGTCACCACCATGGCCGGAGGCTCCGCCTCTCTCTCTCTTCACACGTTGACCTCCACGGTTCCGTGCATGCCTATCTTGGTGATTTCCTTCCTCTTTAGGGCGATAATATGGACCAGAACGTCCAGAATTGTCCCTACTCTTAGGGTTTCGCTCCTTGCGTCCTCCCTTGGGGGCGCGACTATAATTAGACTCCGGAATAGACTTAGTTCCTACAGGTCTAGCATTATAGTTCTTCACAAGGATATTGTCATGCTTCTCAGCTACGTTCATGGCGCCAATGAGCTCATGAAACCTTGTGATACGTCCTGCATTCACATCAATCCGATAATTCTAAAAAATCATCAGGATAGAGACGGGGAAGGTAGAGAGAGTCTTCTCAATCAACATCGTAACAGTTATGGTTTGTCCACAGAATTCCATCAAGGACTTGATACGAAGAGCTTCCAAGTTATAATCAAGCACGGACTTGAAGTCACAGAAGCGGAGGCTATGCCATCTCACTTCTAAATCAGGAAGCAGGGAGTCACGAACGTTGCCAAATCGCTGCTCAAGTTCCACCCATAGTTTTCTGGGGTCTTCCTCATTGAGGTATTCACTTTGGAGAGCATCATTCATGTGCCTTGTCATGAGAATTATGGCCTTGGCTTTATTTGCTTCGAAAGCACGAAGTTGCTCTACATAAAGCACGTTCTGACTAGGCTCTTGGATGGTTTCCAGAAGTCCATCAATCTTAAGGCGCACATCTCGGACCCACCTATGGTATCCTGCGCCAGTTGTCTCTAGTGGAACAAAGTTCAACTTATTCAGGTAACTCATCCTGAAAAACAACACAAGATTAGGGTTAGTTTCGGAGCATAAAAGGCTACCACGAAAACAATAAGAATTTCTAAGCGTAGTCGCTTCCAAGAAATTAGGGATTTCTGAGCGTAGTCACTCCCAAGAAAATCCGATTCCAAGAGGGGTTTTGGATTAGATCGAAACAATGATGTATGTGGTCGATCGTTTTTCTTCTCAACAAACTCTAAGTTTGGAGGACTCTACAAGCTCCAAGCTTGGAGTGAGCACGAACCCTACAGTTCGGCTTTAGGTCTCCCCTATGAAGAAGAAAGGGGGGTAGAAGAAGGGATGTTGGAAGTCCCCGAGAAAAGAAAAGAAATTGAAATTACAGAAGCAAAAGAAATTAAATAAAAAAATACCTCAAATGTGGGCGTGGGCTTCCTCCTTTTTTTTTTTTTTTTCCTTTCCGGGCCGCAGGTCCCCTTCCTCTTTTTTTTTTTCCTTCTTCTTTTCGGGCCGCAGGTCCCCTTCCTCTCTTTTTTTTCTCTTTCTCTTTCTTCTTTCCGGCCCACTCTTCCTTTCTTTTTCTTTCTTTTTTTTCTTTCTCTGCAGTTGCACGTGGGCAGATGGCGGAAGGCTTGGCGGCTAGGTGGCTAGGCGGCTTGGCGGCTTGGCTGCTGTACGTGGGCTCGGGAGTGGGCTGGCAGTGGGCTGCTGCTGGGTTGGGCTTCGCCTGCTGCTGGGTTGGGCTGAGGTTGACCAAAGCAAGGTTGACTGAAGCAAGGGAGATGCAGGCAGCGGTTCGGCGGTTCAGTTACTTCAGGCGGCCGGTTCGTGTGGTTCCAGGCAGGTTCCAGTGGTAATTTTTCAGCACCGGTGATCTGGGGTCACGCTGCAGCTGCTGATGAATTTTGGTAGCAGTAGGCAGGGAGGAAAGCTTCGAACCGGGCAGAGAGGATGTCAGTAATTCCGGGGGCCGGTTCGGGTATTTTCCGGCTGGTTCTGGGGACAGCGCCGCCGGTTCTGGAGGTGAGAGCTTCAAGGTGGGCAGCGGAGGTTTCTGTGATTTGAAGGCTACGAATATTAGGTTTCAGGGTTAGGGCTTCGTGTTGATAACATGTTTTAGGGAATCAGAAATTGAGAGAAATTCGCTGTGTATTCTCATTGATAATAGAGGCCTCTTTATATAGAGGATTACAATGCATAGAATCTGAACATACAAGAAAAGTAATTCTACATTGAATAAGATTCTAAATCCTTCTATAACCCTATTACCACTAGGTCAAGTAACCTAGAGTTTTGGGCCAGACATATAATCTGGATTTCCTTGAACAGAAATGAAAAAAAAGTTAGAAAAAATTAGAAAAACAAAAGAGTCAAGAGTGTTTAAGAACTAGAGGAATTGATAACAGAATAGGAGAGTAAAATTTCAGAGAGAATGGGGATTTCAATGTGTTTATTCATCTCATACAAAGGGGGTATTTATAGGATTACATTGAAGTGTGAATGCTCAAAGAGAAACTCAAAATGATAACCATCAAGATGATTTTCTGCCATGCTTGTTGCCCTTTGGTAAAGCATGTTTACATAAGTCTTCATACACTCAAGTACCTATGATTATACACTCAAGTACCTATCTAAATACTTTTATGTATTTTGTTACATGATATAGACATATACGGTATATATACGATTTATACTACAACACTCCCACTTGGATATTTCATGTTCAATAGTATTGTGTAGATGGTGCGCATCGAAGTTGCCTCGTTAAAAACCTTGCCAAGTAATAAAACCCAGTGGGAAAAAACAACCTTGGTCGAAAGGGAAAAAGAGCACAACGCGCGTTGAGTGTGAAGTATGTTTCTGGATACTCCCCCTGATTTAGACTCCTCTTGAAGATTGTGGGAGTTCGGATATCCTCCTCAATCCGATGCTCCTTACATGTTTCTCGAAAGGGGATTTTGGTAGTGACTTAGTAAATAAGTCAGCTACATTATCTTCTGATCGGATTTGATTTACTTCAATATTTAGAAGTGTTTGCTGTTGCTGATTGTAGAAGAATTTCGGCGATATATGCTTGGTATTGTCGCCTTTGATGAAACCTAATTTCATTTGCTCAATACAAGCTGCATTGTCCTCGTAAATGCATGTAGGTTCATTTGTGGTGAATTTCAAACCACAAGTTCCTCGAATGTGTCTATTTATAGACCTTAGCCATATGCACTCACGCACGGCTTCATGTAGTGCAATTATCTCTGCATGATTTGAGGAAGTAGCAACAAGAGTCTGTTTTGTAGATCTCCAAGATATCCCGGTATTTCCCATGGTAAAGACATAACCTGTTTGGGAGCGACCTTTGTGAGGGTCAGAGAGATACCCTGCATCAGCAAAACCCGTCAAAACATAATTTTGATGGAGGGGAGGAGGAGAACGTCGGTCACTATGGATAGTGTTGCCGGCGCTCACATTTCTTTTCTCTCTGTAGGGATAGAACAAGCCCATATCGATCGTACCTTTTAGGTATCGAAGGATTGTCTTTATACCAATCCAATGGCGGCGTGTTGGCGCAGAACTGTGTCGAGCTAACAAGTTTACTGCAAATGAGATATCCGGTCTTGTGCATTGAGCTAAATACAATAATGCGCCTATCGCACTTAGGTATGGTATTTCAGCTTCTAATAAATCTTCGTCCTCATCCCTTGGACGAAACGGATCTTTCATGGGCTCAAGACTACGGTTGATCATGGGAGTACTCACAGGCTTTGCTTTATCTTCATTAAAGCGCCTTAGTAACTTTTGAGTATATGCTGATTGATGGATCATAATCCCATCATTACGGTGCTCGAGTTCTATTCTGAGACAAAACAGTGTTTTCCCGAGATCTTTCATCTCAAATTCAGATTTCAAATATGTAGCAGTTTCTTTTAACTCATCTAGAGTTCCAATTAAGTTCATGTCATCAACATAAACTGCTACAATTGCAAATCCGGATCTTGTTCTCTTAATGAACACGCAAGGGCATATTTCATTGTTAACATATCCCTTCCCAATCAAGTAGTCACTTAGACGGTTATACCACATCCGTCCGGATTGTTTCAATCCATATAGTGAGCGTCTTAATTTTATTGAAAACGCGCTCCGTGGTTTAGAGTCACTTGATTTGGGTAATTGAAGTCCATCTGGAACCTTCATATATATCTCTGAATCTAGATCCCCATAGAGATATGCTGTAACCACATCCATGAGCTGCATGTCAAGTTTTTCGGAAACTACCAAACTGACAAGGTAGCGGAACGTTATAACGTCCATTACGGGAGAATATGTCTCCTTGTAGTCGATTCCAGGACGTTGTGAGAAACCTTGCGCCACAAGGCGGGCTTTGTATCTAACAACCTCATTTTTCTCATTACGCTTTCTAACAAAGACCCATTTATGGCCAACAGGTTTTATATTTGGTGGTGTCAGTGATATAGACCCAAATACCTGTCTCTTTGTTAGTGAATCCAATTCAGTCTGGATCGTATTTTTCCATTTTGACCAATCTGCTCTACGTTGGCATTCTTCAACGGAGCGAGGTTCGATATCATCGTATTCTATAATTCCTTTTGCAATATGATATGCAAACGCATCAACAATAGCCATAGAATTTCTGTCCATAATTACATGTATACTAGTGTAATTCATGGAGATCTCTCTATTCTCTGGAATTGGTTCTATTATTGGAGCGTCCTCCAATGATGTCTCTTGGACATAACCATAATCCGGAATTTTTTCATGAGATGGATTATTTATATCGATGATTAATGGATTATTTTGTGTCAAGCTCGCTTTCTTTCTTGGGCGAGAATCCATCGAACCTATAGGCCTCCCGCGCTTTCTAGCAGGAGCCATGGGTCTAGCCACTGCATCACCCATAGAGGGGATGTCATGTCCTTTATTTTTAGGAACATCAATCCTTGCAGGTACATTTGCAGCAGGTATGTGTGATCTTGTCACTTTAGCGATATCAGAATACGCATCAGGCATTGATTCTGCTACGTTCTGAAGATCGACAATCCTCCGCACCTCTATTTCAGACTGTGTGGTTCGGGGATCAAGATGAGACAAAGTGGGGACAGACCACGACAATTCCTGTCTTTTCTGTTGAACATTAATGTTCTTGTCTCCCCCTAATGACGGGAAGACTGTCTCATCAAAGTGACAATCCGCAAATCTAGCGGTAAATAGATCACCTGTCAAGGGTTCTATGTAGCGGATAATGCTTGGAGTATCATATCCAACATAAAGGCCTAAGCGTCTTTGAGGACCCATTTTGGTGCGCTGTGGCGGCGCAATTGGCACATAGACTGCACACCCAAAGATGCGTAAGTGTGAGACATTAGGCTCATACCCAGTCACCAGTTGGGACGTAGAAAAGGGTTGGGTGGCAGTGGGTCTCAGACGAATGAGCACAGCTGCATGTAATATTGCATAGCCCCAAGCAGAAATAGGGAGATTGGTGCGCATAACCAATGCCCTGGCAACCATTTGAAGTCTTTTAATGGCAGCTTCTGCGAGTCCATTTTGGGTGTGTACATGAGGGACAGGATGTTCCACCTCAATCCCAATGGACATGCAATAATCATCAAAGGTTCTTGATGTAAATTCTCCAGCATTGTCAAGACGAATTGACTTAATAGGATGATCGGGGTGGTGAGCCCTTAATTTAATGATTTGTGCTAGGAGTTTAGCAAATGCAGCATTTCTTGTGGATAAGAGCATGACATGTGACCAACGTGTCGATGCATCTACCAACACCATAAAATATCTAAATGGTCCGCAAGTGGTTGGATAGGTCCACAAATATCACCTTGTATTATTTGTAAGAATGGTATATTTTCTTTAGTGTCCTTTGCATAGGATGGTCTCGATCCTACCTTTGCTAAAGAGCAAGCTTTGCAAAACGAATGATATGCTTTAGAATTGGACCAATGTTTGGTTCGTACTTCTTTTCGTTTTGAAGAATGGATGTCCGTGTGAAGTTTTTAATATACGGAGCATCATGTCACGACCTGGATGTCCCAAACGGTCGTGCCAAAGCTTGTATGTGTCAGGATCCCATAATTTGTCATTCATGACATGGTTGGATTCAATGACTCTAATAGTGGTTGCATACAATCCACTAGAGCGACACATAAGTTTCTCTAAAACTCGTGTATTTCCGTAGTTTTTAGAGGTGATGCAAAGGAACTCTTGTCCATTCTCACAATGTGTTTCCACATGAAAATCATTGGCTCTTATGTCTTTAAAGCTTAATAGGGTCCTTCCGGCCCTTGGAGCATATAGAGCTTCGGCGACATTAATATTTGTGCCATTTGGTAACAAAAATTGAGCTGGTCCTCGACCATGAATCAATTGTGATGGTCCTGCCATCGTAGTTACTGAGGATCGACTGGGTGTCATCCATAAAAATAATTGCCTATGTCGCAATATCGTATGTGTGGTGCCACTATCAAGAAGGCATTCCAATTCTCCGGAAAACATACTGAAAGGAATAAAGTTCGGAATATTAACACATGTCCATGACATTGAATGCGATACTTTATTAATGGGAAAATAGCCAATGATTACATCAAAGTTATTCATAAGTCTATTCCAAATATCAAACTCTAGACAAATTGCTATCACTCAATCCGTTTGGTAATTCCAATGGAATATGACCAGGAAAGTAGAGAGATGTTGGTGGAGCGAGGCTCGCTTAAATACCCCGATCTCAATTGCTTTCCTAGACATCATACTTCATTGGGTACGCCACATAAGAAGGAGTTTAATACAATTGTTATTTATTGACTAAGGCACATTTGCCATTCTTGGAAAATAGAAAGAGGATTATTCTAATCAAAGTCTGTGGCATCCTCGTGCTCTTCATCTACAGCTTTGAAGTCCTCAACAGTGAGATTGACATCTTCACTATTTTCATCTTCGGCAAGGTTAGCTTCTTGCTCTCTTGCTTCCCTGTACTCCTTGTAGCGTGCAGCTAATTGGGTACTTGCATGACATTGTTTAAACCAATGCTCGATTGATCCACATCTATGACACATGTCATTGTGGTTCCCTCCCTTCATTTGAGGTATAGGTTGTGCAGGTTGTACAGTTTGTACAGGTTGTGCACGTTGTGGATATCCCCTAGGAGGGTTGCTGCTACTACCACGGCGCATGGTGCGACCTCCACGGTTCATGGTGCTATTTCCACGGCCGGTGTTGCCATATCTCCCTCTTCCACGTGCGGAGTTACCATCACGTGCGCCCGCTCTAAAGTTGCGGTTTCCTTCCCTGTTGGGGCGGTTATATGGACCTGTTCGTCCTTCATGTCCCCTATTATTAGGGTACACATGTCCCCTATTGCTGGGGTACCGCTCCCTGTGCCCTCTCTTTGGGTGCATTATAATTTGCCTCACGAACGCTCTTGGTTCCAATGGGTCTTGAATTATAATTCTTTACAAGAATGTTGTCGTGCTTTTCGGCTACCGACAAAATATTTATGAGTTCATTGAACCTCGTAATTCGTCCAGCATTTACTTCAGTGCGATACTGCTTTGATAGCAAAATTGCTGCAACAGGGAAGGTGGAGAGAGTTTTCTCAATTAGCTCTTCTTCTGTGAGGGGTCTTTGACAGAACCTCAACATGGATTTAAGACGAAGAGCTTCTGAATTGTACTCAGCAATAGACTTGAAGTCTGAGAAGCGTACATCGTTCCACTGAACCTTCAAGTCAGGGAGGAGAGAATCTTGGATATTGTTAAAGCGCTCTTCTAGTGCTTCCCATAAATCCTTTGCATCTTTGATGGACATGTACTCTAGCCTGAGTGCTTTGTCCATATGACGTCGCATCAAGATGATTGCTTCTGCATGCTTCTTGGGTGATCGAGGGAACACAAGAGCCGGATTTGGTTCATGGATGATGGGCAATATCCCCTTGGATGTGAGATGGTTCTCAACGTCGGTTTTCCAGCTATGGTACTCCGAACCTGTTGAGTCAAGGATTTGAAAATCGAGTCTAGGTTCATTCGACATCCTTGAAGATAAGAAGAAAATATTAGTTTCGGAGTTAAAACTTCCACGAAAAATAATAAGATTTCCGAGCTATGCTACCAAGAAATCAATTTCCAAGAATCATTGTGAACACTCTTAGTTCATTTGGCGTGAATTGCTCTAATTCCGCTTTTGATTGTAAGTTCCCGAGAAAAAGGAAAAAGGAGAGAAAATAAATAAAAACTCAAAAACGGGAACTTTTAGTAAAGAATACCTTGGAATAGTGTTGCCGGAAATTTTTGACCGGAAAAATTATCGGAGTTGACCGGAAAGATCGTTGGAAAAAGTCGAGAAAAATCGTCCAAAAAGTCGCCGGAAAAGTCGCCGGAAAAGTGTCGAAAAAGTCGTCGGAAAGTCGCCGCGCAAATCTGTCGACAGATGTGTCGACAGCTGCTCGGCAGCTGCTCGGCAGCTGCTGCGCAGCTGCTCGGCAGATGGCTCGGCAGCTGCTCGGCAGCTGCTGCGCAGCGTCTCGGAAGCTGCTCGGCAGCTGCTGCGCAGGGTCTCGGCAGCTGTTGCGCAGGTGCCTCGGCAGCTGCTGCGCAGGGGCCTCGGCAGCTGCTGCGCAGGGGCCTCGGCAGCTTCTCGGCAGCTGCTGCGCAGGGCTCTCGGCAGCTTCTCGGCAGCTGCTGCGCAGCTCTCTCGGCAGGTCTCGGCAGGTCTCGGCAGGACTCGGCAGCACCTCGGCAGGTCTCGGCAGCACCTCGGCAGCTGCTGCGCAGCTCTCGGCAGCACCTCGGCAGGTCTCGGCAGCACCTCGGCAGCTGCTCGGCAGGTCTCGGCAGCACCTCGGCAGGACCTCGGCAGCTCTCGGCAGCGGTCCGGTTCGGTTTTTCGGCTTCCGGCGGCCGGTTCAGGCCGTTTCCGGCCGGTTCCGGTGAATCTGAGACCGGTTCCGGGCTCCTGGAATCAAGGGCTTTAATCTGAGCTAGGGTTTGGGGATTTTTTGTAGGTTTTGAAAAATGACTTCTATCGATGAAGAACTCTTCTTTCGTCAATTTTTCGATTCTAATTCTAGAGCAACTTCGTGCTGATAACGTGTTTAAGAACTAGAGGAATTGATAAACAGAATAGGAGAGTAAAATTTCAGAGAGAATGGGGATTTCAATGTGTTTATTCATCTCATACAAAGGGGGTATTTATAGGATTACATTGAAGTGTGAATGCTCAAAGAGAAACTCAAAATGATAACCATCTTGATGATGATTTTCTGCCATGCTTGTTGCCCTTTGGTAAAGCATGTTTACATAAGTCTTCATACACTCAAGTACCTATGATTATACACTCAAGTACCTATCTAAATACTTTTACGTATTTTGTTACATGATATAGACATATACGGTATATATATACGATTTATACTACAATAATATTGATACTCCAAAGTAATTTTCGGATTTCCCTAATAAAATAGTTTATTAGCTCTGCATTATATTGGCTCGATCTGCATTTATAGTAACGTAAGTTTGATTCTGCACTGATAGCACTTCCAATAGTATTGGCTCTGCGTTTTTAGTCAATCCACTAGTGAAATTGGATTGACTAAATTAGTTTGAACTTTGAACTTTGAAGCAGTGCTTATCTTTTGGTCAATTTATTTCTTTCGTGTTTGTTCACTTAACAGGTGCAGGGGATCCCCGACACATTTGTGATATCGACGAGTTACAGGAAATCATTCATTCCTTCACTTCTTGAGGAAACTCATGCTGATTTACTATCAAATATGAAGACTCTGTCACATGCACCAACTTGTGAAATACTGACAATCGAAGATTCAGCTGGACCTCCTGATGACTTGTTTTACGATATAACGTATAATAGAGATACAGAAACTGATGAGAATCACAAAGGACCGATGTATGAGCCACAGGTTGGAGATATCATTGCCTTGACAAATGTTAGACCAAATTGCATTGATGATTTGAACAGGCCTCCAAGGTTCTATGACTTCTATCTAATCGCTTATGTTGATAAAGCAAATGATATTGATGAGTTTCCTGATGATCTCCAGTTCAAAATACTATCATCGAAGCCTTTCAACTATGGAGAACCAGACACGCATAAGAGCAATAGAGAAACAATTTTTGCTATCTGTCTTATGAACTTGATTGCAAATCTCCGTGTATGGAAGGCTTTGAACTCAGAGGGAAATACAAATATCATTAACAAAGTTCTGCAACCAAAATCAGATGTATGTATTTATATATGGAGACTCATCAATTAATTTGTCTAAACTTTTCGCACTCTCAATATATTTATCCTTTTTTTTTTTCCTTACAGGATGAGGATTCTTGTTCAGTTTGCTTCCCCAGGGAAAAATGCTACACTGGCATTTCTGCTATATGGCCTACAATTTGCTCTCAAAATCTAAATGAATCCCAAGAAGCTGCGGTTTTGAACTGTGTCAGTTTGACTCAATGCCATCACCAGAATTCCGTAAAATTAATATGGGGTCCTCCTGGTACTGGACAGACGAAGACAATGAGTCTGACACTCTTTGCTCTCTTTCAGTTAAAGTGCAGAACTCTCACATGTGCTCCCACCAATATTGCGGTGCTAGAAGTAGCAGCAAGACTCCGGAGATTGGTTAACCAGTCTCTCGAGTATGGAAGGTATGGACTAGGAGATATAGTTCTCTTTGGTAACAAGAAGCGAATGAAGATTGACAATAATGATGATCTTCGTGATATATTTCTTGATCATCGTGTTAAAATTCTCATCAAGTGTTTGGTCCCTTTATCTGGGTGGAAACATTTGTTAGAATCAATGATACATTTACTTGATGCTCCTGAGGAACAATATTCTTTGTATTTGAAAAAGAGAGTTGAAAAGCAGAAACAGAATACACAAAAAAATGAGGAGGGTAATCAAAAACATAATGGAGATGAGGATTGTCCGTTGACATATGGGGAATTTGTAAACAGTGAATTTGATTCAATCAGTCAGGAGCCGAAGATTTGTATGGTAGATTTGTACACCCACTTACCAACTTCTTGCATTTCACTTAAAGTGGTGAAGGGCATGGTCAGAGCTTTGGGTTTCCTCAAGTCTATTAAATCTTTATTGCATACTACTGGTGTTGCTAATGAACGGTTGGAGACAGTCTTCAGAGATTCCAAAGTTCCAGGAAGCATTGTTGGTTCCCTTACGCAGTTGAGAACAAAGTGTACAAACACGCTAAAGTCCCATCCAATAGAATTCTCTGTTCCCATTAATGAATATTTATCAAAGAACTTCTGCCTAGAAAATTCTTGCTTAATATTCTGTACTGCATCCAAATTGCATGATGTAGCAGGAACAAGACCATTGGAATTGTTGGTCATTGATGAAGCTGCTCAGCTTAAAGAATGTGAATCAGCAATTCCTTTACAACTATCTGGTCTCCGCCATGCTATCCTTGTAGGAGATGAGAGGCAACTCCCTGCCATAGTTAAAAGCGAGGTTTTGTTTATCCTTTGCATTTTCCATGCTTTCCAAAGTATGATAGGTGATTACAATGACAGCATCTTAATAATTGTGATAAATTATTAGATTGCAGTAAGTGCTGAATTTGGAAGAAGTTTGTTTGGTAGGCTGGCAAAGTTGGGGCACAAGAAGCACCTACTCAATGTCCAGTACAGGATGCATCCATCCATCAGTTTATTTCCAAAAAGGGAGTTGTACGACAACCAGATAGTAGATGGTCCAAATGTCAAAGAAAGAAGCTATGAGAGGTGCTTCCTCAAGGGAAAAATGTACCAATCCTATTCCTTCATAAATGTAGCCAATGGAAAAGAAGAATTTGATCACAGATTTAGTCGGAAAAATATGGTGGAGATTGCTGTAGTCTTTCGGATAGTAGCAAGCCCTTATAAAGGTAATTATTGTACTAAGTCGGTTGATGCATATTTATGTGATACATTGCAAAGACCTAAAACTGGGTTTTACTTTTTCTTTTCTTTTTTTGCCTCAGAATTCATTGGAACAAAGAAGAAAGTTAGCATTGGGGTCATATCACCATAGAACGCTCAAGTTTATACAATTCAAGGGATACTCAGAAAATATACTGAAACTTCTGATACTGGATTCTCCGTAAGTGTGCGATCTGTTGATGGGTTCCAAGGTGGTGAAGAAGATGTGATAATTATATCTACTGTCCGATGTAATGGGAATGGGTCAGTTGGTTTCTTGTCGAACCAGCAAAGAGCAAATGTTGCCTTAACACGTGCAAGGTACTATCTGTAAAATTTCATTGTAATTATCCTATATGATGCATCTCAGACATGCCTGATTTCTGCAATTGTTTCTATATAGGTATTAGGTATTGCCTTTGGATATTGGGGAATGCGTCAACTTTGATTGCTAGTGACTCTGTTTGGAAGAAGCTAGTCCTTGATGCCAAGAAACGGAACTGTTTTTATAATGCTGATGAGGACAGCAACTTGGCTCAGGCTATTGCAGCTGCCCTGTTGGAGCTTCACTAACTTCATTCTCTGCTTAATGTCGACTCTCTGCTGTTCAAAAATGCTACATGGAAGGTGTGCTGCTACTTTCCCGAATCTTTTCCAATTGTAAACTTGACATTGTCATAGCATACAACAATCAGACATTTATTGGTGTATAGGTCCATTAACATCTATTAACATTACTAAGAAGATGGAGAAAATCGTTAAGTAAACAGGATAGATTAATGGGGAGTTACATCGCTAAATGGAATTCATCTGTGTATTCTCTAATAAAATGCAGTATGCTTTTCAGTAGTTAAAATATTCCTCATTGTTGTACTATAAATGTATAAATACTATGTATGTCTATATCATGTAAACAAATACGTAAAGTATTTGGATAGGTACTTGAGTGTATAATCATAGGTACTTGAGTGTATGAAGACTTATGTAACATGCTTTACCAAAAAGCAACAAGCATGACAGAAAATCATCAATAAGATGGTTATCATTTTGGTTTTCTCTTTGAGCTTTCACACTTCGAATGTATTCCTATAAATACCCATTTGTATGAGATGAATAAACTCACTTGAAATCTCCATTCTCTCTGAAATATTACTCTCTCTTTCTGTGTGTCAATTCCTCTTGTTCTTAAACACGTTATCAGCACGAAGTTGCTCTAGAATTAGAATCGAAAATTGACGAAAGAAGAGTTCATCATCGATAGAATTCATTTTTCCAAACCTACAAAAAATCCCCAAACCCAAGCTCATATCAAAGCCCTTGATTCCAGAAGCCCAGAACCGGTCTCAGAATCGCCCGAACCGGCCGGAAACTGCCTGAACCGGCTGCCGGAAGCAGAAAACCCGAATCGGACCGCTGCCGAGGTGCTGCCGAGAGCTGCGCAGCAGCTGCCGAGGCCCCTGTGCAGCAGCTGTCGATACCCCTGCCCAGCAGCTGCTGAGCCATCTGCCGAGAATCTGCCGAGCAGCTGCCGACACATCTGTCGACAGATTTGCGCGGCGATTTTCCGACAACTTTTCAGGTGAGTTTTCAACACTTTTCCGGTGACTTTTCGACACTTTTCCGGCAAATTTTCGACACTTTTCCGGCGACTTTTTCGGCGACTTTTCGGACGATTTTTCTCGACTTTTTCCAACGATCCTTCCGATCACCTCCAATAATTTTTCCGGTCAAAATTTTCGGCAACACTATTTCAAGGTATTCTTTACTAAAAGTTCCCGTTTTTGAGTTTTTATTTATTTTCTCTCCTTTTTCATTTTTCTCGGGAACTTACAATCAAAAGCGGAATTATAGAAATTCACGCCAAACGAACTAAGAGCGTTCGTAATCAATGAACTAAGAGTGTTCACAATGATTCTTGGAAATTGATTTCTTGGTAGCATAGCTCGGAAATCTTATTATTTTTCGTGGAAGTTTTAACTCCGAAACTAATATTTTCTTCTTATCTTCAAGGATGTCGAATGAACCTAGACTCGATTTTCAAATCCTTGACTCAACAGGTTCGGATTACCATAGCTGGAAAACCGACGTTGAGAACCATCTCACATCGAAGGGGATATTGCCCATCATCCATGCACAAGACCCGGCCCTTGTGTTCCCTCGAACACCCAAGAGGCATGCACAAGCAATCATCTTGATGCGACGTCATATGGACAAAGCACTCAGACTAGAGTACATGTCCATCAAAGATGCAAAGGATTTATGGGAGGCGCTACAAGAGCGCTTTAACAATATCTAAGATTCTCTCCTCCCTGACTTGAAGGTTCAGTGGAACGATGTACGCTTCTCATAATTCAAGTCTATTGCTGAGTACAATTCAGAAGCTTTTCGTCACAAGTCCATGTTGAGGTTCTGTCAAAAACCCTTCACAGAAGAAGAGCTAATTGAGAAAACTCTCTCCACCTTCCCCATTGCAGCAATCTTGCTATCAAAGCAGTATCGCACTGAAATGTATGCTGGACGAATTACGAGGTTCAATGAGCTCATAAATATTTTGTCGGTAGCCGAAAAGCACGACAACATTCTCGTAAAGAATTATAATTCAAGACCCATTGGAACCAAGAGCGTTCGAGAGACAAATTATAATGCACCCAAGAGAGGGCACAAGGAGCAGTACCCCAGCAATAGGGGACATGTGTACCCTAATAATAGGGGACATGAAGGACGAACAGGTCCATATAACCACCGCAATAAAGAAGGAAACCGCAACTTTAGAGCGGGCACACATGATGGCAACTCCACACGTGGAAGAGGGAGATATGGCAACACCGGCCGTGGAAATAGCACCATGAGCCATGGAGGTCGCACCATGCGCCGTAGTAGTAGTAGCATGATGCTACGTATATTAAAAACTTCCCACGGACACCCATTCTTCAAAACAAAAAGAAGTACGAACCAAACATTGGTCCAAAGAGTTACTTCTAAAGCATATCATTCGTTTTGCAAAGCTTGCTCTTTAGCAAAGGTAGGATCAAGACCATCCTATGCAAAGGATACTAAAGAAAATATACCATTCTTACAAAGAATACAAGGTGATATTTGTGGACCTATCCAACCAACTTGCGGACCATTTAGATACTTTATGGTGTTGGTTGATGCATCGACACGTTGGTCACATGTCATGCTCTTATCCACAAGAAATGCTGCATTTGCTAAACTCCTAGCACAAATCATTAAGTTAAGGGCTCACCACCCTGATCATTCTATTAAGTCAATTCGTCTTGACAATGCTGGAGAATTTACATCAAGAACCTTTAATGATTATTGCATGTCCATTGGGATTGAGGCCGAATACCCTGTCCCTCATGTACACACCCAAAATGGACTCGCAGAAGCTGCCATTAAAAGACTTCAAATGGTTGCCAGGACATTGGTTATGCGCACCAATCTCCCTATTTCTGCTTGGGGCTATGTAATATTACATGCAGCTGTGCTTATTCGTCTGAGACCCACTGCCACCCAACATTTTCTACGTCCCAAATGGTGACTAGGTATGAGCCTAATGTCTCACACTTACGCATATTTGGGTGTGCAGTCTATGTGTCAATTGCGCCACCACAACGTACCAAAATGGGTCCTTAAAGACGCTTAGGCCTTTATGTTGGATATGATACTCCAAGCATTATCCGCTACATAGAACCCTTGACAGGTGATCTATTTACCACTAGATTTGTGGATTGTCATTTTGATGAGACAGTCTTCTCGTCATTAGGGGGAGACAAGAACATTAATGTTTAACAGAAAAGACAGGAATTGTCGTGGTCTGTCCCCACTTTGTCTCATCTTGATCCCCGAACATCAATGCCTGATGCGTTTTCTGATATCGCTAAAGTGACAAGATCACACATACCTGCTGCAAACTTACCTGCAAGGATTGATGTTCCTAAAACTAAAGGACATGACATCCCCTCTATGGGTGATGCAGTGGCTAGACCCATGGCTCCTGCCAGAAAGCGCGGGAGGCCTATAGGTTCGATGGATTCTCGCCCAAGAAAGAAAGCGAGCTTGACACAAAATAATCCATTAATCATCGATACAAATAATCCATCTCATGAAAAAATTCCGGATTATAGTTATGTCCAAGAGACATCATTGGAGGACGCTCCAATAGTAGAAACAATTCCAGAGAATAGAGAGATCTCCATGAATTACACTAGTATACATGTAATTATGGACAAAAATTCTATGGCTATTGATGATGCGTTTGCATATCATATTGCAAAAGGAATTATAGAATACGATGATATCGAACCTCGCTCCGTTGAAGAATCCCCTTTCGAGAAACATGTAAGGAGCATCGGATTGAGGAGGATATCCGAACTCCCACGATCTTCAAGGGGAGTCTAAATCAGGGGGAGTATCCAGGAACATACTTCACACTCAACGCGCGTTGTGCTCTTTTTCCCTTTCGACCAAGGTTGTTTTTTCCCACAGGGTTTTATTACTTGGCAAGGTTTTTAACGAGGCAACTTCGAAACGCACCACCAACACATTACTATTGAACATGAAATATCCAAGGGAGAGTGTTGTAGTATAAATGTATAAATACTATGTATGTCTACATCATGTAAACAAATACGTAAAGTATTTGGATAGGTACTTGAGTGTATAATCATAGGTACTTAAGTGTATGAAGCCTTATGTAACATGCTTTACCAAAGAGCAACAAGCAAGGCAGAAAATCATCATCAAGATGGTTATCATTTTGGTTTTCTCTTTGAGCTTTCACACTTCAAATGTATTCCTATAAATACCCCTTTGTATGAGATGAATAAACTCACTTGAAATCTTCATTCTCTCGGAAATATTACTCTCTCTTTCTGTGTGTCAATTCTTCTTGTTCTTAAACACTCATCTGTTATTCCTCATCAATAGTTGCACGGCATATAATTATTTCTCCTTTCTTTCCCACATAGGTTTGCTTCACTCATGACTTTTTGAACTCCATAACAAAAATTAAAGACACTGTGATTCTTTGGGAAGTGCTTGCGTTATTAACCAAGCTTTCGAGTGGATGACGCCGACCTTTTAAGGATAAAGGAACTATAGTGTATGATGGGACTTCTGCTCAACTGTTAGAGAAGTATAAAATCAAAGGGAACTTGAATCTCATTTGGACTGTAGATATTCTCCAGGAGAATACATATTACATCCAACTTATGATGTTTCGGGATATTTTGCCATTTTCTCATATACCAGAACTAGCAAAGCGTCTTGACATTGTTTTAGGGAATTTATAGTGGACAAGATGAACCGCTGCAGTCACAAATGCATTGACAGGTATGTGATGTTTCAAATTTTTTCTTTTCATACATTTGTTAGTCCATGGAAATTTTATTCCATCAATTTGGGTCAGAGAGATTTCAGTTTGCAAGGTGGAGCCCATATGATTGCTAATACTGCTGTTTATCCTATGTTTAAATCATGTATCATTTTCTTTAGGGATACTGTAGCTGCTCATGTTGTTTAGTGATGCTGGAGTTTATAGGCCTTAATTTAATTTGTAAATATCATATACTTAAACTCCAAATGTCTAAAGCTGGTGGTAATTCTCAGCAGCCTTATGTCATCATGTAGGTTGCGAGGTCGCACATATTATCCACTTTTTCCTTTTCATGTTGATAGGTGATGTTGAAGTTCATGTCCTGAAGAAGATGAATTAGTTTTCAATAGAAAAGATGGCCATATTCTTATTCATTACCTGATATACTTTGCAAGCATATATCTGAGCTAATGTACCACTTGCTTCAATAGGGAGACAAGAACAGCAAAGAAAAACAATTATCCCTTCAAAAAGCAATGTCAATAAAAAAGAAAGACGACTATGGAAAATAAAGGGTGAAGGAGTGAAGGATTTCAACACTTGCCTTGAACTTGCCAAAACCATTATCATCACTAAGTCTAACAGATAAAGCAGAAGCATCTACTTCCACTGACATGTGAGTCATAACTATCTATTCTGACATTCATGTAGAACGTCTAGTAGTCTTCACATAATGAAGTAAACATATACGAAATGTTTGGTGCACAATTACTGGGTGCTATAAGTTGTATTGTAGGTCCTCATGTTGTTTAGTGATGCTGAAGGTTATAGGCCTTAATTTAAATTGTAAAAATCATATAATTGAACGCCTAATGCGTAATGCTGGAGGTTAATTCAACATTTAAGTCGTGATTTTGGTCACACATTATCCACTTTCACTTGTGTTAATTGTTAGGAAATTAATCCCCCGCCACACAAGTACTAGTAGTAGAGATGGAAAGAAGAAATAAGCAAACCAAGAAGACAACAAGTTTTAATGAGGTTCGGCAAATATCCTTGCATACGTCCTCGGAGAGTTTCACATTCACTAATGAGAGATCACACAAGTACAAGATTACACGGCTCAAGTTTATGGCCAACCCAAGCCCTTGTATCCAATCGGATACCCCTTGTACACCCTCTCTCAACCTAGAAGATTACTCTACTCTAAGAGCTATTCACACTCTTAAACACAACTCACTTAGCTTCTATACACAAAGACACTTAGAGTTGCTCTTAACCTCTCCTTGCTTGTCTCTACACAAGCTTACTCTCTTAGATGAGATGAGATGAGATGACTAGAATGGATGGGATACCTTGAATGAGCAAATGATCTCTCCTTATATAGGCCAAGGAAGAAACCTCACCATGACAAGTTATAGTGAAGGCCTTGAATTCCTCCATAACTTGGCTTCCATGTTTCCTTCCACTATGTCTCTTCTTTATTAAAGAATGCAACACCCTAAATTAAGAAAATGCTTTTCAATCATGGTTTCATCATGGAGGCAGCACCCTTCAATTAAGGAGGGACTTACCTAACATTAATGTCGATAGGTGATGTTGAAGTTCATATCCTGAAGAAGAGGAATTAGTTTTGAATAGAAATGTTGGCCATATTCTTCTTCATTACCTGATATATTTTGCAAGCATATATTTTTCCTTCAATAGGGAGATAGGGAAAGCAATAAAACGATTTATTCCTTCGAAAAGCAATGTCAATCGAAAAGAAAGATTGTTATGGAAAATAAAGGGTGAAGGAGTGAAGTATTTCAGCACTTGCGTTGAAGCTAACACTATGGAGTTCTTGGCAAAACCATTTTCATCACCAAGTCTATCAGATAAGCCAGAAGCATCTACTTCCACAGACATGTGAGTCATAACTGTCTCTTCTGACATGCATGTAGGAAGTCCAATAGTCTGCACATAATCACTTTTAAGAAAAATAAACATATATGAAATGACTGGAGCACAATTACTGGGTGCTATAAGTTGTACTATAGGTGCTCATGTCGTTTAGTCATGCTGAAGTTTATAGGCCTTAATTTAATTTGTAAATATCATATACTTAAACTCCAAATGTCTATGCTAGAGGTTATCCTCAGTAGCATCATGTCATCATGTAAGTTGTGATTTTGGTCCACACATATTATCCTCTTTTATTTGTTCATGTCAGTTGGTAATGTTGAAGTTCACGTCCTGAAGAAGAATCAGTTTTCAATAGAAATGATGGCCATATTCTTATTCATTACCTAATATATTTTGCAAGCATATATTTGAGCTAATGTACCACTTGCTTCAATAGGGAGACAACGAAAGCATCTCTTCGGTAAAAGGGCACGAACAGCCTTAAACAAGTCTAGCAGATAAGCCAGAAGCATCTACTTCCATTGACATGTAAGTCATAACTATCTATTCTGACATGCATGTAGGAAGTCTAGTAGTTTGTACATAATCACTTTTCAGAAAAATAAACATATGTGAAATAACTGGAGCACAATTACTGGGGGCTATAAGTTGTTCTATAGTTGCTCATGTCATTTAGTCATGCTGAAGTTTATATGCCTTAATTTAATTTGTAAATATCATATACTTAAACTCCAAATGTCTATGCTAGAGGCTATCCTCAGTAGCATCATGTCGTCATGTAAGTCGCGATTTTTGTCCAGAAATACTATCCTCTTTCACTTGTTCATGTCGGTAGGTATTTTTGAAGCTCATGTCCTGAAGAACAATCAGTTTTCAATAGAAAATGATGGTCATATTCGTATGGATTAAATACTGTTTACTCCCTATACTTATAGGGTTTCATCGTTTCAGTCCCTGACCTTCGAATTTCACCTAAAAAGTCCCTGAACTCTCAATTTCCTCCCAATTGGTCCCTGCTGTCAAAATTTTCTGTCAAAGTTGTCAAAAATGTCTATTATGCCCTCACTTATTTTTTTTTTAAATTTATTTTTTCTTTCACTTTTATTTAATTATTGTTTTCATTTCACCTCTTGAAGGTCGGTGGATTAGAACAATCTTGATGAGGAGATGAATAGAAGAATGCGAGAGAGCCGGAAGAAAAAGAAGTAAAAAAAAATAAAAAACTAAAAAAAGAGAGGAAGAGAAATTTTTTTTTTTTTTAAGTAACTGAGAATATAATAGATTTTTTAGGAAAATATAAGGAAGTTTTTTACGGATGCTTGACGGTGGGGACTAATTGGAGGGAAATTGAGGGTTCAGGGATTTTTTAGGTGAAATTCGAAGGTCAGAGACTGAAACGATGAAACTCTATAAGTATAGGGAGTAAACAGTATGTAACTCTATTTATTCATTACCTGATATTTTTGTAAGCATATATTTGAGCTAATGTACCACTTGCTTCAATAGGGAGACAGCGAAAGCAGTAAAACCAATTATCCCTTGGAAAAGCAATGCCAATCAAAAAGAAAGATTGTTATGGAAAATAAAGGGTGAAGAAGGAGTGAAGGATTTCAGCACTTGCCTTGAAGCTAACCCTGTGGAGTTGTTGTCAAAACCATTATCATCACTATGTCTAGCAGATCAGCCGGAAGCATCTGCTTCCACTGACATGTAAGTCATAACTATTTGTTCTGACATGCATATAGGAAACCTAGTAGTCTACACATAATCACTTGTAAGAAAATTAAACATATATGAAATAACTGGAGCACAATTACTGGGTGCTATAAGTTGTAATTGTTCTCCTCAACTAGGTGGCTAGTAAATTCAAACCATAGAATATATATGTTACTTGACTACTAACAACTTCTATGCTGTACCTAGTAGAGGTATGATCACCAATTGTTACTTTCCTATCAAGTATGTTGTGAACTTGTTATACAACTTTCCCTCTTCCAAATGTGACCGTAATTGAGCCATTTCAAATGTGAAAGCAGGAGACTTCAAAGCCATCAAATGCATTTTCTTTCAATACTGTAGGTCTATATGTAGAAGCATTAAGTGACAATTGATTCTCTGCTTTGTGAGTTGTTCATAGTAATTGGTGATCTTGAGGTCTTTTGAGCTTAAGTAAAAATTCTAAAAAGTATAAGACTAAGCCTATATCTAACACAGCTTAAGCTTTGGTAGACGAATTTGTTTATCACAAATTCTTGGAGCTTTGAATTAATTTAAACTTCTATGTTTCACTGTTACTTTTGCGGATTATGTATATTTTTCTGAGATTTAGCTAGATGAAGTTCGTTTTAGAGAATAAAAAATTATTAATTTTTTGGTGTTGGTTTCATTAGGGAATCTGTGAAAAGATCCATTATCAAAAGCTTTTCAAAAAGCACTGCGAGTCGAAGGAGGAGATCATCATCAAAACTAAAAGTCGGAGACCATGTGTTCCTTAAGATTCAACCTTCTTGTGGAATTAAAAGGTATTCCCAAGGCACAAAACTCACTCCACGGTTTACTTGTCCTTTTGAGGTTTCGGAGTAGTTGGTGAACATTCTTACTGGGTACCACTTCAGCCTAAACCATCCGGTGTCCGTGATGTATTCCATATCTCTGTTTTGAAGAAAGACCATGAAGATGCTTCACATGTTTTGAGTTGGAAAGATCTGAAAATTCACAAAGATCTATCCTATGACGAGAAGCTGGTTAGAATTGTGATAAAAAAGAACAAATTCTTCATGGTAGGAACATTCGCTTAGTGAAAGTGATCTGGCAATATCATGGTATCGAGGAAGCAACATGGGAGTTGGAGACTCAAGTCATGACTAAATATCCAGATTTGTTTGTGCTTTAGCTAATGTATATAGTTTTTAACTATTTTGGCTAGGAAAAGGTGAACTGTTTAATCCATTACTTTGTGTTGTGTTAGTTAGTATTTAAATGAAGTTTCTTATATATGAAGTTTTTTCTATTTCTAATTTAGATACAAAAACAAAAACAAAACAAAAAAGTACAAGATTCCAGATCTCAGTCTCCTTAGTTTTGTCCAACAGAAACAGAACCATGTGTGATGCATTCTCAGCAGTGTCCGTCTGGTTCAATCAAATTCAAGGATATGTCCAAAGGTAATGTCGACCATGAATACTGCGGTACATGATGCCTCTGTATAATTTAGAGGTGTCTTCGTTTGACCATACCACCTATTGATGCATCACTGGTCCATGGTACATGGTCCTTTACCCTTCGTCTGGTTCAGAAAAATTGTCCAATACGTCCTTTATATGCAAAAATCTAAACATAATGCCGCAGCTCAAAACTAATTGCGACGTTTCTCCTTCAAATGCTTTACAATTGCAACTAATCGAAGTATACACAAAATGTTATTACATATTATAACAACTAAACATATATATATATATAATCTAGCTACGGTGCGGACGTCCGTACCGTCCGCACGGTACGGATTTCAGGTTTTCTCACACTTTTCGATCACATTTTCACATCTTAACCGTTCAGTTTTTAGGTCCTAATGTATAGATCACCTCTGAAAAATTTCAACTAATTTGGTGATCGTTAAGGCATCCAAAACTGCAATTTACCATTATAAATACGAACGGTTCTAATTCGACAGATTCGGTCCGTTCGTGTAAATTGCAGTTTTGGATGCCTTAAAGATCACCAAATTGGCTGAAATTTTACAGAGGTGATCTATACATTATGACCTAAAAACTGAACGGTTAAGATGTGAAAATATGATCAAAAAGTAGTCGAAAACCGGAAATCCGTACCGAAATTTCAGTACGGACGTCCGCACTTGAGAATAATCATATATATATATATATATATATATATATATATCATTAACAGATCTGTTTAGAAACGCATGAAATGCTAAAAATATTCCCTTGTATGGGGAATGAGTGATTATACAAGTTCAAATTGCAAGGATACTCAACAATACAAGAGAACTGATAAATAGCATAGGTAAATATAAATGTTGAACAATCAAATTAAGCACAAAAGATGCTAAATGGGGGGAAATACAGTGAAATGCTAAATGAAAAATAAATAGCAACAAGAAGTTGCTGAGGTATCTTGAATTTTGTTGCATAGGGTTATCTAGCAATCAGGATTCTCTCCTGTATTGGTAATTCAATATAATAGAAACTCCCCGCTTTCTGATTGGGGCATAGGTTGCAAAGGAGGACTTAATCAAGGAAATTAAGCATAATCGAATAGGGAACTTCATATTTTTGTTACTTCTGAAGAATCAAGTTTTGGTTTATAACCAAAAGAAGAAAAAGAAATTTAGAAAATAAGTAGAGCAGAAGTGCATTCAAAAGGAGAAACAATCAGATTCGCCTAAATTCTCAGTTCTCGATCAGTCTCACTCTCACCATATCGACATAGTACACGTATATCAGAACCTATAATCACGGAATCTCACCTCAACATTATCTCCATACAAGTTAAGTCTGTGATTTTTATTATTAAAAACTTGGGCAGGATACTTGTTTATTGCATTACAGGCCATGTCAACTGCCAGCATAAGTATTATCCTCTCATCAGGTATTCCAAGTGGCTAACCGTCCTTTAAATCAAAAGAAAACATAACTATTTACGTGAGAAAAGAAAAGAAGATCATCTAGGAGGAGAAGACCTGTGCGCTTACCTGTACAGGGATAAAGTATTGGCCATGTGCCGATAATTAAACCTGAACTGTGTAAAAAAAAAAAAAAAAACAAACAAAAAGAGAAATACACATTTGGAATCAAAAAGTCAAATTGCCTTCACTAGAACTATTACAACTCAAGATTTTTGCACTACCTCAGTATGATTCTTAAAGAATATAGCAGTGGCATAGAATGAACCCTTGAGACGTACTACTTGTCTTAGTACCCTTGTGATTGCCAGAGTAATTATTAAGCTAAAGTATTGATGCAAACAAAGTCATGAGGCAGAACAAAAGATGAAACGTCTGTGGTTTCTTACTTCCAAGTTCCAACAACACTAAATTATGTGGATACAGAAACTTCATTCAGCGCTGCCCAGCCGCGAAGTAGCTGGCTATGACACAAGTTTAAACTGATTCCTAAGCCAAAGTTGAGTTTGAATACTGGTACTACTTTGCTTCCAAAACCAGAAAATGGTTATGGTCACATGAAGCGTATCTTCCTACTTCTCTTCTTTTGCATTGTTGGTAGTGCACAACTTAACTACTTAAGTAACTAAACATGAATTTGAATATGAATATGTATGTCCAAGAAGTCAAAACAAAGACCTTATATGTTTCATATGAAGCACACTCCAACTTCTGCAAATTTCACATCTACTCAGAGAAGATCAACAATTAAAGCAAGCAACTTTTTACAAGGGTATGATTCATAACCAAAAGTGACAACACAGGTATCAATTTTTTACACAAAAAACTGTTGATACAGATTGATCAAACTAAAATGAAGCTTTGAATCATAAATTGAAACAAGATGTGAAACCTGAAGAGGCAATGACCGGCTGTAAAGCACAAGTGTAGAAAAGATTATAATTTCAGCAAATTAAACAGCACTAGACTGTGACAAAAGAAGAATAAACTAAACTAGCAATTGCAAATAAATGAAGAGGCTTACTGGGGCTCAACAGGGTTGAGGAGGAGGCACTTCCTCCACCAGAGTTGGCATTGGGTATCGGCAGAGGGGACACAAGTGACTGATCTCCAGTGACTGGACAATGCAATGTTCATGATAATAGTGCGAACAGGGCAAGTGGATAACCATTTGATCAACACTGAAATCCTCCAAACAAATTACACATGGATCTTCAAAAGCCAACGTATGATCGAGGTTCACTCTCTCCAAGGCTTCAATCGATGACCTTGTTACGGGAATGAGATTGGGCTTATACATGTCCATGGATTCAGATACGGCATCGCTGCCGAATCGCAAAGTCATGTCCCATATGGCCACGTCAATAGGCAGCTCGGTGGAGACTGCGGCGTCAAACACCTCCAGTAACTTGTTGATAGCATTGGGATGTTCCCCCTCGGGGACACGCATGAGTGACAGAGACTCTGCGATTGATTGTGTGCACCAAGTCCTGTAGGGGGATGAAACATTCTGGACAGATCGGAGGTTGACCCAAAATTGTCTCAAATCTAGGAGCGCTCCTCCCAAATAAGTGGGTAATCAAGGCTACTGCGGCTCCCAATTGCCCTCGAAAACCTTACTTTCACGAGAATATAATCCTCGCTCACCTCCTCCCGATCTGGGTATGGTCTACTTTCTTGTTTCACTTTGGTGGATAACCGAAGCACCTCCATCAGCTTCAACAACTTGGTCTCCTTGATCTATCTAGGGTAGACACGAGGATTTTTATTTATACGCCATAATTCGACCACAGAAAGGTCTTCCACACCCATAAGGAAACATATTTTCATGTAACCTGGACCAAAAAAAATAATATATATCCACATATTCCAGGAAACACAAAAATAATTATATGAAAACACTTCGACAGTAAATCTCTTATAAATTAATATTATTGGGAGTATAAAATTTATTATTTTATAGAGATTATTATAAATGAGTTACTAAATATGGATGACAACAAAATTCTTATTTACAGATGATCGTGTTGTACATTATTTATGAACAATTTATTAATTAATCCGATAAATAAATATTTATTAATTTATAAAGAGTTTTATGCTTTTCTTAGTTGAATTACATAACCTAATCTAGTTTGATTAGGTATTCTATTTCCAGTTGGATTATGTTCCTAATCCTAATAAACTTATATTTACCATTCATATATTTTGTGAAGCCAATTTAAGCGTACGCTATAGAAATGTGACATAAATTGAGCACCTTTTAAATTATCTTCAAGAAAATAATAGAGTGATAGAATCACCTAATGAAGGGGGATCATCGAAAGGGTAATGAATACGTCTATTTAGAGAGTATGAGATTGAAGTTTGGTTGTCAAAGGATGTTAATAGCTTAACCCTTTATTCTCTTGTTAGGATCTTTGTGTTGTGTCAGAAATACATGCATATTATCAGGCTGGATGTTGTTCTGTGGTCACTTCATTTCTCAAATACTCAAGATTTTTTCAGAGAATGTATAGTCGTCAGACATAAAATCTGAATCTGTGTAACAGCAGGACACCAAGAGAAAGTATCCCCTCCGATTGCTCTGAAATTGGAGGAAGCTTCTCAAACTAAGAGATTCTGTTAGACACCTTCATCACCCTTTCCGTAAGAGTGACATGTCCCATTGGTTTTCAGAGGCATGGATGTTTGAAAGACGAACATATATGCATGCTACTGAAGTATATATCTCACAATAGGAGTAGGATATCTATCTGTTAACTTACCTGGTTAACATGAAGTATATGTGCTAACCTTTAAATCTTCTAACTGATAAAAACTGATCTTGGACTCCTTAATGGGATGAAAACAAGTCGAGTTTTTGGCCACTATATAAAGCTAGCGTATATATAGTTCATGTGCTCGATCGCTACTGTATTGCAAAGCTAGCGTTCAGGTCAGCCCTGTTCCTGAAGAAAGAAAGTATTGAAGTGCAGAAGGCTATCTCCCTGAGTTGCTGTGTTGCTTTCTTGCTAGTGTTGCTGATCATCAATAGCTCAAAATATGGATGCAGGTCATCTCCTATTCCTACTAGGATGACGTGTAAATATATATATATATAAATCCGTGTGAATATGCAGTTTTGTATGTATCTATGCTTTTGTGAATTGATCTTGATGTATGTTGTGTTGCATCATGGTTTACAACAAAGCACTCAACCATTGCTCTTCCAAATTCAAGTTCTCCATGAACTCTACACGCATTGAGCAATGCAATCAACACTTATGAGTCTGATTCAATGAGAATTCTCTCACAACCTTCTTTGCCTCTTCTAGCTTCCCAGCTCTCCACATTAATCGACCATAGTGCTAGACCCTGGCTGTATTCCCAAAAATATTCCTCATACTTCCAAGAATTTGCAATACCTCATGCACCAACCCCACTCAACTACATGATCTCAAACGCATACAAGTGTAACTTCAGTATGCAGAACTCTTCATTCTTGCAAACATTGAAATGGCAGTTTCATTTCACCATTATTTGCAACGCCAAAGTTCGAACACGTAAAAGCAAAGACATTACTATTTGGCATCTCATCAAATACAACACAAAGAGTTCTGAAAACAGCAGTGCCCAGCACTGTATCTTAATCTCATCATCTTCCTATTGGCATACACATGTATCCACCTTCCCTGATCCACTGCACCGAAGTGCAAGAAGTGAGTACACCCATCATAACTGCATGGTTACGTAAAATACCAGTAGTCTGTATAACAGCAAAAAGCTCCAAGACCTCTCTGAACAGCCCAACTGACACATACCCCATAATCATAGTGCTCCAAGAAAGAGCATTCTTTTCAGGCTGATCAAAAAGCTCAGCAGAAATCTCAATTTCACCGGACTTCATATATCCATGAATTAATGCAGTCCATATAAGTCACAGATCAGATGCAAATGAATTGATAAAGTCTTAGACCACACTGGTAGTCTCATGTCAAACAGTTGATGAGCTGGGTGTTGCCAACCGAACCTAATGGGATGGTTATGGAGCACCAAACCAAAAGAGCAACAAGGAAGGTCAGCAAGCTCTGAGAAGGAAACTAGGAAAGAGATGTTGACATGAGCTGTATCAATTAATTTTATTATAATTTATCTTGTGTATTGATTAGGTTTATTTTGTGTATCAATTAGCATTAGTGCTATACTTAACTTAGATTAGGATTGATTACATTCCTTTGTGTACATGGATGTAATACTATATAAACCTCCTTGAGAGATGAATAGAGATATGACATTATTCCCATATATTTTCGGACATAGTATCAGAGCAAATACGCTTGAGACCTAAATTTTTCATACCCAATTCCGCTGCAGAAATACCAAATACCCATACCCAATATTATACCTATAACATACCAAGAACAACTTCATTTGTTCTCATACCAGTACCAGAAAATTATACCAAACTACCATACCCGATACCACATTCAAATACCAAATAACCGCATCCAAATACCCATACCATACCTAAGGATCCGATTCAAGGCTCCATTTCCGACAATAGACCAGATCGAACACTCGAACTAGGCCTGATCGACGACGACGTCAGTTTCAACATTTGAAACCAGCGCTAACGTTCAAGACCCGATTCCTGGAGAGATCGGATTCGAAGGACCTGCTGACTTGCCTTGCAGAACCAGACGCCGACGAGCAGGACTAGCAGACCCGACCCAGACCAGTGCATTGTTCACCTTGCCACTCGAAGCCACCGGGCCTCCATCCAGACGACTAGACCTGAAACCAGACCAGAACCATCGACCCAGAGCCGTCGAAGAACGACAGACCAGACTTCGACAAAACAGACTTACGGCGACTCTAGAGCAGATCGCCTCCGTAACCAGACCTCCGACGAACACCGTCGATCGTTAATATCAGACCCGACGTCCCTATTTGCAGAGGACCAGTCGACCAACAATCGACTTCAAATCCGGCAGAGATCGAGGGTACCTAGACCACCGGCAACGTCAAGCATCAGCGTTTGTTGCTGATTCATTCAGAGCCGCGACCCGTTTTTTGTACGTGACTCGACCCGCTTCAGGACCCGCCCTGTCAGATCCGGCCCAGCTGAGAATCTGACTGGACCTGACCCCACTCTCAAAAAAAAAAATGAGGAAGGAAGGAAAAGGAAAAAAAAAAAAAAAGATCCGTTGAGTTGAAAACCCGAAAGGACGGTTCAAGCAAAAGTTAGGACACGAAAAAAAAAAAAAAAAAAAAAAGAGGTTGATCTAGTTGAAAACCCGAAAGGATGGCTCAATCAAAATTCGTGAGGAATATACTTGGTGTCGACACGATGTCTCTCCAAGATGTCCTCAAAGACAAATGAGGTAAATCAGTACTTTTGCTATGATTCAGCCTTCGCTTCAGTATTTCAGGCTAACTCAGGTACACATGACAACTTTTTGAAAAATTCAAACTTTAAATAGAAAGATATGTGGATAATTGACTTAGGTGCAACTGATCATATGACTCATGATCCTAGTGTCATCCAACAATTATCCCCTGCCCATATGTCAGCTGTCACGAATGTCAATGGTGACGCTTATCCTATCACTAGTGCTAGTTTTGTATCTTTGACACCTTCTATAATCCTAGATACAGTTCTAGTTGTCCCCTCTTTATCGAATAACTTGTTGTCTGTGCGCAAATTACTAAACAATTATATTGTTGTGTAATCCTTTATCCTTGGTGTTGTGTCTTTCAGCACATTCTCACAGGAGAAATTATTGGTCGTGGTAGATTAGAAAAGAGGTCATACGTAGTATTATTATCATGAGCTTGATTATAATTACCTAACATTCAAATCCCATGGACTCTTTGCTTAAAACTCATGAATAAAAGCACTTTATCAAGGCTTACAATAGAGATGCTTCTACATTTTCATCTTCATTGGACTTAATGCTAGCTCTTACAAATGAAGAGGTTTGGTATTAAAAATAAAAAATAAAAAAAATCTTGGATGTACATTGTGTTTTTGTTATGTTTCTAATTCTAAGAAGGTTCAGACAGAGATGTAATTGATTCATTTTTATTTTTTCAAATGTTTACTGTTTTGTTGGAGACTCAATCCTAATATTCAAACCTTAGTTGAGAGCTGAGGGATGAACCCATACATATCAACCATTCCAGTTGAGACTCAGATTGGTAAGTATGCACTAACTTTAAACATATATAGGATTACGAGTCTAAAAACACCTTGCAAAATATTAAATTTACCAACCATTCTAAATTTAAACCTTTCAAAAATTTTGCTTTATAAATAAAAATATTTTCATTATCCTCAGCAACTTCAATTTTTCGCTCCAAATATTTCTTGTGTTCCTAATTTTATATGACAAAAATTAGGTATGTTAATACTGAATATTGATTCTTAATTATTATTTCTAGTAAACTCATTATTTATGTAGAGGAGTAATGAAGTATTAAGACAAGAAGTTTCATAATAATAAATATTATCAAATCATATTTCAAGAATTGTCAGTAACTCACTGTATCAGTATTCACTTTAAATTACTGTAACTCATTATTTAATAATCTTGGTTCAACATTTTCTCCTGAAATAGAGTACATAATTGATCAAACAAAAATCTTCTAAAGTTTCACTTAAAATTTCCATGTTTTTTCTCAAATTTCCATCATTTTTCTTGATTATTTACCAAAATCGATATATTCTCGATATTTGAAATTTCCTTTTCCAAGACCATCGATATTTTCTCGAAACTTGATATTTTGGTCCTTGAGTAACCATACAATGTTAGGGTGATGGACCAAAATCCGCCCTAACTTATTCAAAAACACCTTGGACCTCCCTGCGCAGAGGGGGCATCCCTATGGTCAATACTAACTAAACAAGCCCTAAGACATTAAAGTACTAGGTAAAACCAAATTGGCCTAGATCCTACCACTAGGCCTAAGACCCAAATCCAAAACAACAACCCTAGCAGCAAAGCAAGCCTAAATCCCAGAGCCAAAGGAAAAGACCCCAAACTTGATCCGTCGTTGGGATCTCCGACACCAATGGTGGAGCCGCTGACATCAGTCTTGAAGCTACCCTCACCAGCAAGCACACCAACCAGAAAGACATCAGCATTTGCGAATCCAGAAGCCCAACCAAAACCAATAAGGCCACTGCTACCCCCATCAACCAACCAACTTTCCTTAACCCAATTGAAAAAACATAGATCACCATCATTGCAACGCACAGGAGCTAAAGCCAATGCCAATGACTCTGAACTCAGAGGCAGCACCATCGACATCTCGAAGGCCTCCAAAGAGAATAGAGATGAGGGGTGTTGATGAAAGTAACTTTTGGCGATGGTGAGAGTAGCTTTTGTTACTAGTGAGAGTAGTTTTCTAGTGTTGATGACAGTAGCGTTTGTTGCTGGTTAGAGTAGCTTTCTGGTGTTGGTGACAGTAATTTTTGTTGGTAGGGATAATAACTTTTAGTTTTAGGAAGTGTAGCTTTTGTTGGTGATAGTAGCTTTTGTGACCTCGTCGGAGATTGCCGGATCACCAGAATAGCTTTTATTGCTAGTGACAGTAACTTTTACTATTAGTGACAATAGTTTTTGTGATCGCCAGAGACCTCACCGGAGTTCGTCTGAAGTCGCCGGAGATCCCGTCGGAGTTGGCCGGGGTTGGCCGGAGATGCGCCGGAGGACCGTCGGAGACCTCACTAGAGAGGAGAGAGATAATGATTGTTGACTTTTTACTCTAGTGGTATTGACGTATATATATTAGTTTTTATACCTAAAATTTAATACAAGTTTATCTAGTAGCCTTATGAGGGGGAAAAAAATAATTAGTGGCCTTATGGCTAAAAAAATTGAAAAATAGCCTTATATGTAACTGGCCCCACTATATTAAATCATAACTAAGTTAAGGTCAAGTGCTAGTCATAAATCCATTAATCATATAGTCTAATAATTAGAATCCTTATCTATTGGCTGTTGCCAGCTATTGATTTTAATGACATCAATTTCTATTTCAAAAAAAATATGTTTTTTTTTTTATCTCTCTCTTTGTTATTATTTATCTTTTCATCTAAGTTGACAAAGTCTATTATCAATTAAAAAAAATGTGGATGTATAAATATTAAATTTGGAAGTTCAACTAGAACCGCCATTTTATTTTTTTAGTCACATGAGACGTTTCTTTATCATAGTAGAAAACCTTGTTCTGGTCGAATTATGGAATTTATGGCCTATATATATAAAGTGTAAATCATCTTCCCTAGATGAATAATCCCAAATTCACTCCCAAAGTGTTGAAGCTGATGGAGGTGCTTTGTTTACACACCAGAGTGAAACACGAAAATACAGCATTCCCAAATAGAGAGGTGAGCGAGGATTATATTCTGGTGATATTAATGTATTCCACGGTTATCGGGAGAAAGGTTGCTTTTGATTGCCCACTTATTTCGGAGGAACCGACGCTCCTATCTGACAGACAATTAATTTTGGGTCAACCTCCGACTTGTCCAGAATGTTTCAAACCGCTATAGGACTAGGTGCATACAAGCACCCAGAAAAAATCTGTCAAGCATGCGTGTCCCCAAGTATGAACATCCCATTGCTATCAACAAGTTATTAGACATGGTTGACGTTGCCGTCTCCACCAAGTTGCCTATTATGGTGGACATAGGCGACAGATTTTGCGAATCAGCAGGGATCTCGTATCTGAATCATCCATGGAAACGTATGAGCCCAATCTCGTTCCTGCAACCAAGTCATCAACTGACGCTCTCGCTCCGGAGAGAGTGAACCTCAGGTTGGCTTTTGAAGGTGGCCCTTGTATTATTTGTTTGGAGGATTTCACTCATGAATCTTTGATCAAATCATTATCCAGTTGCCAATGTTCACATCATGAACATTGCATTGTCCTGTCACTGGAGATCAGTCACTTGTGTCCTCTCTGCCGCCACCCAATGCCAACTCTCGTCGACCTCCTCAACCCTATTGCGCCTCAATAAGCCTCTTCATTTATTTGCAATTGCTAGTTTAGTTTCTTTGTGAAGACCCAGATTTTCATACAATAAATTTATGTAATTCAATAATTGTTATATAAATTGAATTGTGATATTTGAGATTATTTGGATTGTCGTGGGTTGAGAAAATTGGTTCCGAATGATTTTATTTTCAAAAACGAACGTTATTTAGGGGGTCGTGAAAATCGACTTTTTTTACGTTCAAAATTTGGGAAAACTTCCTTCATGAAAGTTGTAGAGCTCGTCGATACGAGTCCGTGCATATGTGGAACGTATTATTCGGAGTTCGTATGAATAAGTTATGAATATTTGAAAATCGAAATTTTTCTATAAATAGTGGAAAAATCTGAGTTTGTTGTGAAGGACGAAAAAATTCCATTATTGCACATCAGTCCCCCGTCTCTCTCTCTCGGTCTGGTCACTGTGCCTTCCGACCCGGTGACCCGACCCGACTGGAAGTCGGGCCTCCCGACCTCGCCGCCGCCGGACCCGGCCTCCTCCCGCGTCGCCACCTCGCGCCTGGGCGATCCCCGCCATCGACGCGCCCCGCCGCCGCCTCCAGACGTGGATCGAAGCCTCCTCCCGAAGTGAAAACCCGACCCGGCCGGAAAACCTCTTTTCCGGTGGTGCACGGGCCGATCGTCCCCATTTTCGTGACGTGCTCTTCCTTCTGATCATCCCCATATATAGCTTGCATCACGATTTTGAGTGTAGAGTGGTAGATCAAGAGTTGAAGATTTCGACGTCCCTGATTCGATCTGGAGACTGATCGGAGGGCCGAGATTAATCCAACTTCAAAGCCCGATCGAGGACGATCCAGACCTCATCTCCGAAAAAGTCAGGTATTAAAGTTGTTCAAAATTTCATTTTGAAGAAGTTTGTAGTTGACGACTTTTGCATCGGAGGTGGTTGACCGGCGTTGACCGCCGCGTTGACCACCGTCTGACCGCCGCGTGTGGCGGCGCGTCGGACCGAATTTTGAGTTTTTATTATCTGGACGATGATCTATGCATCCATACGAGCGTTTTGAGATATAACTTGGTCATGTTAGAAAAAGTTGATAAATAGTCAATTTCTGTTTTAACGTTACTATTTACGGTTTTACAATTTACCTTCGGTTTGAGATTTACGAAGATCAGACCATCGGTTTTACTTCAAATTTTAATATGATGTTCATATGACTGTCCCGATGACTTTGTGTGGTCACGGGCGAAGATCCGACTTTTGGATCATCGTATAATTATAAAATAGTGATTCGGGAAGCTATTAAGGAAGATCCGTTCATCGGATTTTCGTATAATTTTGATAGGATGTTTCCATGGGTAATCCGTGAGGATCTAACCGTTGGATTATCTTTATTTTAGAATCCGACCGTTGGATTATCTTTATTTTAGAAATCCGACCGTTGGATCATCATTTAGGTTTATTTCATGCTTCGTTGCTAAGTGAAGACCGTACTTGATTAGGTACTTGACGGCTTGAGTTGACGAGCATTGGATTTTTGTGAGTTATATATATATAGAAGACGCAGCAGGAGTTCGAGGTGAGTAAAACTCACGTGGTTCATATTACGAACCGAGCTTTTTAATTTATTTATTTTTGGTAATTGTGTGAAAAATATTTGTGGATTAAATATTTGTTTTAAAATTTCATGGACTTGAATTACCACAGTCCATAGGTAAGTAAAATGAATTTTAACTATACAAATGAATTTCATAATTTTCTTGTGTGAACTATAGATGGTATTAGTGGTCATTCCTGAGTGGATGATTACGTATATATATATTTACGTGGAAAATATATATTGATGAGTGGATTGTTTGATTGATGCTATGATGGAGTTGATTATATTACAATCGTGTAATCCCATAATAATATGATATATCTTGGTGTGTTTTATTTCAGAATGTGATATTATATATTGGGTTCATTTATGAGTTTAGGGTCAAGGTAATGACGGGTATGGGTAATCGGACGCTCTAATCCTAGTGTGGATGATGGGATACGATTGGTTGAGTATGTGAAATTATTGGACGTTCTAAATATGTATATAGGTATGCATATTGATGAAATACAATAATTGATAAATATGTCGGATGCCATAACCTAGGCCAGGTGACGGGCTACGATTCAGTTAGAGCTCTAGTCTGTCAAGTACCGTATTTTTATAAATACGATGAAGAGAGTTGTGGGGAAAGTAGTGTGTGGGGTTGTCTTGTTATATTGAATTGGTGTTGATTGAGATTGTTATTATTTGTATATGTGGAAATATTTGAGTGTTGCTGTGTGTGAGAATAAATGAGTTTAAATTAAGTAACAGTTCCTTCTTTTACTCATACAAGCTTTCATAAGCTTACCGGGTTTTGTGTTGTTGCAATCCCGGTACACTATTCAATGGTGTAGCGGATATTCCTGCAGGTCAGGATAACCAGGGAGGTGACCGAGCTGCTTAGGTGTTACAGCAGTTTTGTTATTTATTTAGTTGTGAGGTGTGTGTGTATGCTCATTTAGAGCTTTACATTACATTTTGGATTTATGTTGTAATAATTAACCGAGACTAAGTCGGCTTGATTTTATTTCGTGTGGTGAGTGTGTTAAGAAAAGAAAAATTTTCATGTTTCGGATTATGAATTGTTATTCATAAAATTCGGGGCGTGACAGTTTGGTATCAGAGCGTAAGGTACATATTTGGTGATATGTCAATACTTACCGAGTGATGGCCCGTCTGCAGCGGATCCCCATCGTGTGCTCTTCGGTATTGACAATGTCATTGGGTATGTGAGTGCGTTAGGTTGGCTAGGAACGTTAGTATTTTTAGGAAATTTAAGCATCGTTATGTATGATCAGTACTTGGTTAATATGGACTTGCATTTGACTTATGTTTTGTTTAAGTGTTATGCGTGTATTAATCAAGTATATCATGCTTATTAGGTAATGGAGATTGAGGGAAACGAAGCCAGAGGTCGGGGTAGAGGTAGACCTCGTGGCAGGGGTAGGGGCCGAGGAAGGGGTAGGGCCCCTCCAGTTGAAGAAGTATTCGAGTCGGAGGAAGATGCACCTTATGAGGATCAGCCTATTCCTCCTGTGGCTGTGATTGATAATCCTGCTCGCTTGCTGATGCTAGCAAGGGAAATTACTCGCTTGGGAGCAACCAAGTTTGGAGGAGGCACAGATTATATGGTGGCGGATCGCTGGATAGAGGATTTGCAGACTTATTTCGATCTGCTTGATTGCACTGAGACCGACAAGAGGAAGCTAGCCGCTTTCATGCTGAAGGATGAGGCTAGAGTGTGGTGGAACGTCACTCAGAGGAGCATTGAGGTGTCTACCTTGACATGGGACGGCTTTGAGAGGCTGTTCAGAGAGAAGTACTTTCCACCAGCAGTGAAGGAGAGGTTGGAGAGAGAGTTCCTTGCGCTTGTACAGGGGAAGATGACAGTCATTGAGTATGATGCCGAGTTCTCCAGATTGTACAAGTATGTGAGGCAGATGGAGGATGAGGACTTGGCCAAGAAGTTTCAGAGAGGGTTGAGCCCTTCTATTGAGCGGGATGTAGCTATCTTGGAACTGAAGACCAAGAGAGAGATCTTGGCTAAGGCACAGATCATTGAGCAGCAGAACCTGATTCGTAGAGAGAAAGAGTCTGCTGAGAGAGACTTCCAGGGTAAGGGAAAGGCCATAGCAGGGAGCAGTAGAGCTAGAGACTTCAGGGGTGGGTTCTGGAAGAGACAGAGAACTCAGTTTCAGCATCAGACTCCAGCTAGGGCAGCAGTAGCTCCTCCTGTGCAGGCTATGCCTATCAGGCAGATAGCACCAGCAGCTTCAGTGAAGTGCTTTAACTGTGGCGAGCCGGGCCACATCTCTCGTGCGTGCACGAAGCCACGGGGTAGGTTATGCTACAGTTGTGGACAGGCAGGGCATCAGGCTAGAGAGTGTCCTCGAAATCAGGGTAGAGTGCAGGGTAACCAGCAGAGGCAACTACCACCTGCTCATGCTAGAGTCTTTGCCGTTGGTCAGGCAGGCACGGGAGTGGAAGGTACCTTATCTGTTTATCACTTTCTTGCTAGAGTACTATTTGATACGGGAGCCTCACACTCTTTCATATCTAGTTCGGTTGTGGATGTTTTGGGTTTGATTGCTATGCCTCTGATTAGATCATTGTGTGTTACATCACCTCTCGGTGTGTCTCTTGAGCTTAGCATGCTTTGTGATGATTGCCCTATTGGGATTGGTGGCAGAGAGTTCTCTGCATCTTTGATTGTGATTCCGGATCACACGTATGATGTGATTTTGGGTATGGATTGGTTGAGCCCGAACCATGCTGTTATTGATTGCTTTAGGATGATTGTGTCCTTCCATGTTCCGGGACAACCGGTGTTTCATTACCGTTGCCTGAAGTCTGACATCACCATGAGGATAGGAATTCTGGCCCATATTGAATCAGGGAGTAGTACTTCGAAGATTACAGGGATTCCTGTAGTTTCAGAGTATGAAGACGTGTTTCAGGAGATCCCTGGGTTACCCCCGAAAAGGGTAATGGACTTCTCTATTGATGTGATACCAGGTACTTCACCTGTGTCGAAAGCACCCTATCGAATGGCTCCAGCTGAACTCCAGGAGTTGAAGGTGCAGATTGAGGGCTTACTTGCACAAGGGTTCATTCAGGCAAGTGTGTCTCCTTGGGGTGCACCAGTGTTGTTTGTGAGGAAGAAGGATAGTTCACTTCGTCTATGTGTGGATTATCGACAGTTGAACAAGGTGACCATCAAGAATAGGTACCCTTTACCTCGGATTGATGACTTGTTTGATCAGCTTAGAGAAGCTACTGTGTTCTCGAAAATTGACTTGAGGTCTGGATATCACCAGTTGAGGGTGAAGGAGGAAGATATTCCAAAGACGGCGTTCAGGACCAGGTATGGACATTTTGAGTTTCTTGTCATGCCTTTTGGTCTCACGAATGCCCCCGCAGCATTTATGGATTTGATGAACCGTACGTTCAGTCCTTACTTGGATCAGTTCGTGGTAGTGTTCGTTGATGACATCTTGATTTATTCAAGGTCGTCAGCGGAGCATGAGAGACATCTGCGGATAGTGCTACAGACATTGAGAGAGCAGAAACTATTTGCCAAGTTCGAGAAATGCGACTTCTGGCAGAGTGAAGTCAAGTTCCTTGGTCATGTGGTCTCGAAGGATGGAGTTTCTGTGGATCCTTCGAAGGTTGAAGCAGTGATGAGTTGGAGTCGCCCTACTACGGTTACAGAAATCCGTAGCTTCCTTGGATTGGCCGGTTATTACAGGCGCTTCATTGAAGGATTTTCTGGTATTGCTTCGGCTTTGACCAAATTGACCAGGAAGGACACTCAGTTCGTATGGTCGGATGAGTGTGAGAAGGCTTTCATTGAGCTGAAGACTAGATTGACTACAGCTCCGGTGTTGACTATTCCTACTAGTGGTGGTGGATTAGTTATTTACAGCGATGCATCTCATCAGGGTTTGGGGTGTGTGTTAATGCAGAATGGTAGTGTTGTTGCTTATGGTTCTAGACAGTTGAAGGTACATGAGCGGAATTACCCTACTCATGATCTAGAGCTAGCAGCTGTGGTGTTTGCCTTGAAGATTTGGAGACACTATCTTTACGGTGAGAAATTTGAACTCTTTTCTGATCACAAGAGTTTGAAGTATCTATTCTCCCAGAAGGAGTTGAACATGAGGCAGAGGAGATGGATGGAGCTCATTAAGGACTATGATTTCACCTTGGAGTATCATCCCGGAAAGGCGAATGTAGTGGCGGATGCTTTGAGTAGGAAACCGCGGGTAATCATGGCATCGATTATGGTGCAGGAGTGGCGTATGCTAGAAGCTGCATCTGAGTTTGACCTTATGCCCGCAGGAGCAGGACAGGGAATCTTTCTCGGTAGTATCACCTTACAGCCCACCTTGATCTCCAGGATCATTCAGGGTCAGACACTTGATGAGTTTGCTCAGGCGAGGATTGCTGAGATGACTGCTGACTCGGATGTGGAGGGTCCTTCTGAGTGGTTGATTGGGGCTGATGGAGGGTTGAGATTTCGAGGGAGATTGTATGTACCAAGTGTTGATAACCTCAGGGAGGAGATCATGCGGGAAGCACATAGGTCTCGATATACTATACATCCAGGAGGTACTAAAATGTATATGGATCTACGGAGGCAGTTTTGGTGGTATGGTATGAAGAGGGATGTGGCGGAACACGTGTCGAAATGTCTTACCTGTCAACAGGTGAAGGCAGAGCATCAGAGACCAGCAGGAATGCTGAACCCCTTATCGATTCCTGTATGGAAATGGGAAGATATCTCTATGGACTTTGTGACTGGATTGCCCAGATCCAGGCAAAGTTATGACTCGATTTGGGTGATTGTTGACCGGTTGACCAAATCAGCACACTTCCTTCCGGTGGCAAAAACATACTCAGGTGATGCATTGTGTAAGATATATGTGAACGAGATAGTGAGACTTCATGGAGTGCCTGTGACGATCGTTTCGGATCGTGATGCTCGTTTCACTTCAGAATTCTGGCGAAGGTTCCATAAGGCATTTGGTACGTCTCTTGCTATGAGCACTGCATTTCACCCACAAACAGATGGACAGACCGAGAGAGTGAATCAGGTGATGGAGGACATGCTCAGAGCTTGTGTTCTGGATTTTAAGGGTAGTTGGGCGGATCATCTGCCATTGGTAGAGTTTGCCTACAACAACAGTTATCACTCTAGTATCGGTATGGCTCCATATGAGGCTCTTTATGGTAGGCCATGTAGGACTCCTATCTGTTGGGCGGAAGCAGGGGATAAAGGGCTCATCGGACCTGAGATTGTACAGGAGACTACAGAGAAGGTCACTACTATTCGGGACAGAATCAGAACCGCTCAGAGTAGACAGAAGAGTTATGCCGACTTGAAGAGGAGACCGTTGGAGTTTGAGACAGGTGATCATGTGTTCTTGAAAGTCTCACCTATGAAAGGTGTGGTGAGATTTGGCAAGAAGGGGAAACTCGCACCGAGGTATGTCGGACCCTTTGAGATTCTAGAAAGGGTTGGTAACTTGGCATATCGTCTTGCTTTACCTGTTAGCATGTCGGGTGTGCACAGTGTCTTCCATGTGTCTCTGCTCAGGAAGTATGTACGAGACGAGTCTCACGTGATTGATCACGGTACGATCGAAGTGAACTCGGATGTGACGTTTGTAGTTGAACCTGTTCGTATCTTGGATAGGTCTACAAAGAAACTTCGTAGGAAAGAGGTTGACCTTGTGAAGGTGTTGTGGAGTCATCATGATGAGGGTGATGCGTCATGGGAATTGGAGTCTGACATGAGGAAGAGATATCCTCAGCTTTTTGTGGACGAACATGCTTGAATTTCGGGACGAAATTCTTTTAAGGAGGGTAGACTGTGAAGACCCAGATTTTCATACAATAAATTTATGTAATTCAATAATTGTTATATAAATTGAATTGTGATATTTGAGATTATTTGGATTGTCGTGGGTTGAGAAAATTGGTTCCGAATGATTTTATTTTCAAAAACGAACGTTATTTAGGGGGTCGTGAAAATCGACTTTTTTTACGTTCAAAATTTGGGAAAACTTCCTTCATGAAAGTTGTAGAGCTCGTCGATACGAGTCCGTGCATATGTGGAACGTATTATTCGGAGTTCGTATGAATAAGTTATGAATATTTGAAAATCGAAATTTTTCTATAAATAGTGGAAAAATCTGAGTTTGTTGTGAAGGACGAAAAAATTCCATTATTGCACATCAGTCCCCCGTCTCTCTCTCTCGGTCTGGTCACTGTGCCTTCCGACCCGGTGACCCGACCCGACTGGAAGTCGGGCCTCCCGACCTCGCCGCCGCCGGACCCGGCCTCCTCCCGCGTCGCCACCTCGCGCCTGGGCGATCCCCGCCATCGACGCGCCCCGCCGCCGCCTCCAGACGTGGATCGAAGCCTCCTCCCGAAGTGAAAACCCGACCCGGCCGGAAAACCTCTTTTCCGGTGGTGCACGGGCCGATCGTCCCCATTTTCGTGACGTGCTCTTCCTTCTGATCATCCCCATATATAGCTTGCATCACGATTTTGAGTGTAGAGTGGTAGATCAAGAGTTGAAGATTTCGACGTCCCTGATTCGATCTGGAGACTGATCGGAGGGCCGAGATTAATCCAACTTCAAAGCCCGATCGAGGACGATCCAGACCTCATCTCCGAAAAAGTCAGGTATTAAAGTTGTTCAAAATTTCATTTTGAAGAAGTTTGTAGTTGACGACTTTTGCATCGGAGGTGGTTGACCGGCGTTGACCGCCGCGTTGACCACCGTCTGACCGCCGCGTGTGGCGGCGCGTCGGACCGAATTTTGAGTTTTTATTATCTGGACGATGATCTATGCATCCATACGAGCGTTTTGAGATATAACTTGGTCATGTTAGAAAAAGTTGATAAATAGTCAATTTCTGTTTTAACGTTACTATTTACGGTTTTACAATTTACCTTCGGTTTGAGATTTACGAAGATCAGACCATCGGTTTTACTTCAAATTTTAATATGATGTTCATATGACTGTCCCGATGACTTTGTGTGGTCACGGGCGAAGATCCGACTTTTGGATCATCGTATAATTATAAAATAGTGATTCGGGAAGCTATTAAGGAAGATCCGTTCATCGGATTTTCGTATAATTTTGATAGGATGTTTCCATGGGTAATCCGTGAGGATCTAACCGTTGGATTATCTTTATTTTAGAATCCGACCGTTGGATTATCTTTATTTTAGAAATCCGACCGTTGGATCATCATTTAGGTTTATTTCATGCTTCGTTGCTAAGTGAAGACCGTACTTGATTAGGTACTTGACGGCTTGAGTTGACGAGCATTGGATTTTTGTGAGTTATATATATATAGAAGACGCAGCAGGAGTTCGAGGTGAGTAAAACTCACGTGGTTCATATTACGAACCGAGCTTTTTAATTTATTTATTTTTGGTAATTGTGTGAAAAATATTTGTGGATTAAATATTTGTTTTAAAATTTCATGGACTTGAATTACCACAGTCCATAGGTAAGTAAAATGAATTTTAACTATACAAATGAATTTCATAATTTTCTTGTGTGAACTATAGATGGTATTAGTGGTCATTCCTGAGTGGATGATTACGTATATATATATTTACGTGGAAAATATATATTGATGAGTGGATTGTTTGATTGATGCTATGATGGAGTTGATTATATTACAATCGTGTAATCCCATAATAATATGATATATCTTGGTGTGTTTTATTTCAGAATGTGATATTATATATTGGGTTCATTTATGAGTTTAGGGTCAAGGTAATGACGGGTATGGGTAATCGGACGCTCTAATCCTAGTGTGGATGATGGGATACGATTGGTTGAGTATGTGAAATTATTGGACGTTCTAAATATGTATATAGGTATGCATATTGATGAAATACAATAATTGATAAATATGTCGGATGCCATAACCTAGGCCAGGTGACGGGCTACGATTCAGTTAGAGCTCTAGTCTGTCAAGTACCGTATTTTTATAAATACGATGAAGAGAGTTGTGGGGAAAGTAGTGTGTGGGGTTGTCTTGTTATATTGAATTGGTGTTGATTGAGATTGTTATTATTTGTATATGTGGAAATATTTGAGTGTTGCTGTGTGTGAGAATAAATGAGTTTAAATTAAGTAACAGTTCCTTCTTTTACTCATACAAGCTTTCATAAGCTTACCGGGTTTTGTGTTGTTGCAATCCCGGTACACTATTCAATGGTGTAGCGGATATTCCTGCAGGTCAGGATAACCAGGGAGGTGACCGAGCTGCTTAGGTGTTACAGCAGTTTTGTTATTTATTTAGTTGTGAGGTGTGTGTGTATGCTCATTTAGAGCTTTACATTACATTTTGGATTTATGTTGTAATAATTAACCGAGACTAAGTCGGCTTGATTTTATTTCGTGTGGTGAGTGTGTTAAGAAAAGAAAAATTTTCATGTTTCGGATTATGAATTGTTATTCATAAAATTCGGGGCGTGACATTCTTCTTCTATTGCCATAGTCTAGTGCTGTTTAATTTGCTGAAATTATAATCTTTTCTACACTTCTGCTTTACAACTGGTCATTGATTCTTCAGGTTTCACATCTTGTTTCAACTTATAATTTTGAACTGGTCTCCTTTAGATGGCATGGCTTTCTCTAACAATCTAACTACTTATGTATAAGCCTGGTCTCCATCTGCACTAAATACTTTTCCATTAATTTTGAAATAGGGGATAGTGACGTAGTTCCGAGTAGAACTTGCTTCAAGGACATGAAAAGCATCTGGGGTGATGTAGGTATAGTTTATAGCTTGAATGGTCTATAAGGGGATATTTCTAGCATTTCATGCGTCTTTAAACAGATCTGTTGATGATATATATCAGGTTCAGTTGTTTTAATTTGTTGTAACATTTTGTGTATACTTCGATTAGTTGCAATTGTAAATCATTTGAAGGAGAAACGTCGCAATTAGTTTTGAGATGCGACACTATGTTCAGATTTTTGCATATAAAGGGCGTATTGGATAATTATTATATAAGGGTAAAGGACCATGGACCAGTGATGCATCAATCGGTGGTATGGTTAAACGAACACACCTCTAAATTATACAAAGGCATTATTTGCCGCAGTATTCATGGTCGACCTTGCTTATCTTTGAATTTAATCGAACTGTATGGACACCGCTGAGAATGCATCGCACATGGTTGTGTTTCTATTGGAAAAAACTAAACAGACTGAGATATAAAAAGTTATACATTTATTTTGTATTCAAGCCTAAATATGCTAGGGATTTTCAACGAGATGTCTCTAATTTAGAAATATAAAATACTTCATACATAAGAAACTTCATTAAAATACTACACAACATGAAGTTTTGTGTTAAACATTTCAAATTTTCCTAGTCAAAATAGAAATCCTCTAAATATTAGCTAAAGCACAAACAAATATGGATATTTAGCCATGACCTGAGTCTCCAACTCCCATGTTGCTTCCTCGATACCATGGTACTGCTAGATCACTTTTAGTAAGCGAATGTTCCTACCATGAAGAATTTGTTTTTTTTTATCAACAATTCTAACCAGCTTCTTGTCATAGGATAGATCTTTGTGAATTTTCAAATCTTTCCAATTCGAAACATGTGAAGCATCTTCATGGTTTTTCTTCAAAACAGAGATATTGAATACATCACGGACACCAGATAGTTTAGTTGGAAGTCTAGCACCTATTCCCTAAAAGCTTAAGCCGCGTTAGGATATAGGCTAAGTCTTATGCTTTAAATTTTTTTACTCAAGCTCTATGAACTCATAAAGCAGAGAATTAATCATCACTCAATGCTTCTAAACATATACGCGTACAGTACAGTATTGAAAGAAGATGCATTTGATGCCTTTAAAATCTCCTGCTTTCACATTTGAAATGGCTCAATTACGGTTACGTTTGGAAGAGTGAAAGTGGTATCACAAGTTCACAACATACCTGATAGGGAAGTAAATTGGTGATCATACCTACAAGGTACATCATAGAAGTTGGTCGTAGTTAAGTAACAACATATATGCAAGATATTCTACGGTTTGTATTTACTAGCCATCTAAAAAATTACACAAACAAATGCATTTGTTGCTAAGAAAATATAAAATAGACTCAACACAAAATAATTGACTCCTAGTTGAGGAGACCAATTACAACTTATAGCACCCGGTAATTGTGCTCTAGTCATTTCGTATATGTTTATTTCATTATGTGCAGACCACTACGTACACTTCCTACATGCATGTCAGAATAGATAGTTATGACTCACATGTCGGTGGAAGTAGATGCTTCTGTCCTATCTGCTAGACTTGGTGATGATAATGGTTTTGACAAGAACTCCAAAGGGTTAGCTTCAAGGCAAGTGTTGAAATCCTTTACTCCTTCTTCAGCCTTTGTTTTTTTTTTTTTTCCATAACAGTCTTTCTTTTTTATTGACATTACTTTTCGAACGGATAATTTGATTTACTGCTTTTGCTGTCTCCCTATTGAAGCAAGTGGTACATTAGCTCAAATATATGCTTGCAAAATATATCCGGTAATGAATAAAAATATGGCCATCTTTTCTATTGAAAACTAATTCCTCTTCTTCAGGACATGAACTTCAACATCACCTACCAACATGAACATGAAAAAGTGAATAATGTGTGATGAAAATCGCGACCTACATGATGACATGATGCTGCTGAGATTAACCTCTAGCATTATACATTTGGAGTTTAAGTATATGATATTTACAAATTAAATTAAGGCCTATAAACTTCAGCATCACTAAACGACATGAGCACCTAATGCACAACTTACAGCACTCAGAAATTGTGCTCCAATTATTTCGTATATATTTTTTCTTTATTGAAAGTGATTATGTGCAGAATACTAGACTTCCTACATGCATGTCAGAATAGACAGTTATCACTCACATGTCAGTGGAAGTAGATGCTTCTGGCCTATCTGCTAGCCTTAGTGATGATAATGGTTTTGACTCCACAGGGTTAGCTTCAAGACAAGTGTTGAAATCCTTCACTCCATCTTCACCCTTTATTTTCCATAACAATCTTTCTTTTTGATTGGGATTGCTTTTCCAAAGGCTAATTGGTTTTACTGCTTTCCCTGTCTCCCTATTGAAGCAAGTGGTACATTAGCTCAAATATATGCTTGCAAAATATATCAGGTAATGAATAAGAATATGGCCATCTTTTCTATTGAAAACTAGTTCCTCTTCTTCAGGACATGAACTTCAACATCACCTATCGATATTAACACAAGTGAAAGTCGATAATGTGTGACCAAAATCGCGACTTGATGAAATAATGCAGCTGAGAATAACCTCCAGCATTACACATTTGGCGTTCAAGTATAGGATTTTCAAAAATTAAATTAAGGCCTATAAACTTCAACATCACTAAACGACATGAGCACCTACATTACAATTTATAGCACCCAGTAATTGAGCTCCAGCCATTTCATATATGTTTATTTCATTATGTACATACTGCTAGACTTCCTACATGCATGTCAGAATAGATAGTTATGACTCACATGTTAGTGGAAGTAGATGCTTCTGGCTTATCTGCTAGACTTAGTGATGATAATGGTTTTGACAAGAACTCCAAAATGTTAGCTTCAAGGCAAGTGTTGGAATTCTTCACCCCTTCTTCAGCCTTTTTTTTCCATAACAGTCTTTCTTTTTTATTGAAATTGCTTTTCGAACGGATAATTGGTTTTACAGCATTTGTTGTCTCCCTATTGAAGAAAGAGATACATTAGCTCAAATATATGCTTGCAACATATATCAGGTAATGAATAATAATATGGCCATCTTTTCTATAGAAATCTAATTCCTCTTCTTCAGGACATGAACTTCAACATCACCTATCGACATGAACAAGAAAAAGTGGATAACATGTGTGAACAAAATCGCGACCTACATGATGACATGATGCTGCTAAGAATAACCTCTAGGATTACACACTTGGAGTTTAAGTATATGATATTTACAAATTAAGTTACGGCATATAAACTTTAGCATCACTAAACGACATAAGCACATATTGCACAACTTATAGCACCTAGTAATTGTGCTCCAGTAATTTTGTATATATTTTTTTTTTCTTAAAAGTGATTATGTGCAGACTAATAGACTTCTTACATGCATGTCAAAATAGATAGTTATGAGTTATGACTCACATATCAGTGGAAGCAGCTGCTTCTGGCTTATCTGCTAGACTTAGTGATGATAATGGTTTTGTCTCCACAGAGTTAGCTTCAAGGCAAATGCTGAAATCCTTCACTCCTTCTTCACCCTTTATTTTCCAAAACAACCTTTCTTTTTTATTGGCATTGCTTTTCGAAGGGATAATTGGTTTTACTGCTTTCCCTGTCTCCCTATTGAAGCAACGGTACATTAACTCAAATATATGCTTGCAAAATATATCAGATAATGAGTAAGAATATGGCCATCTTTTCTATTGAAAACTAATTCCTCTTCTTCAGGACATGAACTTCAACATCACCTATCGAAATTAAAACAAGTTAAAGTTGATAATGTAAGACCAATATCGTGACTTACATGATGAAATGATGCTGCTGAGAATAAATGATATGAGCACCTACATTACAACTTATAGAACCCAGTAATTGTGCTCCAGTCATTTCGTATACGTTTATTTCATTATGTGCATACTAGCAGACTTCCTACATGCATGTCAGAATAGATAGTTATGACTCACATGTCAGTGGAAGTATATGCTTCTGGCTTATCTGCTAGACTTAATGATGATAATGGTTTTGACTCCACAGGGTTAGCTTCAAGGCAAGTGCTGAAATCCTTCACTTCATCTTCACCCTTTATTTTCCATAACAATCTTTCTTTTTGATTGGCATTGCTTTTCGAAGGGATAATTGGTTTTACTGCTTTCCCTGTCTCCCTACTGAAGCAAATAGTACATTAGCTCAAATATATGCTTGCAAAATATATCAGGTAATGAATAAGAATATGGCCATCTTTTCTATTGAAAACTAATTCCTCTTCTTTAGGACATGAACTTCAACATAACCTATCGACATGAACAAGAAAAAGTGGATAATATGTGTGACCACAATCGCGACCTAGATGATGACATAAGACTGCTGAGAATAACCTCCAGCTTTAGACATTAGGAGTTTAAGTATATGATATTTACAAATTAAATTAAGGCCTATAAACTCCAGAATCACTAAACAACATGAGCACCAACAGTACAGATGAGGAAAAGATTTCATGCTCAGAATTATACATCCATTCTTCTACATGGTAGTTGATTCCTATTTGCCAAAACCAATATTTATAGCAGATAGAGTTCTGTATCATTTAGTTCAAATTTACTTTTATTTGATTATTAAAAAACAATTTGACTTTAAAAAAAAATTGGAATATATGCTCACTCATATGTTGAAGTTGCTGTTTCTCGATTAGTTGTTATACTGAAAGAAGACAATGGTTTTGAAAGGAACTCCTCATGATCAGTTATAGGGAAATTGCTGAAAACCACCGGCCATCTTATTGGAACAACTGTCTCCCTAAAGAAAATGATACATGATTTAAACAGAGGATAAAAAGTAGTATTAGTAATCATCTATGCTCCACCTATGTAATTGAAATTTCTCTGACCCAAATTGATGGAATAAAAATTCTGTGGACTAGCAAATGTATGTAAAGAAAAAATTTGAAACATCACATACCTGTCAATGCATTTGTGACAGCAGCGGTTCATCTTGTCCACTTTAAAATTTCCAAAAACAATGTCAAGACGCTTTGCTAGTTCTGGTATATGAGAAAATGGCAAAATATCCCAAAACTTCAAAACTTGGATGTAATGTGCATTCTCCTGGAGAATATCTACAGTCCAAATGAGATTCAAGTTCCCTTTGATTTTATACTTCTCTAACAGTTGAGCAGAAGTCCCATCATACACTAAAGTTCCTTTATCCTCAAGAGGTCGGCGCCATCCACTTGAAAGCTTGGTTAATAACACAAGCACTTCGCAAAGAATCATAGTGTCTTTAATTTTTGTTATGGAGTTTAAAAAGTCATGAGTGAAGCAAACCTATGTGGGAAAGAAAGAAGAAATAATTATATGTTGTGCAACTATTGATGAGGAATACACAGATGAATATTTTAACCACTGAACAGCATACTGCATTTTATTAGAGAATACACATGAATTCCATTTAGCGATGTATATCCCCATTCATCTATCCTGTTTACTTAACGGTTTTCTTCCTGTTTTTAGTAATGTAAATAGATGTTAATAGACCTATACACTCAATAAATGTCCGATTATTGTATGCTATGAAAATGTCAAGTTTACAATAAGGAAAGATTCAGGAAAGTAGCGGCACACCTTCCATATAGCGTTTTTGAACAGCATAGAGTTGATATTAAGAAGAGAATGAAGTTGGTCAAGCTCCAGCAGGGCAGCTGTAATAGCCTGAGCTAAGTTGCTGTCTTCATCAGCATTATGAAAACAGTTCCGTTTCTTGGCATCAAGGACTAGCTTCTTCCAAACAGAGTCACTAGCAATCAAAGTTGACGCATTCCCCAATATCCAAAGGCAATACCTATATAGAAACAATTGCAGAAATCAGGCATGTCTGAGATGCATCATATAGGATAACTACAATGAAATTTTATAGATAGTACCTTGCACGTGTTAAGGCAACATTTGCTCTTTGCTGGTTCGACAAGAAACCAACTGACCCGTTCCCATTACATCGGACAGTAGACATAATTATCACATCTTCTTCACCACCTTGGAACCCATCAACAGATCGCACACTTACGGAGAATCCAGTATCAGAAGTTTCAGTATATTTTCTGAGTATATCTTGAATTGCTTGAACTTGAGCCTTGTATGGTGATATGACCCCAACACTAACTTTCTTCTTTGTTCCAATAAATTCTGTGGCAAAAAAGAAACAGTAAAACCCAGTTTTTAGGTCATTGCAATGTATCACATAAATATAATCATAGACCAACTTACTACAATAATTACCTTTATAAAGGCTTGCTACTATCCCAGAGACTACAGCAACCTCCACCATATTTTTCTGACTAAATCTGTGATCAAATTCTTCTTTTCCATTGGCTACATTTATGAAGGAATAGGATTGGTACATTTTTCCCTTGAGGAAGGACCTCTCATAGCTTCTTTCTTTGACATTTGGACCATCTACTATCTGGTTGTCATAGAACTCCCTTTTTGGAAATAAACTGATGGATGGATGCATCCTGTACTGGACATCGAGTAGGTGCTTCTTGTGGCCCAACTTTGCCAGCCTTCCAAACAAACTTCTTCCAAAATCAGCACTTACTGCAATCTAGTAATTTATCACAATTATTAAGATGCTGTCAATGGGAACACCTATCATACTATGAAAAGCATGGAAAATGCAAAGGATAAACAAAACCTCGCTTTTAACCATGGCAGGCAGTTGCCTCTCATCTCCTACAAGGATAGCACGGCGGAGACCAGATAGTTGTAAAGGAATTGCTGATTCACATTCTTTAAGCTGAGCAGCTTCATCAATGACCAACAATTCCAATGGTCTTGTTCCTGCTACATCATGCAATTTGGAAGAAGTTGATGCAGTACAGAATATTAAGCAAGCATTTTCTAGGCAGAAGTTCATTAATGCATATTTGTTAATTGGAACAGAGAATTCCATTGGAAGCGACTTCAGTGTGTTTGTACACTTTGTTCTCAACTGCATATGGCAACCAACACTGCTTCCTGGAACTTCGGAATCTTTGAGGACTAACTTCAACCCTTCATTAGCAGCAACAGTAGTATGCAATGAAGATTTAATAGACTTGAGCAAACCCAAAGCTCTGACCATGTCCTTCACCACTTTAAGTGAAATGCAAGAAGTTGGTAAGTGGGTGTACAAATGTACCAAACAAATCTTCAGCTCCTGGCTGATTGAATCAAATTCATTCTTTACAAACTCCTCATATGTCAAAGGATAATCCTCATCTCCATTATGTTTTTTATTATCCTCCTCATTTTTTTGTGCATTCTGTTTCTGCTTTTCAGCTCTCTTTTCCAAATACAAAGAATATTGTTCCTCAGGATCATCAAGTAAATGTATCATTGATTCTAACAAATGTTTCCACCCAGATAAAGGGACCAAACACTTGATGAGAATTTTAACACGATGATCAAGAAATATATCACGAAGATCATCATTATTGTCAATCTTCATTCGCTTCTTGTTACCAAGGAGAACTATATCTCCTAGTCCATACCTTCCATACTCGAGAGACTGGTTAACCAATCTCCGGAGTCTTGCTGCTACTTCTAGCACCGCAATATTGGTGGGAGCACATGTGAGAGTTCTGCACTTTAACTGAAAGAGAGCAAAGAGTGTCAGACTCATTGTCTTCGTCTTGCCAGTACCAGGAGGACCCCATATTAATTTTACAGAATTCTGGTGATGGCATTGAGCCAAACTGATACAGTTCAAAACAGCAGCTTCTTGGGATTCATTTAGATTTTGAGAGCAAATTGTAGGCCATATAGCAGAAATGCCAGTGTAGCAGAGTCGGGTAAAACATCTGACTTGGGTTGCAGAACTTTGTTAATGATATTTGTATTTCCCTCTGATTTCAAAGCCTTCCATACACGGAGATTTGTTGTCAAGTTCATAAGATATACAGCAATAAGTGTTTCTCTCTTGCTCTTATGCATGTCTGGTTCTCCATAGTTGATAGGCTTCGATGAAAGTATTTTGAACTGGAGATCATCAGGAAATTCATCAATATCATTTGCTTTATCAACATAAGCGATTAGATAGAACCTTGGAGGCCTGTTCAAATCATCAATGCATTTTGGTCTAACATTAGTCAAGGCAATGATATCTCCAACCTGTGGCTCATAAATCAGTCCTTTGTGATTCTCATCAGTTTCTGTAGCTCTCTGATATGTTACATCGTAAAACAAGTCACCAGGAGGTCCAGCTGAATCTTCGATTGTCAGAATTTCACAAGTAGGTGCATTTGACAGATTCAACATATTCGATAGTAAATCAGCATGAGTTTCCTCAACAAGTGAAGGAATGAATGATTTCTTGTAACTTGTCAATGTCAAAAATGTGTCGGGGATCCTCTGCACCTGTTAAGTAAACAAAGGGAAGAAATAAATTGACCAAAAGATAAGCACTTCAAAGTTCAAAGTTCAAACTAATTCAGTCAATCCAATGCCACTAGTGGATTGACTCAAAATGCAGATCCAATATTATTTGAAGTGCTATCAATGTAGAATGAAACTTACCTTACTATAAATGCAGCGACGATATGCAGAGCTAATAAACTATTTTATTAGGGAAACCTGAAAATTACTATATATGCAATATCAATATGACTTTTTCTGCAACCATTTTGATTGTAGACTACAACTAAATCTGACTAATAGAGAGAGAGAGAGAGAGGCTGAAAGTTTTGACACATATTCTCTTTTACAATAATGAAAGCACACATTTGCAATACAGAACAAACAAAGAACTCAAATTTTTACCCAAGCTAGGATACCATGAAAGGAGGGAAAAGAATTAGCATTAGTATTTGTAGTTTCTCAGTAGTTGATGTTGAACAAGTTAAGACAGCTACTTTTCTTCTTGAGAACTGGGCCTTAAGCAAGAAGAAGTACTTGTAAATTGTAATAAAGACATGAAGGAAATTACGCAGACAAACCTGATTTCTGTAAAGGTTTTCATTGAGAACATCCCTTATAGACCAAGAGAATACCAAACCCACAAGGCTTCTTGTATCTGCAACTTGTTCCTGTTTCAGCTTACTCTTCATCCCCATTACTACTCTTCAGTCTCTTATTCAATGACTCACTTCTTGATCCTACTTGATCATGAAGACAAAGCAAGATTGTCGCCCGCTCGATGAACCCTTTTCATTCAAGTCTTCAAGGGTTAAGATCAAGAAGGCATTGGAAGATGAAGAGAGCACAGTGAAACTCCTTTTGCTTTTTCCATTTCGTACAGAGTGTAAAACGAGGAGACGCACTTATATAACAGAGAAAATAAAACGACAAAGGCTCAGCTTATTAAGCAACCCAAAAAACACGCTCATCACAGATTCAAAAAAGATGGTCTATATTCTTTTTCTTTTCCTCTCTCAAGTGGTAAGAGGGTTTCTTATAGAGTAAGATTTCCAATAAAAAACAGATCCAAAAGAGATGGTTTACTTTATATTCTTTTTCTTTTTCTCTCTCAAGGTTTCTTATTGAGTAATAGTTCCGATAAACATTTAAAAACTTACCCTTTAGAGAGGAAAAAAAAAAAAACTTTAAAAACTATCTTTTTTGAAGGGAGAGCTGTTGGTTTAAGAATTGAATGTGTTGCCATTCTCTTATAGTCTTAGGCCTAGATTAGAAGTTAGGAATATGTGAGCCCAAAGCTATTAGAATACAAGATCAAGATCCAATTGATCTTTGTAAAGCTCTTAAAGGTAAATCATTCATTGGATATCATAGCATCTTTATTTCTTGATTGTATGTTTGGGGACTGATATCCCTGTTTCAATACCGAATATACCCGAGTGGTGTTAATAAATGTCAACTTTCTAAGGAAGGTCTTGGTAATCAAGACTACCAGTTACTAATTAAGTTTTGGGGGGTATTTAACTGTTTTTAATTAAGTAACAACGCATATTCTTTTCATTAGGATAATATTAGTTTTTATTGCATATAATATTCTAGGAAAAAATATTTTCCTAATAGAATTCATTTCACTACTATAAAAATTGAATCAGACGACACCTTTCAGACGATGCATTATAGTTTTCCGCTGTGTGATAGATTTTAATTTTTTAGACGTTGTTTTTTAAAAATCTATTGTCTGATATAGAATTATGGATTAGTTCAGAAGACGTATAAAAACAGAATCGTTGTATGACCCTAAAAGGATTAAGCGCCAACTTTCCCATCATGTCATGTGGTGCCAAACGCCATTTCAAACCCCAAATTTTCTCCAACATGTATTAATCATACAACAAGAAACAATAAAACTGTGGTCGATCTCATTAATATGTTGAACAGAAACACTACAATTTTTCTCTAACTTCTGAGAGAGGGAAATCCAAATATTAGGAGACAACCCCCAAATTTAAATGGCTGCATTCAGACCACGTTCTTACACAAATCTGCTGTGTTAATCCTTTTCCAAATTGATAGGTCCTCACAAATCGGCTGAAACCCTAACACTTCAGAGCAAAAAACATAACAAAATAGCAAAACCCTCTCTGGACTGCTAGCGCCTCGTTCAATCTTGACTCGTCTCTGTTGACAGACCCAAAAACAATAGCCAAAATAGGAAACGCAACACAAATCCTCACTCGTCTCCTTTCTTGGTCACCTCACTGTCGACAGACCCAGACCAAAACCAAAATCCTCACTGGATCTCTACCCGAAACCTCACTCTCCTGAACCCTCGTTCTTCTCTCTATCTCGACACACCCATTCCAAAACGAAAATCCTCACTCTAGCCGAAACATCACTCTCCCAAACCCTTATTCTTCTCTCTAACCAATCTCATCTCTCTGCGAATTGGATTGAGCCGGTGAACTGAGATTGAGCCCTCTCCAGATTGAGCCAATTCTCTTGGAGCGAAGTACCGTTGGCCAGTTTATCAGGACTTGTTCCCGTCGCCTCAGGTATCAAAATCATTTCTTTTGGTTGATTGTCTTCGATTCTGTAACTGGGTCTTGATTCTTTTCAAAATCGTTTTCACATTCTTTTGGGTCTCGATTCTCTTCAAAATCGTCTTCAAAATCATTTTTCTCCACACTTGAGCAAGTGTTGGTGTGAGAGACCTCTAGCAGAGCAATGGCTTGTAATATATCACAGTTTCAATTGGGAACATACTTATTCTACCTGGGAATTTTTGTGGGTGGCTTGATGCCGATTCCACTCGATGGCATGAAACTTTATTTTTCTTTTTATTTATTTATTATTATTTTTTTTTTTGCTAGAGTGATTTCTTTGATAAAGTTTCAAATTGGCAACAGATTGCAGGGCATGTTCAAGAGGTTGGGGCACTATGGGTTCCCCACTTCCGTATTTTCTTTCACTTGGGTCCTCTCAAGTTTTGATCTTTTTGTTGTAATTATCATGGGGTTAGCTTTTGGCCTTTTAATAATCTGTGAATATGTTTGGTTATGTTCCTTCACGTTGATTTTGTTTAAGTATCTTATGGGTTGCTTAAATTTTTGTTTATATGTAGATACATGGGGTGATGATAATGAGAAGCAGATTTGAATATTTGGTTTCATGGGGTGCTATGTATATTGAGGAATTGAAAGGTGGGGAAGGTTGAGAGGAGGTGGATTCAGGGCATGGAAGTGATGGCGAAACGGGTCTTGTTCGGCGCGGGGACTCGTTCGCTGTTTTACCCGACTCTGCTTTACAATGTCATCAGGAATAAGCTTCAGGCTGAGTTTCGCTGGTGGGATAAGGTCGATGAGGTACAATATGAACGTTCTCATAGTTTTTTGTGTATCGTTGATTTGAATTTTGATCGAATGTGAATTTATTTCTCTAGTGCTTTTTCTGCAATTGTGAATTGCTTTGGACATATGGGAGCTTTATACATGGGTTAGCTGATGTTATTGTGAAAATCTTTTGCTTATTAGTCGATTGGACATGTAATGGAGATGTGCTACTTGTGAATAAACCGAATTTTTTTGGTATGAAATGTATGTGGCTTTTGCATGCTGAGTGTGTTATGTGACTGATGAGGTGTTCTGTTGATTAAACTGCTGTTCTTTTGTATTAGACCTGCAACATCTTATTTAGTTTAATTTTATGTCGGTCTTTATGTGTGTGTGAACTGTTGGACTATCTAGATTTTGTTTAAATTCTAACAATTCTGTTTTCAGTTTGTATTATTAGGTGTAGTTCCATTCTACTGATGTGCCTCACTTAAAGGAGGTCGGAGTTCGTGGAGTCATCACACTTAATGAGCCATATGAGACTTTGGTTCCAACATCTCTTTATCAGGTTAGTTTCACATACACTCCATACGGTATGCTTGCTGGCGTTTTATTAGGCACCATATTTTCAACTTTTTGCTTAAATTTTGCAGTCCAATGGCATTAGCCATCTGGTGATCCCTACCAGAGACTACTGCTTTGCACCATCGCTGAATGATATGTCGTGCTGTAAATGTCATTAATGGTAAGCATTCTTGCGACTTGAATTGATTGAATTTGATAAATTTTTCTGTAATGGAGGAGGCATATGTTGGAGTTGCTTGTTGTAATTTTAAATTTAAGGGCATACAATTTTTTTGATTGGCTTCAAAGCAGTACTCAATGTGATATTTTCAGTTAAGAGGGGGCTGAAGATTTGTGATACTTCTGTTTTTATTTGCTTTGTTATTTTAGTCTATATGCAGACTTTCCCGAACAATGATTTAACTATATATTTCTGATTTTTTGTTGTCAATATATTATATAAATATATATATATATATATATATATATATATATACAGCCCCCTTCCAATGAGGGATCCCTATTTTTTGCCAACTTGAGGGATACACTCGCAGCCCTTGGATCTGTTTTAATAAGCTTGGATGGCTGAGATTAAGTCAAGGGTTTTCACCCTTTTTCTAACCCCAATTTGTGATCTCAGACGACTTTAGAGACGGAGGAAGGGATTAAGATGAAGAAAAATGATCGGAGTCGGGAGGATGAAGCTATTGCCTAACGTCCTCAACAGGCCTCTCAGCAAAGGAAAACAAGAGGTCTTGTTCTCTCTCTCTCTCTATCTCTCTCTCTCTCTCTCTCTAGCTCATTCACTTTTGTTTCGTTATGCATCAAATTACTAATCCCTGAACTTAATGGGTGTGATTTTGATGGATCTCTGTGTGTTGGGTACTCGATTTAAGGGGAAAGATTGAAACTTTGTACTGAATTTACCTTAATTTGAGTGATGAGGACCTGGGTTTTTCTTTGCTTTTATATTGAATTTTTGGGTGATTGAGATTTTGGATGTTTGCTGATTTGGGGATTTGATGGTTGTTTCAGGTCAGTTTGAGTGCATTTGCGTTCTTGTTTTCGGAGCTTGTGCAATACAACCAAACAGGTTGACAGCATTGGATGTTATTTTGGAGATGCAGAGAAGATTTGCTAGTGTTTGCTTTTTGGTTCTCAGAATTGATGTTGAAGCTGGGTCTGAAATTTGCTTCTGAGTTTGCAGATCAGTTCTGTCATCTGCACCTATTGTTATGTTTTTTCATGGTTCAGTTTGTTCTTCTGGATATTGAACTGCTCGCAGCTATTAGAGGTTTATTCCCTGCAGCAGGTGCTAATTAGAGCTGTCTCTATTATCCTATAAGTACTTTTTCTTTGTTTATAATCTTTGCCTTGGCAGAAAACTGGAGAAAGAAAGGAAAATGATTAGAACCCTTCTATTTCACGAACCTTCTGTTGCCAGATTTTAAGAATTAGATGAAGTCCTTTGTTTGGTTATACTTTTGTGTTGAACTTAAGAAGCTTGAATAGGAAAATATACTGATTTCAGTTTTGTTGCAAACGAAAACATTTAGCTGGTGGAGATGGCAAGAAATTTAACTAGTGATTTTAGTTTCCACAGATTAAATACAAAAGAAATTGTGGATGATTGAAGTACTATTCCACATTCTGCAAATTAACCACAAGGCCATGGTACTATTCCATAAATCATTTGAAGTTCCTACCAAAAACAAAACTAGAAGCAATGGTATCTATTTCTTTCATGTTCTTTTTAACTTCTCACCTCATTGGATCACAACTTCACTTACAAATTACAATTGTAGCTACTTTCAAATCAGCATTGTGAAATAGCTTACACAAGTATGATTCATATAATTCGAGGTGAAAAGTCACTTGCTTGACAACCCAAATGTAAGATGGTGATCTTTTGATCATAATAAGGATAAGCTTTAGATAGAAGTAATATTTGATGATCGGTGTCCTTAACATCAACCCAACCTAGCTTCCCTTCATAGTAACTTGCAGTAGTTCGTTCTCACTAATCATGTACTCGTCCTCATGTTGAGTGTCTTTCTCAAGTAAGCAGCTACCTACTTTGCATGCACCAAAAATCAGTTAACACCAGGTTTAAGTACATCAGACTTTTATGTGTACTAATCGTGTCTCCCTGCTGTATCATATCAAGAGAAAGAAAGAATCATTAGTACAGCATTTGTGTCAAATTATGCACTCATGCAATCTCACAGACTACACCCACAAATTAACTTAATCAATAAACTCATTTAATTTATTATGGACGATTTCGGTTCTAGACTCCAAAACATGAAGATGACATTGTTAGATCACAGTTCAAGAAGATGCAGAAGTGCATTAACGATTATGTGCAATCTCCTTCAACCTAGAATTTTGTTTACAAAATAACCCAATGTAACATTCATTTAGATAGGAGCAATTTATAGATAGATTACATCTTATACCACCCAAAAAATGGACGTCTGCCTTTTATTTCTTAGTTACTGCCAAAATGAAGTAAAGGTATATCCATTTAAACATATTTCAATTCAAGAACTAGAAGTCATACCTTATCTCTATTTCAATTCATATAATTCTTTCACATGAGCACTTCATTCTTCAATCTAATAGAACCTCTAAACTAACCAATTCTGAATGTACATGAGCACATAACAAACAAACCGAAATACCAATAACGTGAACCTCCTTGGTTCTAGCTAGGCAATGTTGTCAACCTGTGTTTGGTTGTACTGCACAAGCTCCGAAAACAAGAACGCAAATGCACTCAAACTGACCTGAAACAACCATCAAATCCCAAAATCAGCGAACATCCAAAATCTCAATCACCCAAAAAATCAATATAAAAGCAAAAGAAAAACTCAGGTCCTCATCACTCAAATTAAGGTAAATTCAGTACAAAGTTTCAATCTTTCCCCTTAAATCGAGTACCCAACACATAGAGATCCATCAAAATCACACCCATTAAGTTCAGGGATTAGTAATTTGATGCATAACGAAACAAAAATGAATGAGCTAGAGAGAGAGAGAGAGAGAGAGAGAGAGAGAGAGAGAGAGAGAGAACAAGACCTCTTGTTTTCCTTTGCTGAGAGGCCTGTAGAGGACGTTAGGCAATAGCTTCATCTTCCCGACTCCGATCATTTTTCTTCATCTTAATCCCTTCCTCCGTCTCTAAAGTCGTCTGAGATCACGAATTGGGGTTAGAAAAAGGGTGAAAACCCTTGACTTAATCTCAGCCATCCAAGATTATTAAAACAGATCCAAGGGCTGCGAGTGTATCCCTCAAGTTGGCAAAAAATAGGGATCCCTCATTGGAAGGGGGCTGTATATATATATATATATATATATGTATATGAGTCAATCTAGCGATGACAGATCAACCCTATTCTAGTAGGATTTATATTAGGATTACAGAACCACAGCATCAGGCAATTAGCTAGGCCACATGTTTCAAATTATGATCTATAAAGCACCTATTAATCCACAAAACAGCTTTAGGACAAATTGACCATGGACTTGAAAACCAAGACATAGATATAACAATATAGCTAATAGTACACAGTGTGTGTGTGTGTGTATTTCTAGAAATTTCAAGCTGCTCAATCAACTGAGTGGAGGTTTAAATGAGATATTTACATTGTACAGAGATTGAATAATTCAAACTGGTACTCTGTTTCCATAGTAGAAAATGAATGCTCATCTTAAACATTGAATCTAAAACGGTTTTAAATATAGCCATGGGCTGGTCATCAAATATTATATGTATCTTTCTATGTATTCTTCTTACTAATAACTTTCTACAAGTCTCCTACATACCTATATGCTTAGCTTGGTGTACCTTTCCAAATTCAATTATTTCATCTGCTTTATATTGACACAAAACTCATTTAAACATTTCCATTGTCTATATCTAATTAAACTAGGTTTGGATTTGTTGATTTTGCACTGAAGCTGCTAACCACAAAACTGAAATGCCAGAAGCATAAAATAACATAGCTTTAGTTTGGTTTGTTCTACCAAGCATGAAACTTAGAAAGACTATTTGTCTTTTGGAGTTCATTGTGAAAATTACTAGCTAGCTAATACAGACACTAATAAAGTAAAAAGTAGGCAATGCATACTTTGGACATTTACATAATCTCAGTTTTCCTCTGCTCTCAATTTGGCTTTATTGTAATGCAAACGAAACACTATCATATAACTCAGTGAGAATTACCTCATGAACTGCATGCAATTTTTAACTTTGAATTGATTTACAGATTATAATTCTGAAAGATAATTATCTAAATTTTTAGGTAAATTACATTGTTGAATACAGTAATGACGTGGAAAATTGTATCAGGAGAAACAAAAAAATTGTTGGGACAGTGTGATCACAATCAGCACTCTGCTTCAGCAACAACTCATAAGTCAAGAAGATCGAAAATATGGAGAACATGTGGACATATCTGATATATTTGGAGATTAATTAGTATAAATACTTTTAGCACAAACTGTTGTCCGTTTATAGGTATAAATTAACTGACATTATTTAAATTTTGATTATAGTGTGTCAACAACAAACGGCTGAAGCTTCGCATAGTTTCTGTGGAAATGACGAACAAAATTCTGCTGTAATTGCGAACGAGGATCTATTAGTTGGTACGGCATCACATATTGATAATTCAATTATGGGAGGTACATTTTATAGAGATTTAATTTTCTGAACATTTAGAAAATAATTGCTTTTCATATGCTACAGTTTAAAGGTTTATTTATTTATTTAATTTTTTTTTTTCAATATAACAAATTGTTGAACCTGGTTTTAACTATATCTTTAATTGACTATTGTCTGCATTACATGTGCGAGGTCCACTGTTGGACTTTTTAGTTTTATGTGAGTTGTTTGATTATTAAGTTATTGATTGATGTTAGCTGCTGATGTTCACTAATTTATGGAGAATGCTACCGTATAAGAATGTGTTAGTGTTTTCTTTTAAAATTTAAAGGAGTATAGGTTTTTTCCATTTTGTTTTTCTATGTTGTTGCTTTAGTTTTGGTGTTTTCTATAGGTTTTCTCTGAAGTCGTGAAATTCATGGTCAAGTGTTTGTGTGATTTTTTTTGTTTTTTGTTCATAAGAGATTTCAAATAATAGATATGCAGAGTTTAAACACAATTTTGCCGAGATATTTGGACAATAAGAAGCTAGAGAATCATAATCGGAAAAAACAGGTATGCATGCCGATTGTTTGGCTATTGTTCTTTTATAGAGCAAATTTATTCTGTTGATTTTCGTTTGTCATCAGTATGATTAGTACAATTAACAGTGGTATTTCAATGTGTGTACATTGGGATTGGGTATTCACTCATGATTCAAGTAGTTGAGAACCTAGAAGTACATTGTTTGGCTGTTTACACACTTGAGTTATTTCCTTTTGCACTATTGCTATCTATTGGCTCTAAAGATTAGAAAGTGCTGCTTTTACATGTTATTTAGTTTCAAATACTGTATTATTATTTGTTCAGTTCATTTAGTGATGCTGCTTCAAATTTTAAATTCACAGGTTACCTTATTGTCTAGCTATATAGGTCTAATAAGTAATCAATTTTTCAATTTTTCAGTTTTTTATGGTTTTATTCCTAGCATGAGATACTGAGCATTGCATTACATAGCTCAGTTCACTCATCAATCTAGTGTTATCCGAGTATTTGGGTCTGCAGGTTTGCTGTTAGTTTTCAAAGTAGTACTATTGTTTTAGTTTATCAAATGGCATGGCATGAGTTTAATTTTTGATTTTTAAACTGTTACAGTGGGCTAGGAGAGCCAACCATGTTTATAGTCAAGTGGAAATTGATGAAGTGCATAATGAGCTCGCAAGTTATGTGGTGAAGAACATCCTCAAGTTGTAAAGTCTGCAGTTGCTCATGGCCTAGAACCTCTGGAGTGAAATAGGCAAGAAATGTGTTTTTGTGGTTTGAAGTGACAATTTAAAGTACATTTCTTCACTTCTTTTACTATTGGAGTAGCATATACAGATGTACTCCTTATTTTGCTATTGGAGTAGCATATAATGCGCTCCTTGTTTTGCATTGTGTAATCCATTTAGGTACAATTATGTGGGTTATAAACAATATTGGATTAATCTATATATATTGATCTAATTTCTGTTCATTTGGTAATTTCTTATTTTGGACTTGTCGTGTGAAAGCCTACATCTAGCTAATTTTCTATCATCTGAGTTTAAAACAGACAATGGATGCTTACAAACAAAAAGAGTGGTGTCAATAAAAGTCTCACAACGCACACAAAACTAAACAACCGTCATCTGAATTCAAAACAGATGATGGATGTTTACAAATAAAAAGAGTGGTGTGAATAAAAGTCCCACAACGCACACAAAAATAAACAACCGTCGTCTGAATTCAAAACAGATAACAGCTGCTTTGTAAAGAGCATTGTGTGACTTAAACTCACACAACAGCCATAAAATAAAGCGACCTCTAAATCGCAATCACACAACAGTTGCTAAAGCTGCCCGTTGTCTGAATAACAGTCACACAACAGCTATGCTGTCGACAGGCTGCCAGCATGCTGTCGACATGCTGCCATTCCCTTCACACGACGGTTCGCTACAATCGACCTTCATCAGATGGCGCCTCGATATCAGATGACGGTTTTTAGCTGTCGTCTGATTCAATTTTTGTAGTAGTGTTTAGGCTTAGAACTTTAATCCTAGGTTTTCTAGGTCTAGTGCGCATACATATAGAAGGAAAATAACATTTTCATGTTGTGCTTCCATAGAATATTTGAGCACAGTTTTTGTTTGAGAGAGTTTTCTATTGCATAGAAATCGTAGAGCTTAAATTGAGAATGTTTATTTACTTTTTCCGTATTGTGTTAAATTAGCAAGTCACACAGACACTTGCATCTCCTTCATAGCATAGCATAGTGCATGTGCGAGTATCCCATGAGGGCAGTTGGCTGTTAGTGGTATATGAAGCTCATGTAATAGCCAAAGTTAGCGCTATTCATTCAAAAAGACGAAGGGATGCAATTCAAAAGGAGAAGAACAACAAGGTGGTGATTGTACAAGCGTCTAGAGGAGTCTAGCCAGAAATAGTTGAGGTCAGAGCATGGTGGCGATGAGAAGAACAACAAGGTGGTGATTCACTTTGGTTGTCAATCCATATATGCTTGTTCATATTCACTTAGTGCATTGCATTTCATTTGGCCTTAAGGAGTTAAGGCCCGCAGTTATTTACCTCGATTTGAGGATTTTACTGCGTTGTGTTGTGTTTGTTGAATGTGTGTTGCTTTCTTCAAGATTAATTTTGAAAATACTCAATCTGTGTCTTAAAGATTGATAGATGTTTAAACCCTCTTATTGCAGTTTGATTTTTCTAATCAATCAAGTTTAAACTGTGCATGATTTCCATCTAAGCATATTCAAACAACCCCCGCCCCAAGCCCCCCTAGCCCCAGCTCCCCCCCTCCCCCAAAAAAAAAGAAAACCCTAAACCCCCACACCCCCCGACTTAAACAATATCCATCCAAGTAAAAGCATTTTGACATCAACGAATGTGTCGGCTTTACTAATTCACAAGGAGACTCTAGTAGCATCGAGACACAAGCTATATGAAATAAGGTATTGAGACAAGATTACGAATGTTCCTAGAAATAAGTTTCAAGCATGTTCTATGTGAAGCCAATTTTGTTACGGACGCGATTATGAATTTAGGGCACTGTGTTTCCTAACCCAACTACCTGAATCAAGAAGTTGACCCTGCCTGCGCTCACTACCTTTAACTTCGATCAATTCAGTTTTGGTTGTTGTAAAGATTTCCAATTGTAATTTTTCTTTTCTTTTGAAAAGAAAAAAATGGCAGATCTTTCTGTTTAATGACACACCAAATGCTAAAAATATCCCCTTGTATAACCATTTTAGTGAATTACAAAATGAACCCACATCATCCTAGATGCTTTTCATTCCTCAAAGCAAGTTCAACTCATAACGACATCACAATTCCCTTTTTCAAAAAAGGTGTGGCTATTGCCACCTTACCATCAACTTAGTTCACCCTACAAGAAAAAATAAAACTGAATATTCCAATTAGATCATTTTTAAAAAATTCTGAAAATAATAATAAATCATAAGAAAATAAAATCCAAAAATAGAATCACCAATATCCATCATTGTTTTGCTGCCATCACTGCCCTTATCTTTTTTCTTCTTTTATTGTTTCTTTTTGTTGTTAGATGTGGCTTTCCATTCCACAACTGATGGATCTCTAGAGCTCTTTTACCTTTTTTTTTTTTTTGAAAGGTTTACCTTTCTTCAATAAATTATGAAGAGCAATTTGAAAATCTGGTATTTCTTATCTCTATAAATAGGCTTTGTATCAAGAGCTAGCTTTAGAGCATCTTTAGCAATGTAAATTTTAGCCAAAGTAGTTAAATAGTCATTTTATGTAGCCATTTTAGAAATACTCTGTATCATTGCTCTCTATTTTTACTACTTTTGAATTTATATTATTTTTCAAATGAATATTAAATAGTTTAAATGTATATATAAATTACATAAAATAACTTAAAATGAATACTTTAAATTATTAGAAAATTACATATTAGCACATGACTAAGGATGTAAACACAAAAAACACACTTTGAAAAAGATTTATACAAACAAGGACACGAGTCCAGACCCAAAAACCAAATGATGCATTAACTTTAATAGAAAATGACCAAAATACTAGAGTTTCATCATAATTTACGGGCATTGTCACTGACCGAATATCTAATACCCATACCTCCATGCGCTCGGGATCATCTACCGCGACCTCAGACCTGAGAACGTCCTCCTCCGCAAGGACGACCACATCATGCTCTCCGACTTCGACCTCTACTTCAAATCCGACGTTGTTCCGACCTTCGAGCGCTGCCCGACCGGAAATCAAGGAGATCCGCCAACTACTTCGGATTGAGCGAGCGAGAACAGAAAGAGGCGGAGACCCATCTCCACCTGTCTTGGGTTCGCGTAAGTAGTAGTGCTAGTACTAGTGGTTTCGTTTTCGTTTTCTATCTGTGTATTGGAATTCGGATACTGGAAGATTCGATTTGCTGAGTTTGTGGTGGTGGTGATGGTGGTTGTGACTGCACTAAAGCTTTGAATTGCCAAAGAAAGATGATGGGTTTGTAAAATATCCTGGGCTAGATACTACAGATTCTCGCGTTAACCAGAGTATGAGTCAGATGGAATGCAGGGAAAATTGCTTGAACAAATTAATGTTCTTGTGTGGATTATGCGAGCTCCAATGTCAATGGCTGCACTATCTGGTTTGGTGATTTAGTCAACATTAGGGAGCTTTCGGATAGTGGGGAGGATCTGTACGTTCGAATACCCGCTTCAGAATTAAGTATGTGCAACAGATTTCCTTAATACCTTATTTGTATATTGGATTATATGGTGGGACTGATTGTTAAGTAATACTTGTGTGTATTACACTATTACATGATGATGACTGCATTTTTTGCTTTATGTTCTTTTTGCTATGTTCTGGTGTTACACTTTATTTTAGCTGTAATTTTAACACTGATTGTTTTGTCCTGTTGAAATTAATTGTAAAGAGAAAAGCCACTCACCTAAGACAAAGATAGCAGTGATCTTTGCATCTGCTGTTGCGGTTGTCATTGGGCTGCCCTTGGTTGCTTATTGCATTCACAGAAGGAGAATAAAGTTCAAAGGTAATACTTCTTATAGTGATGCTCTCGAGGCATGTGGCCATATCAACTATTAGTTGCTCAATTAGGTATTCTGCAATATCCTGAGCAGGATCTGTTCTTATGTAGAATTACATAATTTAATAGTCACCACTTATCAACCAAAGAAATTTTGGCACAGCAATAACATGTAAATGCACTATCTGAATTTGCAGCTGTCGTGGTGAAATCAATAGTTACTTAGACATTGTAGTACATACTAAATACATAAAATTACCCTGGAATGTTTGGACAAAGGTTAATTCAGTACCGAAGTTCCAACATTTGTATGGTAACTTTACCCATCTTTATAATTAGAGTTGTATGAAATCTCTTGGCTCCATCATGTCATATACCAAGCGTCAGCTGCTTCTTAAGCCTTGCTTCAAGTTCAGGCTTTGGCGGAATCCTGTGTGTATTTTTGGCCCAATCATAACTTGAGACTGAATTATATGATTTCCATTGAGTGCAGTAGCACAACTGGATAAGTATGAGTGCAGTAATAGAACTGAACGAGTATGAGTGCAGTAGTAGGATTGGACGAGTGCAGTAGCAGGATTTGACGATTGCAGTAGCAAGATTAGGCGATGACAAGTGTAGTAGCAGAACACGAGTACAAAAACAGTAGAAGAACTGGACTGAGTATGAGTACAGCGAGTGCAGTAGCAGGATTGGATGAGTGCAGTAGCAGAACACGAGTAAAAGTGCAGTAGCAGAACTGGACTGAAGTGAGTGCAGCAAGTGCACTAGCAAGATTGGACGAGTGTAGTAGCAGAACACGAGTACAAGTGCAATAGCAGAATTGGACGAGTACGAGTTCAGCGAGTGCAGTAGCAGAACTGGACGAGTACGAATATAGCGAGTGCACTAGCAGGATTAGGCGATGACGAGTACAGTAGCAGAACATGAATACAAGCGCAGTAGCAGAACTCTGGACTGAGTATGAGTGCAGCGAGTGCAGTAGTAGGATTAGGCAATGACGAGTGCAGTAGCAGAACATGAGTACAAATGCAGAAGCAGAACACGAGTACAAATGCAGTAGCAAGCAGTAGGATTTGAACGAAAAAGAGTTTGGATTAAAGAAAATAATTAAGATTTTGTTATCCATGCATGGATGTTAGAATTGTAAATGTCTTATTGACATATTGCAACAAAGTAACATAAAGAGATTATTCTCAGAAGAAGAAGAAAAAGTAACATAAAGAGATTAGAAGTCAGTTAAAGGTAAAAAAGTAAATTAAATCATAACATGTGGTAAGTGGAAAACAGATTGTCCTTATTTGTAAGATTTAATCCTTATAAAGGGATTAGAAGTCAAAAGAAGTAATTAAGGGTGAAAAAGTAACTTAACTCATGACATCCGGCAAGTGGAGAGCAAATTGTCCTTATTTGTAAGATTTAATCCTTATATGTTTAATTAAGAGAAATATTTAGTCTCGTTTGGTTCACGAAAAGGAAATCAATTCCTTTATCTTTCCTATGGGGATGGAAAATTAAAATTCCTATTAGGTTAGGAAGTTTGGTAAAGCTGGGAAGCTTTCAGAAAAAAAATATATTATTTCCCTTCCGGCATTTGGTTGGTGCAGGAAAGGAAAGCAAAAATATAACGATGCTTCAATAATATCCTTGTATTTTAAAATAAAAATAACATCATGAAAATTCAAAAGTGTTTATGGAAATTGAAATTGTTAGAGAAATTGTTGTGTCTTTCATTGATAATAGGAGCCTCTTTATATAGAGGATTACAAGCATAGAATCAGAGTTATACATGAAAAGATAATCATACAATGAATGGATATCTACGAAGATATCTCCGAGAATATCTGCAAGATTAACCCTATTACAACTTCGACAAGTAATCTAGAGTTTGGGCCAGACACATATTCTGGATATACTTGAACACTCCCCCTTGTCTTGCCCAAACGTGGTGCTCCTCTCGTTGCCTCGTCAAAAAACTTGCCGAGTAACAAAAGCCTAGTGGGACAAAAATAACCTCGGTCGAAGGAGAAAGAGTACAACACACCCTTCACGTTTCGAGACCATACATGTAGTCATCTCCCCTTAATGTCTGCATTTCCCTCTGATGACTACTGCTATGGGAGTTTGGAACTTCCTCAAACGATACTACAAACATGTTTCTCGAAAGTGGAATTGGGTAATGACTTAGTGAACAAGTCTGCCACATGTCGTCAGATTGAACCTAGTTCACTTTAATCTTGAGGAAAGTCTGTTGTTGATGATGTTTGGCGTTGTCGTATTTAATGTAGCCATGCTTCATCTATTCAAAGTAAGCAATATTATCCTCATAAATGCTCATAGCCTCATCTATGGTAGACTTCAAACCACAATTGCTTCGAACATGCGTAATTATGGATCCAATCAATATATATTCACGAACCGCTTCGTGAAGAGCAATAATTTCTACATGGTTCGAAAATGTAGCGACAATGATCTGCTATGTACACCTTCAAGATATCGCGGTCTTACTCATAGTGAACATTTTAACCAGTTTGAGAATGACCTATGTGTGGGTTAGAGAGGTACTCAACATCAGTAAAACCTTCCAAAACACTAATGTTATTTTGGGATAGAGATAGGGAACACAGGCCAGTGTTGGCGGCATTTCTGGTATGTGATGAGTCCAAATCCATCATCTCTCTATAGGGATAGAACAAGCCCATATCATCTCTTTGTAGGGATAAAACAAGCCCATATCAATCGTACATCTCAAGTATCGAAATATATCTTTTACACCAGTCCAATAGCGTCACGTTGGCGTAAAGCTATAGGTAGCTAACAATTTCACTACAAATGAGATGTCTCATCTTGTGCATTGAGCTAAGTACAGTAATGTGCCTATTGTACTTAATGTGAAGACCCGAAATTTAATTTAAATAAATTAAATATAATTCAATATTTGTTCAATAATATGTTATGAATTTTGGGCTTGCTTCGTATATCGTTGTGTGAGGAAAGGGAGTTATGAACGAATTTTATTTTCGAAACGAACATTATTTAGGGGGTCGTGAAAATTGACTTTTTATACATTCCAAATTTGGAAAAACGTCCTTCATGAAACTTGTAAAGCTCGTCGATACGATCTCGTGTATATATGGAATGCATTATTCGGAGTTCGTATGAATAAGTTATGAATATTTGAAAATTGGAATTTTTCTATAAATATCATGAAAATCAGATTTTTTTCATGAAGGACGAAAAAATCACATGCTTGCATATCAGTCCTCCCCCCCCCCCCCCCTCTCTCGCACGCGCAGCCTTTCCCCCCGTCTGACCCGATCCTGGCCTGACCCTGCCCTCCCCAGGCTCGTCGTGCTGTGCCCAACCCCCCGAGGTCGTCTTGCCCAGCCTCTGCTTCCAGGTCCGGATCAAAGCTCCTTTCCGAGCCTCAAACCCGACCCGGCCTAAATTTCACTTTTCCAGCGTTGCACGGGCCGATCCTCCCCATTTTCGTGATGTTCGCTTCCTCCTGATCATCCCCATATAAGCCTTGCATCACGATTTTGTGTGGAGCGAAAGATCAAGGATTGAAGTTTTCGATAGCTGAGATTCAATCTGGAAACTGATCAAAGGACCGAGATTAATCCATCTTCAAAGTTTTTTATAATTCCATTTTGAAGACGTTTGTAGTTGACAACTTTTACATCTGAGGTGGTTGATCGGCGTTGACCGCCGTGTTGACCACCGTCTGACTTCCGCGTGTGGCAACGCGTTGGACCATATTTTGAGTTTATATTATCTGGACGATGATCTATGCATCCATACGAGCGTTTTGATATATAACATGGTCATGTTAGAAAAAGTTGATAAATAGTGGATTTACGTTTTGACGTTACTATTTATGGTTTTTATATTTTATCTTCGGTTTACGATTTACAGAGATCAGATCATCAGTTTTATTTCAAATTTTAATATGATGATCATATGACTGTCCCGATGACTTTGTGTGGTCACGGGCGAAGATCCGACCGTTGGATTTTCGTATAATTGTAAAACAGTGATTCGGGAGGTGATTGGTGAAGATCCGTCTGTCGGATTTTAGTATAATTTTGATAGGATGTTTCCAAGGGGATCCGTTGGATCATTGTTTAAATTCGATCCGACCGTTGGATCTTCTTTATTTTAGAATCCGACCGTTGGATCGTCTTTATTTTGGACCGTTGGATCATCATTTAAGTTTATTTCACGCTTCGTTTGCTAAGTAAAGACCATACTTGATTAGGTATTTGGCGGCTTCAGTTGATGAGCATTTGGATTATTGTGATTTGTATTTTAATTGAAGACACAGCGGGAGTTTCGAGGTGAGTAAAACTCGCGTGGTTCATATTACGAACCGAGTGCTCTAATTTATTTATTTTGTTATAATTGTGTGAAAAATATTTACGGACTAAATATTTGTTTTTAAAATCACATGGACTTGATCAACTACGGTCCATAAGAAAGTAAAATTAATTTTAATTATACAAATGAATTTCACGATTTTCTCGTGTGAACTATAGATGGTATTAGTGGTCATTCCTGAGTGGATGATTACGTGTGTGTGTATATATATATATATATATATATTTACGTGGAATATATATATATGGGTGGTGTGTTGATGTGTGATGATATGATTGAGTTGGAATGACTATTTGGATTATATTTCAAATGCTTAAATTTCATAATAATATTGTGTATCTTGGATGAGTTGATTTCATTGTGTGAAAATATATTGTTGTGCTCATTTATGGATTTAGGGTCAACGTAGTGACCGGTATGGGGAATCGAACTCTCTAATCCTAGGTGGATGATGAGATACGATTGGTTGAGTGAGTTGGATGTCACAACCCTTGTCGTGTAATGAGGCTGGATTCAGTACGAGTATCGGACGTTCTAAATATGTAAATACGTATATATATTGATGAAATACGATAAAGATAAATATGTCGGATGCCATAACCTGGGCCAGGTTACGGGTTACGATTCAGTTAGAGCTCTAGTCTGTCAAATACCGTATTTTTATAAATACGATTTTGGGGTTTTGAGAATAAAGATGTGAGTTTAGGTTTTGTGTTGAATTGTGATTTGGTGATTGATTGTGACATTGTTGTTTCTTTACGGACGTGAAAATTGTTGAGTGTTGACTTGGGTAAAAATAAATATGAATTAATTAATCAACCATTCTTTCTTTTTACTCATACGAGCTTTCAAAAGCTTACCGGGTTTTGTGTTGTTGCAATCCCGGTACACTATTCAAATGGTGTAGCGGATATTCCTGCAGGTCAGGATAACCAGGGAGGTGACCGTGCTGTTTAGGAGTTGCAGCATTTATTTGTGTTCATTTAAGTTGTGAGGTTTGTTATGCTCATTTAGAGCTTTACAATTTAATTTGTGAGTGAGTTGTAATAATTACCCGAGACTAAATTCGGGTTTTGAAATTAAATTGTGTGGTGAGGTTGTTAAGAAAAAAGAAATTTTCAGGATGATTATTTTGAGTGGTGGAAATTTTCATGTTTCGGATTTTGAATTTTTATTCTAAAATTTGGGGCGTGACACTTAAGTAGGGCACTCCTACTTCTGGCATATTGATTTGAGCATTTTTCATTTGCCTATCGCGTAACAATCAACACGGTCATAAAAAATGGGAAGTATTTACATCTTGGTTTATCGTACCTCGCAGATTACAAGCTAGCTAAGAATCCTATGGTTCTAGGTCACCGAAAACAACTTCCACAAACAAATAAAAATACAAAAGATGCTAAACAAGGCACTGAGACTTATTCAAGCATGACTTTGCATCAAACAAAGTCACATAGATGGCCTTGCCCCAAGCAAGGCCTAAATAGTGTCGTGAAACACACAAAAGTGCTTGTAATGCTCATGCCCACATAGATTTACAAATGAATGGTAGTGGGAAAGTCACAATTTTTTTTGGATTTTCATAAATGATAAATATACGATATAAAAATAAGATAGATAGAAGGATGGGATGCATCGCATCAAGGGTCACTATGGAATTCAAGGTTCTCCACATAAATCTAGAATCATATGGAATGATGATAATTAATTCAAATGATGCTTCAAATGTTTTGTCGGATTTCCATTTAGCATTAAGAGGTCGAAAAGAAAGCTAAATTGATTGTCATAAAATAGTAGTCAAATCCTAAGCCAAAACAAGAAGAAGAAAGAATACTTAAGTTTTGGCTACCTTATACTAGTCTCAAACTTTATGCCTTGTTAGGGCCATAAGTGCTCAAAACTAAATACTTTATGTTTCGATAGTCTCCTGTATCTCACTGCTAGTAGGCTTGATATCTCATACAGTGTTGAAGTGTATGCCAGATTCCAAGCAAATCCCAAAGAGTCACACCTGGAAACTGTCAAAAGAATCCTTCGATATATCTCAGGTACCGTTACCTGTGGCATTTTCTATACCTTTGACACTAATGTGGAAGTTGCATGTTACTCGAATACAAACTGGGGAGGTAATTTAAAGGATAGAAAAAGCACTTTAGGAAGTTGTTTCTTTGTGGGGAATAATCTGGTGGCTTGGCATAGCAAGAAACAAAATTGCATCTCTCTCTCAACTGCAGAAGCTGAGTATGTGGACGTTGGCAATTGTTGCACCCAAATGTTGTGGATGAAGCAAATGCTCAAGGACTATGGTATCTCTCAAGGTAACTTATCAATGTTTGTGATAATAAAGTGCCATTAATATCACAAAAAATCCAGTTCAGCATTCTAGAACCAAGCCTACTGATTTACTATATCACTTTGTTAGAGACTTGGTTGAGTAGAACATTCTTGAGCTGAGCTTTGTACCCACTAATAGTCAATTAGCTGACTTATTCACAAAACCTCTAGACACTGGTAGATTTGAATTGTTGAGAAATGCACTTGGTATATGTTCCAAATATTGAATGTTCATGCTTTCTGACCAACTTTGAGTACCAAATAATCTGATCTTAGCTTACTGAGAACTCAATCAATGTTGGTTACATATACTTTCACTAAGCTTTGACTTGTTTTCATGTCTTATTCTGGACAATGCAATTGCCCTCCTCTCGGGTATTCTGTCAGTTCTACTTTGTTTGCACTCTCACACATTTGCATAAGTGGTGGCATATACTGAGTTTAGTGTCTGGGAGAGTTAATTGAAGCTTGGACAATCTCACCAAGTAGTTATACTTGCTCCAGTTGTAAAAAAGGTATCAAATGTTAAATGGAGCATGATCTAGCTATTCCCAAATGTAATCAGATCTTGGTTGTGGTGAACTTTCCAAGGTTTGCAAGAAACAGGATTGGCTTGATCACTGTCAAGAAAAAAAATCATGAAAATAAGAATAGCAACTCGAGGTACACTTCATTTGAACATCCTTGTTATGTTTAGTACCCTAAGATCATCTGATTTGGGAGCTACTATTGTGTGTCTTGCTACATGAGTTTAAGCTATTACATTGATCAAATGAAAGGTCAATATGGTTTAGTTTGTGTGATTTTACAGGCAAGCAATGTTTCCTGGTCTCATTAGGAATCACAAAGAGGATGAACAACATGTTAAGCTAGAGTTTTTTTTTTTTTTTTCAACTTTCTCTCTCTCTTTCACTAGGCAAAGTTAATAAGCCTCATATGTGTTTCATGTTCACTTATCTCGCAGTTTACTAATAAACACCCTTTGTAAGTCTAATTGTCATTGTTGATAGAGTACATCATGTTCACAAACTCATGTTAGTTGCAAAGTATGTCTTACCAACAGCTGAATGTGATTCTCGGTGTTTATGCTATGCGGATTCTTCTCTCTTTTGGTGTTACATGGAATATTCACAACATATAGTGCAGATTATTCTCGATTTTATTTTGGTGCAATTTGATGTAATTTGGTCTCTAAATGTGGCCTATTTTTTATTATGCATTAACTATTCTCCTTCTTGCACAAGCTATGTCTTTAGGTTGAGAAGGTGTGTCTTTTGGGTTGCTTAACCCTAACTTGTGCTCTATTTAAAGGACTTGCATATCTCTCTGCCTCTCTTAGATTTCACTAGGGTTTGTTAAGTGTGCAGGTTCAATTTCTTGACAACAATGGTGCATCGCAAGACAACCTCCTGCATTGGCGAGCAATGGCCCTATACCACTCTCTCCCTCGAGGAACACTCTCGAAAGGCTGCTTCTGCTGGAGTCTCTCATGCCAGTGATCCCCCTCGTCATCGCAGCCGGAGCCCTCCTCCTCTGCCTCATCTCTCCCCTCGTCTGAAATCCTGCGAGCGAGCCGAGCTCTCCTCTACTTGCTGCAAGGGCTCGGTCTCGGGCCACCCTTGAAGGAATTGCTACTGCTATTGCCGCTCTAGAGCAGACTACCAAAGACAGCATGATGACACCCAACTGGAGGGTAAGGTGTATGATAGACTATGTGATCGACCTTAATCTTTCACTGATTAAGTGTCACACTACTATCAGTCATCTGGAGATAGGGGTCCTCAACATGCAAAACCAACCCCCCCCCCCCCTCCCGGGTTTCCAAGAAGGGAGGCTATGACAAGAAAGGCCCCTGAAAGAGGTGATCCAGGACCTTCCACCAGTGGTGCTTGAAAGAAGGTTGTAAAGGACGATAGTGATGACTCGATCGACTCTGCTGAGTTTCAGGACCGTGTGACAAAGCTTTTCGCTGAGTTTTAGCATTCCCTTTCAAAGGGGGAGAAGTAAAAAATATATATTTTTTATTTTGTTGTTATTTTCTTCTTTCTTCTTTTTATTTTTCATGAACATTCGCTTTTATTTGGTTTTATTTTGTAAGTGCATAAGCACAGACTAGTTTGAATGCTTAGGTTACTATTTACTTATGTTGGATATTTGATTTGCTTATTGTGTTTTGTTGGTACACTTGGATCTTGAAAAAGATGCAAACTGATTCTACATATCCAAGTGAATCTTTTTGTCCTTATCTCTATAATCATTGATCTTCTGTGAAAATCATACTTGTTGATTCACATATCAATGAGAGAGATTTTAATATGATGGAAGTTGGTTTATGTTGCTTGGTTTCTTGTTGTTTCTGGACTAGATTAGTTGGCAGTCTCATGTATGCATAAGTGTGCACTAGGCTTGATATATCCTTTGCAGTTGGCATGTTATCCAGATTTCAATCTGATCCTGGACACAAGCATTGGATTGCTGGTAAAAAGGTATTGAGATACCTTCAGAGGACTAAGAACCACATGCTTGTGTATAAGCGTGTAAAGAAGCTTGAACTTGTAGGCTTCACAGACTCAGATTTTACAGGCAATCATCTTGCATCAATGAAGTCTACTTGTGGCTATGTATATATGTTGGCAGGTGGTGCGGTGGCTTGGAAAACAATGAAACATTCATTGATAGCCACATCCACTATGCAAACAGAAATAATTGCCATATATGAAGGTGTATGTGAAGGACTATGGGTCAGAAACTTTCTTTTAGAAACAAAGATTTTAAGTAATCTTGTTGATGGAAAGCTGAAAGTTTATTGTGACAATGAAGCTATTGTGTTCTTCAGCAAGAAAAGCAAAAGCTCTAATAATTCAAAACATATAGACTTGAAGTTCTACAGTGTGAGAAAAGGATAAAAGATGGAGAGATTGACATAGCTGCCATTAGTACATATGCACAGCTTGCAGACCCTTTTACCAAGGCATTACCAGTTTCAGTTTTCAAGAAGCATGTTGGAGACATGGGAATTTTGTCTAATTTAGATTCCTGAATTCAGAAAGAGCAAAAGTTATAAAGTTCATGTTTTCCAGTTTCTTAGTTTAAAAGTTTCAATTTATTTCAATTTGCAGTTCATGTTAGAAACAATATGTATTCATATTTTGATAAATAAATAAAACTCGAGGTATTTCCAGATATATTGTTTTTATAGTTTGATCTTATTTTAAAAATATTTAACTGCTGTTATTCTAGTTTTGTTTGCATTATGTTTTGATATTCAAAATTTTAGTTGGACTATAATCAAGTGATTACTGCAGAATGACATACATTATCACTTGATTTCATCATATCATTTTGTAGTTCATGTGATTTGGAACGAGTATGTTTACACAAGCATGTTTATTTCCAAGTTCTATTTTAGCTGCTGCATTATTGACAGAACTGAATGGATTGTGAGAAACCACGTGCACACTTAGGCTATTTTCTTGAATGAGTTTTGGTTAAGTTGCTATGTAGACAATATTGGTCCAAGATTGTAAAATATTATTTGGACCTAATATTATCTACATTAAGTAAAAGGTTAAATACTGCTTACTCCCTATACTTATAGGGTTTCATCATTTCAGTCCCTGACCTTCGAATTTCACCTGAAAAGTCCCTGAACTCCCAATTTGCTCCCAATTGGTCCCTGCCGTCAAGTATCCGTTAAAAAATCCATTATCTTCCCCTAAAATGTCTATTATACCCTCAATTAATTTTTTTAAAGAAAAATTTATCTTCCTCTCTTTCTTTCTTTTTTTTTACCTATTCTTTTTCCAGCTCTCTCGCCTCCTTCTGTTCATCTCCTCAACAAGATGGTTCCAATCCACAAACCATCAAGAGGTGAAATGAAAAAAAAGAAATAAGAGAGAGAGAGAGAGACATAAATTTAAAAAAAAAAGTAAGTGAGGGCATAATAGACATTTTCAGCAACTTTAACAGAAAATTTTGATGGCTGGGACTAATCAGGAGGAAATTGAGAATTCATGAACTTTTTAGGTGAAATTCGAAGGTCAGGGGTTGAAACGATGAAACCCTATAAATATAGGGATTAAACAGTATTTAATTTGTAAGTAAATAACAAATTGATTAAACTTGTTACAATAAATAGGAAATATATGAGTTATCTATCTAGTTACCAAATGAGTTTAGGTATCTCACTCTTTGGTTAGGAATCCATTTTGATAAAAGATAAATATCTATTTTTTATGATATGATAACTATAGCATCTTTACAGATAACTCATAGGCTTGAATAGGACTCTGTTATGGGAAAACATATCTAGCTTGTATATATAGGTGCTTAAAGTCCCTATTCACTATGCAACGAAATACATTCAGTCCTGCCCCATAGAGAGGAGTAAAACACATAGTTGAGTAGAAGACTTCTTGCATGTGGCTGCTCGAGTCTTAGATCTCAGAGTACTTGTGTTGATTAGCTACGATGTTGCTGTTGTTACTGTTGAAGAAATGGCTGTTGTCAATGAAGCAGGTGATGCATCTTGTCTTGATGTGTTCTAGTTCATGTTGTGTTGATCATTTGGTTGTGTTTATGCATTTTGTGAAATGATCCTTGGTTTGCTCATTAAGTTAACATGATACTGCCAGATCACGTTCACTAAGCGAATGTTCCTACCATGAAGAACTTGTTCATTTTTATCAACAATTCTAACCAGCTTCTTGTCATAGGATAGACCTTTGTGAATTTTCAAATCTTTCCAATTCAAAACATGTGAAGCATCTTCATCGTTTTTCTTCATAACAGAGATATGGAATACATCACGGACACCTAATATTTTAGGTGGAAGTCTAGCACATGTTCCCCAAAAACTTAAGCTGTGTTAGGAATTAGGATATAGGCTAAGTCTTATACTTTTTAAATTTTTTACTCAAGCTCAAAAGACCTCAAGATCACCAATTACTATGAACTCATAAAGCAAAGAATCAATCGTCCCTTGATGCTTTTAAACATCTGCCTACAATATTGAAAGAGAATGCATTTGATGCTTTTAAAATCTCCTGCTTTCACATTTGAAATGGCTCAATTACGGTCACGTTTGGAAGAGTGAAGGTTGTATCACAAGTTCACAACATACTTGATAGGGAAGTAACAATTGGTGATCATAGCTACTAGGTACAACATAGAAGTTGGTACCAGTCAAGTAACAACATATATGCAAGATATTCTTTAGTTTGAATTTACAAGATATCCTTTAGTTTGAATTTACTAGCCACATAAAAAGTTACGCAAGCAAATGCATTTGTGCTAAGAAAATATACTTAACACAAAATAATTGACTTCTAGTTGAGGAGACCAATTACAACTTATAGTACCTAGTAATTGTGCTCTAGTTATTTCTTATGTGTTTAATTTTCTCAAAAGTAATTAATTGTGTGCAGACTACTAGAATTCCTACATGTATGTCAAAATAGATAGTTACGACTCACATGCCAGTGGAAGTAGATGTTTCTGGCTTATCTGCTAGACTTACTTTGGGATTGCTGTGCTGTGAGAAGAAGCACTTCTAAACTTACTATGAGAAGCAGCAATTATGTGTTTGGTACAAAGGGGTGAAATTTGCACACCCAAATTTGCAAACCACACCCCTTTTCATTTTTTAATAATATTTCATCCCAAATTTTGTTGCACTTCCTAAAATACCTTCAAAAGTCAGATTTTCTTTTTGAGGCATCTCTCTCTCTCTCTCTCTCGCGTTCTCTTCTCCAAAATCACGACAACACTTCCTCTTCTCTCTTTCTTCTCCAGACATGACAGAGTCTCTTCTCCATTGAATTGAAGAAGAGAAAAGCAAAGTTAATTATGAAATTAGAGTAGATATAGTGAGATATCAAAGAGAAAAGTTGGGATTTGACCCGATTTGGAAAGACAAAGGGTTGAGGATGGTCAATTTTCAATAGAGAAGAGACTTTGTCATTGTCTAGAGAAGGAAGAGAGAAGAGGAAGTGTTGTCGTGAATTTGGAGAAGAGAATGCGAGAGAGAGAGAGAGAGAACTCAAAAAGAAAATCTGACTTTTGAGGGTATTTTAGGAAGTGCAACAAAATTTGGGATGAAATATTATTAAAAAAATGAAAGGGGATGTGGTTTGCAAATTTTGGTGTGCAAATTTCACCCCCCTTGGTAAACTATTTTTAAAAGTGCTGTGAGAACAAAAAACAATTTCTGAGTGTTTGGTAAGTTGAAAGACAAAAGTGCTTTGACAGGGTATACTTATCAAAATGGTCATACATACTAAAATACATAATTGTGTTTTTTGATTATGTAACCGTACCAAATAAAAAAAATTCTCATGTATTATCCTTGTACCCTTGCTTGACTGAATAAAAGATTTCCTTTAAACCCTTAAATATGCATACTATGTTTTGCACATAAAAATCTTATAAACCCTTAAAAAGATTGATCATGTATTATTCGTGTTTTCCACAAAAGCAGCTCCAAAAGCTATGATTTGGTTGCTTCTCATAATCAACTTCGAGGAGAAGCTATTTGGACCAAAACCAACTTCTAGAGAACTTTACCAAACACCATACTACAAACCCAAAAGCAGAAGCAACCCCAAAAGCAGCCCCAAAATCAATCCAAAATATTGTAAGCCCAAAAGCAGAAGCAACCCCAAAAGTATAGCTTCAAGGCAAGTGCTGAAACCCTTCACTCTTTCTTCACCCTTTATTTTCCATAACAATCTTTCTTCTTGGTTGACATTGCTTTTCGAAGGGACAATTCGTTTTATTGCTTTCGTTGTCTCCCTATTGAAGCAAGTAGTACATTAGCTCAAATAATGCTTGCAAATATATCAGGTAATGAATGAGAATATGTCCATCTTTTCTATTGAAAACTAATTCTTCTTCTTCTTCTTCAAGACATGGACTTCAAACATCACCTATCGACATAAACAAGAAAAAGAGGATAATATGTGTGACCAAAATCGCGACCTACACGATGACATGATGCTGCTGAGAATAACCTCCAGCATTAGACACTTAGAGTTAAGTATATGATATTTACAAAATAAATTAAGGCCTATAAACTTCAGCATCACTAAACGACATGAGCACCTGCTGTACAACTTATAGCACCCAGTAATTGTGCTTATGTTATTTCGTATATGTTTACTTCTCTTAAAAGTGATTATGTGCAGACAACTAGACTTCCTAAATGCATGTCAGAATATATAGTTATGACTCACAAGTCAATGGAAGTAGATGCTCCGGGCTTATCTGCTAGAATTAGTGATGATAATCTTTTTGACAAGAATTCCAAATTGTTTGCTTCAAGGCAAATGCTGAGATCCTTCACTCCTTCTTCAGCGTTTATTTTCCATAACAATCTTTCTTTTTCATTGACATTGCTTCTCAAAGGGATAATTGGTTTTACTTCTTTCGCTGTCTCCCTATTGAAGCAAGCGGTACATTAGCTCAAATATAAACTTGCAAAATATATCAGGTAATGAATAAGAATATGGCCATCTTTTCTATTGAAAACTGATTCCTCTTGTTTAGGACATGAACAAGCGAAGGTGGATAATATGTGTGACCAAAATCGCAACCTACATGATGATATAAGGCTGCTGAAAATAACCTCCAGCTTTAGACATATGGAGTTTAAGTATATGATATTTACAAATTAAATTAAGCCCTATAAACTCCAGCATCACTAAATGATATGAGCATCTACAGTAAAGATGAGGAAAAGATTTCATGCTCAGAACTATATATCGATTCTTCTACATGGTAGTTGATTCCTATTTGCCAAAACCCAATAGTTATAGCAAATAGAGTTATGTATCATTTTGTTCAAATAGTTTACTTTTATTTGATTATTCAAAAACTTTTTGACTCCCAAAAAAATGTTGGAATATATGCTCACCCATATGTTGAAGTTGCTGTTTCTCGATTTGTTGTTACACTGAAAGAAGGCAATGGTTTTGAAAGGAACTTCTCATGATCAGATACAGGGAAATTGCTGAAAACCACTGGCCATCTCATTGGAACAACAGTATCCCTAAAGAAAATGATACACGATTTAAACAAAGGATAAATAGTAGTATTAGTAATAATATATGCTCCACCTATGCAATTGAAATTTCTCTGACCCACATTGTTGGAATAAAAGATCCATGGACTAACAAATGTATGAAAAGAAAAAATTTGAAACATCACATACCTGTCAATGCATTTGTGACGGCAGCGGTTCATCTTGTCTACTGTAAAATTCCCAAAAACAATGTCAAGACGCTTTGCTAGTTGTGGTATATGAGAAAATGGCAAAATATCCCAAAACATCATAACTTGGATGTAATGTGCATTCTCCTGGAGAATATCGACAGTCCAAATGAGATTCAAGTTCCCTTTGATTTTATACTTCTCTAACAGTTGAGCAGAAGTCCCATCATACACTAATGTTCCTTTATCCTCGAGAGGTCGGCGCCATCCACTCGAAAGCTTGGTTAATAACGTAAGCACTTCCCGAAGAATCACAGTGTCTTTAATTTTTGTTATGGAGTTCCAAAAGGTATCAGTGAAGCAAACCTATGTGGGAAAGAAATGAGAAATAATTATATGTCGTGTAACTATTGATGAGAAATATATTTATTTTTTTTGGCAATCTGATGGGGAACAACTGAACAGATACTGCATTTTATTCGAGAATACACAGATGAATTCCATTTAGCAGTGTGAATCCCCATTAATCTATCCTGTTTACTTAACAATTTTCTCCCTCTTTTTAGTAGTGTTAATAGATGTTAATGGACATATACACTCAATAAATGACTGATTATTGTATGCTATGACACTGTCAAGTTTACAATAGGGAAAGATTCGGGAAAGCAGCAGCACACCTTCCATATAGCGTTTTTGAACAGCAGAGAGTTGACATTAAGCAGAGAATGAAGTTGGTCAAGCTCCAGCGGGGCAGCTGTAATAGCCTGAGCCAACTTGCTGTCTTCATCAGCATTATAAAAACAGTTCCGTTTCTTGGCATCAAGGACTAGCTTCTTCCAAACAGTGTCACTAGCAATCAAAGTTGACGCATTCCCCAATATCCAAAGGCAATACCTACATAGAAACAATTGCAGAGATCAGACATGTCTGAGATGTATCATATAGGAGAACTACAATGAAATTTTATAGACAGTACCTTGCACGTGTTAAGGCAACATTTGCCCTCTGCCGGTTCGACAAGAAACCAACTGACCCGTTCCCATTACATCGGACGGTAGATATAATTATCACATCTTCTTCACCACCTTGGAACCCATCAACAGATCGCACACTTACGGAGAATCCAGTATCAGAAGTTTCAGTATATTTTCTGAGTATCTCTTGAATTGCATAAACTTGAGCCTTGTATGGTGAAATGACCCCAATACTAACTTTCTTCTTTGTTCCAATAGATTCTGTGACAAAAAAGAAAAAGTAAAACCCAGTTTTTAGGTCTTTGCAATGTATCACATAAATATAAGCATCGACTAACTTACTACAATAATTACCTTTATAAAGGCTTGCTACTATCCCAGAGACTACAGCAACCTCCAACATATTTTTCTGACTAAATCTGTGATCAAATTCTTCTTTTCCATCGGCTACATTTATGAAGGAATAGGATTGGTACATTTTTCCCTTGAGGAAGCACCTCTCATAGCTTCTTTCTTTGACATTTGGACCATCTACTATCTGGTTGTCGTAGAACTCGCTTTTCGGAAATAAACTGATGGATGGATGCATCCGGTACTGGACATTGAGTAGGTGCTTCTTGTGTCCCAACTTTGCCAACCTTCCAAACAAACTTCTTCCAAAATCGGCACTTGCTGCAATCTAGTAATTTATCACATTTATTTAGATACTGTCATTATAAACACCTATCACACTGTGAAAAGAATGGAAAATGCAAAGGATAAAAACAAAACCTTGCTTTCAACCATGGCAGGGAGTTGCTTCTCATCTCCTACAAGGATAGCATGGCGGAGACCAGGTAGTTGTAAAGGAATTGCTGATTCACATTCTTTAAGCTGAGCAGCTTCATCAATGACCAACAACTCCAGCGGTCTTGTCCCTTTTGCAACATGCAATTTGGAGGAAGTTGATGCAGTACAGAATATTAAGCAAGCATTTTCTAGGCAGAAGTTCTGTAATGCATATTTGTTAAGAGGAACAGAGAATTCCATTGGAAGCGACTTTAGTGTGTTTGTACACTCTGTTGTCAACTGCATAAGGCAACCAAAAACGCTTCCTGGAACTTTGAAATCTTTGATTAACTTCAACCCTTCATTAGCAACACCAATAGTATGCAATGAAGATTCAATAGAGTTGAGCAAACCCAAAGCTCTGACCATGTCCTTCACCACTTCGAGTGAAATACAAGAAGTTGGTAAGTGGGTGTACAAATTTACCATACATTTCTTCAGCTCCTGACCGATTGAATCAAATTCATTCTTCACAAACTCCTCAAATGTGAACTGATAATCTTCATCTCCATTACGCTTTCGATTATCCTCCTCATTTTTTTGTGCATTCTGTTTCGGCTTTTCAGCTCTCTTTCCCAAATACAAAGAATATTGTTCCTCAGGATCATCAAGTAAATGTATCATTGATTCTAACAAATGTTTCCACCCAGATAAAGGGACCAAACACTTGATGAGGATCTTAACACGATGATCAAGAAATATGTCATGAAGATCATTATTGTTGTCAATCTTCATTCGCTTCTTGTTACCAAAGAGAACTATATCTCCAAGTCCATACCTGCGATGCTCGAGTGATTGGTTAACCAATCTCCGGAGTCTTGCTGCTACTTCTAGCACCGCAATATTGGTGGGAGCGCATGTGAGAGTTCTGCACTTTAACTGAAAGAGAGCAAAGAGTGTCAGACTCATTGTCTTCGTCTTGCCAGTACCAGGAGGACCCCATATTAATTTTACAGAATTCTGGTGATGGCATTGAGCCAAACTGATACAGTTCAAAACAGCAGCTTCTTGGGATTCATTTAGATTTTGAGAGCAAATTGTAGGCCATATAGCAGAAATGCCAGTGTAGCATTTTTCCCTGGGGAGGCAAACTGAAGAAGAATCCCGATCCTGTAAGGGGAAAAAAAGAAAGATAAATATATTGAGAGTGCGAAAAGTACAAATTAATTGTCGAGGGAAATTTTAGATGAGTCTCCATATATAAATATATACATGTGACTTGGGTTGCAGAACTTTGTTAATGATATTTGTATTTCCCTCTGATTTCAAAGCCTTCCATACACGGAGATTTGTTGTCAAGTTCATAAGATAGACAGCAATAAGTGTTTCTCTCTTGCTCTTATGCATGTCTGGTTCTCCATAGTTGATAGGCTTCGATGAAAGTATTTTGAACTGGAGATCATCAGGAAATTCATCAATATCATTTGCTTTATCAACATAAGCGATTAGATAGAACCTTGGAGGCCTGTTCAAATCATCAATGCATTTTGGTCTAACATTAGTCAAGGCAATGATATCTCCAACCTGTGGCTCATACATCAGCCTTTTGTGATTCTTATCAGTTTCTGTATCTCTCTTATACATTATATCGTAAAACAAGTCACCAGGAGGTCCAGCTGAATCTACAATTGTCAGAATTTCACAAGTAGGTGCATGTGACAGATTCAACATATTCGATAGTAAATCAGCATGAGTTTCCTCAACAAGTGAAGGAATGAATGATTTCTTGTAACTCGTCAATGTCACAAATGTGTCAGGTATCCTCGGCACCTGTTAAGTAAACAAAGGAAAGAAATAAATTGACCAAAAAATAAGCAGTTCGAAGTTCAAAGTTCAAACTAATTCAGTCAATCCAATGCCACTAGTGGATTGACTCAAAATGCAGAGGCAATATTATTGGAAGTGCTATCAATGCAGAATCAAACTTACCTTACTATAAATGCAGAGCCAATATAATGCAGAGCTAATAAACTATTTTACTAGGGAAATCTGAAAATTACTTTGCAATATCAACAGGGACGGAGCCACGTTGTGGGCTGGTTAGGCTACAGTCCAACCCAAAATTGTTCTAATACTTTATATATTATAAGTATGCTTAAGTTGTGGGGGATCTGTCCTCGGTCCAGTTGGCAAAATAGCTAGAATTTTAACTCCCAGGGTTCGAGTCCTAGAGCTGTTCTCTTTGCTATTAATAAATATATTTCTTCTGTTTTTGTATTATTTTCTTCCTGAGTTCCTGTTCTTTTTTATTTTTGTCTCTTTCCCCATTTTCTCCTTCCTTTTTCCCCCCTTCTTTTGTTACAACTTTTCTATTAATTTTTTCTTCTTTTTCAAACAAGCAAATTTTATCTGTTTTTCTTTGTTTTTTCCACATTTTGTTATCGTTTTTTTCTTTACTTACAGCATTCTCTATTAATTTTTCTTTTAAAATTTAATGTCAAAATCTATTGAATTATCATCGATAAAGGAAAAAAAATTGTAAGTAAACCTTAAATCAACCCACCCCAGATTTAGATCCTGGCTACGTCCGTGAATATCAATACGACATTTTCTGCAACCATTTTGATTGGAGACTTCAACTAAATCTGACTAATAGAAAGAAAGAAAGAAAGAAAAAAAGGCACAAAGTTTTGACACATATTCTCTTTTACAATAATGAAAGCACACATTTCCAGCAGTTGATGCTAAACAAGTTAAGATAGCTACTTTTGTTTTTGAGAACTGGGCCTTAAGCAAGAAGAAGTACTTGTAAATTGTAATAAAGACATGAAGGAAATTACTCAGACAAACCTGATTTCTGTAAAGATTTTCATTAAGAACATCCCAAATAGACCAAGAGAATACCAAACGCACTAGGCTGCTAGTATCTGTAACTTGTTCCTGTTTCAGCTTACTCTTCATCCCCATTACTACTCTTAGTCTCTTACTCAATGGCTCACTACTTGATCCTACTTGATCATGAAGACAAAACAAAATTGTCTCCCGCTTGATGAACCCTTTTCATTCAAGTTTTCAAGGGTTAAGATCAAGAAGGCATCCTTTCAAAAAAAGATCAAGAAAGCACAGCTTGATGAAGAGAGCACAGTGAAACTCCTTTTGGTTTTCCATTTTGTAAAAGGAGGACGTGTAAAACAAAGAGACGCACTTTAATAACTCGAGGACAAAGGCTCAGCTCATTAAGGAACTCGGAAAACACGCTTTTTCTTCTTCTTCTTTTTTTCCTTTTTTCAAAAAAAAAAAAAAAAAAAAAAACCCAGAGAACACAGTAAAGTCACAGATTCGAAAAAATGTTTGTAAAAGGAGGACGTGTAAAACAAAGAGACGCACTTTAATAACTCGAGGACAAAGGCTCAGCTCATTAAGGAACTCGGAAAACACGCTTTTTCTTCTTCTTCTTTTTTTCCTTTTTTCAAAAAAAAAACCCAGAGAACACAGTAAAGTCACAGATTCGAAAAAATGATTTATATTCTTTTTTGTAAGGGTTTCCTATCGCTTAAGAGTTCCGATAAAAAAGTCACAGATTCAAAAATGATAATATTCCTTTTATACCCGATTGATGGAAATAGAATAGAATATATTCTTTTCTCTGTTTGTGGGTATGTTTGTGCTTGATTTTGGTTACGTATGTGGATGCTATAGCTCTTGGTATGAATTTTAGGTTATTTCAACTATTCTTTATTTAGGCTCCTTACCTATTTTGGAGAGCATGTTTAGCTTTTTATCTATTTTAGCAGCTACACTAGACCCTTAAGTGACTCTTTATTATAATTTTTAGCTCTCTCGCTCCTAAATATAGAGAGTGAGATAAGACTCTCTATAATTTAAAATATTCCTTTTAAGTTATTTTATGTAATTTATAAATACATTTAAATTACTTAATCTTCATTTAAAAAATAATATAAATTGAAAACTAGCTAAAATAGAGAGCACTTATGCAGACGTATTTCTAAAGTTACCAACTAAAATGACTTTTAAGCTATTTTGGCTCAAATTAGACTCAAAATGGCTAACATTACTAAATATGCTTTAAAGGGTTTTGGTTTTCCGGAATACCCGATTGATGGAAATAGAATATAATATATTCTTTTCTCTGTTTGTGGGTATGTTTGTGCTTGATTTTGGTTACGTATGTGGATGCTATAGCTCTTGGTATGAATTTTAGGTTATTTCAACTATTCTGCTCCATTGGAATTTTCCACTAATTTGTGCTGCTTGGTTGTGAGCCTTTCAATTTTGATTCTCTAGGGTATTCACACACTGCTTGGTTGTGGTCTGTTTGTTTTTCACTGTAACATTGCTTTGGGCTTAAAGCCATTTCTGTTATGTTCTCATAGAGTTGTATGGAAGTCATTATCTTATGATATTGGCAATCTTTAGAATTCTTGTCTTAACTGATCCATTATTTTGTTGCTACTTCATCAGCTTCCTGTATTTTCACTTGCTGCATGGTACAGTACAGCTAATAATTCAAGCACCATTTAGTGTCGTGTCAAAAAAATATTAACGTTCCAGCTTGATAGTTCCTTTCCCCTTGTTACACACTACAATGTAATTTGCTGGAAGTTAGCAAATATTCACGTAGGTTTGGTTTGGCATCTTGAATTTAGTTAAAAAGGGAAAAGTTGTTAATTAGCTGGGTTAGCCAGATATTGCAAAAAGAAATCTATACTCCATTCTCTTCCATCCAAAAGATTAGTGCCACAGAAACATCAGGAAAGCAATGAGCATGTCAACTATGGGGCATCATGCAATTTAGACTCTTCAACATTGGTACTGGTCATGCTTTTGCTTTAGCTCTTTTTCTGGCAACCAAGCAAAGTCATTTTATTTGTCTGCTTCTTCAACATTGATCTTGATATTTTGAACTTTTATAAAAGACTGATCTATTTTGAACTTCTGATCAATGAAAGACTATTATCTATTTTGAACTTTATACTATGGTATTGACTGGATATGGATGAGGCTTTGAATCAAGGTTTTATGATTTGCTAATGTTTCTGAAAAGAGGATTATTGTAGACACGATGGTAAAAAATAGCTATGTCTCTCCACTTTGATAACTGATGTACTCTCCATGCAACGCCTGGGTTTAGAGAACCCTGTATGAAAGTTGAGCAAGGTCAACTTTAACATCCAGACATTTAATATCGACTGTTTTCCACGTTTGCCAAGGTGCTATTGTGCTCCACTTCATCACAGTTCTCTACTAGGATTTTCAAATGGTCCACTCTGAAAGCACAAAACCTTAAAATTGTTGTCCATTGGAAAATATACATCGACAGTTCTCCACTCACCATCTACTACTTGACACTATCGCTGAAAAGGAAACCATTCAATCAATCAAAAGCTGAGATGAACTTTTGAATCTTTGCCTGTGATCGCTCTTTTTCTTCCGCTCCTTCCATATCACCGATGTTGTCGTGATACTCCTGTTGTTCAAAAGGCAAGAGCATTGCATTAGGGTAGAGTACTAAAACATACAAACACTAGGTAAAATCGTGCACTGAAAACTGTAATGTTCGATATGTCATTTAAAATTACAAGAAATTCCATTCATAAACAAATTAAATATGTATATATCTAGCAGATTTAACCCCTTTTGAGAAATAGAATCTTGATCATTCAAACAATTATAACCACGTTAACCGCTGCAGAAGCGGTATTTTGTTATGACATTTCAAAACCTACCGAGTAAACTACTTATAGTGGCCATTACATAGATAGTAGCTACCAAAAACTGCTGCAGAGAATTTTTGGTTTGAAACATAATCAAGTCGGAATTTCTGGGAATTGCATCATGAACTCAATTCAGAGTAGCTATTGGGTAGCATTTTATTCCCTGTGAAATGGCCAATGGAGAATGACAACAGTTACACCACAGTTTACAACTGCAAATGTGGCTCATGTAGTTTCAACAAAGTTTTCAGAAGAAAAAGGTCCTTTCAGTCATTTTTCTCAGCAAATGATACGAAGGCCATCTTTTCTTTTAAGACTTCATAAAATTGCATCAACTATTCAATCAACATCTATAAGAAAACAAACATCTTAGTAATCTACTCATTTTAATTAATAAAAGCCTACTCTGAAAAGATTGGAGCCCAGACAGGTAGACAGGCACATGTGAAGTGTGCTTGCCATGATCCAGATTCCACATGCAACAAATTGCAAAGTCTACATGTGCCTAAAGTCATGTTGGAGTTAATAGGTCGGAATGCTGTACCCTACTACACAATAATGAATGAAGATAGATGAGAAAATTTTGAAAGGTCTTACAGTGTTTATGGGGATGTAGAACAATCTAGGGGTTACCGTGTTAAAGGTCCTAGGGAGTGAGGCTTGTGGTTAGAAAACCAGAATCTTCAATCTGGAATCACACCAGATAAGTTCTTGGAATGACACTAGATAAGTTCTTGGAATCACACCAAGAATTCTCACGAATCACTCGAAACAAACTTTCCACACAAAATATTTTATTTTTTTTAAACAGTAATTTTAAGCAATACATGACTACTTATTCATATTAGAGGAAGGCATGCCAGTGGTCCTTTTATAGAGTTACAGAAGACACTGGAAACAAACGAAACATTAAATAACCCTCATTAACAACTTCTAGAAATTAATGACTGATAGTTAATTCCTCAAGAAAACTAAACATTAACACCCAAGAAAACTCTAGAAGACGGAACAAACCCAAGAGAACTCTTCAAACTCCATCAATTAGTCAACCATTTCATTCTATATCCTTGTGTGTGAAGCACAATTGATTGTTTCAGTGGTAGTCTACACTTATGGAATTCTATGTTCAAATATCCTTCTCCTTAAGCCACAACTAAAAGTTTCGTGCTTACTAAAGGAACCTAAAGCCAAGAATACTTTCAAATTCCAGGCATGCACAAACCAATTTAGTACATACAATTTCAAACTGCTAATGTTTTTTCTCACGACAATTTACTCAAGATCATTCCAACTTCCCCTGGAATGCTGAAATACAAAAGCATAGGTCCAAGCCTATTTAAATGCTGCTACTTGCCAAGAATTTGAAAATCAAATATTAACTATTACCATTTGATATTAAAAATCAACGATAAGAACAACTGACATAAAAATCAAACAAAACAAATGCCATTAATTAGAATATATTTCTGCTCGAACTTTGAAATCATAGAGGACAGCAAAGATATGCACCTGAAGTATATCCTTAACATCCTTCTTAGTAAGCTTTTGCTGCTTGAGAAGTAGTTCAATTCTTCCTCTCATTTGAGGATGCCTGCAAAACAAAACGACAGGCTCAATATATATATATATATATATATATATATATATATGTATGTATGTATGTATGTATACAATACACACACACTTCTAAGAGAACCTCAAGCCAAAGCCTTAGAATACACCCCTTATGAAATTGCAACTTACTCAGAGCACCAAAGATGACCCAAAATAACAGCAATCAACTGCAGCATCATATATACATAGATTTAGATCCAAAAAGAAATTAAATAAATAAATAAGAGGAAAAGATATAATACTAAAATTTATGCATGAGGTCACATATGTGATAAATCTGATACTCGATTTACAAAAGATATAATACCTAACAAAATTCATACAGCGCTTTTAAACCATTCTTAAATGTAGTTATAAGACATTTCCTTCAGATGAAATGCCTTGAATTTCTATAAAGAAGTTATAGAGGAAATGAACACCTGCTTTAAGCCTAATTTGTTTATGACATGAAGATTTGACCCTAATGTCTATGCCCTCTCCCCACCCAGCCCACAGAACTGAGCTAAGGCTCATGGACTTCAGTCTGCAAATTCTAAACAGTTTCAAAATCATAGGTTCAAGGTAAAATTTGAAAACACTCGCTTTATTGAGAAGATAATAGTCATAAATATGGCTTTCCCTCCTATATTAAATCAATTTTAAGACTTTATGCATAAAAGAACGTATATAAGTGAAAAAGATGACACTCATTTGACAAAAGATACAACACAGAACATAACTAATGGTCGGTGAGAAATTTCCTTCAGATGAAATCCCTTAAATCTCTCTCAAGAAGTTCTCAAGGTAATTGATACCTCCTACTGCTATCATTTAAAATGATAGTATTAAGTTTCATCATAATTTGTATATATGGATCTTTAAACCTAGGATGTCTACCCTCTCTGCAGTCGTCCCAGGGCACTTGAGCTAAGGCTCATGGGCTTATGTTCCTCTTTACTCAAAATAAAATTTCAAGATTCTAGGTCCTTGTTAAAAATTGAAATCACTAATTCTATTAAGCCAATAATAGTCATAAAATTTTTGAAATTACTAAATCTATGTTTCGCTAATGTCCATAGAAAAATCCCAAAGGTCAACAGCACAGCAAAAACAAACCTGAAGGGTATAAAGTCCAGCTTCAAGCTTCCGAATGTATATTTCCTCTTCATCCATCTGAAAAGTGTGACAGAATACTTGCAAGTGAAAATAAAATAATGTGAAGGATCCATAGAGTATTGAAGACTAAAGAAGAAAGTAACCTCTAAATCATCAAGATCAAGCTGGTCAATTCGGTCAGTTTCAGCTTTAACTCTATTTGAATATCTGAAGCATAATAAGCATATAAATTTAGAGGAACATCTATTGAGATGAAAAGCATAAGCATACTAGTGCTTTGTCAAACCTTTTCTCTTTATAAGCTTTGCAATAAACAAAGAAAAGAATAAGAAAGAACAACCTCATATAAAGTTCCATAAGCCGGTCTATCTTTTCACATTCATTTTCCACAAACTTGCTCAACAGTCTCTCCCTTCTAGAACCCCTCAGAATTCCACCTGAGACAGGATTTTTAAGCAAGATCAGTTGAGAGTATAATTATAGTCGTTAATGAGTAGAAACCAGCTAAATGATCTAGTTAAGTTGTGCTTATTGGTGAAAGTAACACGGATAAACATACTTCAGCAACCTAATGCAATGGAATGGTAGACATCAGCCTTCTACTGCACTCAAGCATGTTCAACTGAGCGTATTCAGAATTGTAAGCCTAAAATGCCCAAGCCTATTGATCCAAAAGAGAATGAATAACTAGAACGAAATCATTAACCAATGACTTTATAGGCTTTAGGGCAGATACACTTTAACAATTCTGTTGTTCCTCTCCTTCTAATAACAATGGTATCATTGTACTGGCATATAACCTGATTGGGCACTAACTGGGCTACCAGGATATCAATATGACAAGCACACTTCTAAAGCATTTATGTTGGCCCATAACTCACAAGCTTTAGGTTTGTTTGCTAGTGTTCTGTTTTAGTAAAGATAGAGAACAAACAAGAGAAAATGATTGAAAAAAGTAATCAAATACGCGGAGGGAAGAAAATTTACGTAGAATCAAAAGCTAAAAACAATTCTAGAGAGTTTTTCTTCATGTTTTACTTCAACTAAGTTCTTTTTCTTTTCTTCTTTCAGCTCTCACATCTATCGTCTACTTCTCTGCTTTCATCTACAAAAAATAAAAACTGACAACAAAACATTATCAGACGGGTCCTTAGGTATTCAATTATCATTGCACTTGACCAATGGAGTTGATATGTGAAAGATGCTTCGAATTCAACTTACCCCTCTCATCAGCAACAACTTCCTATCCAGCTAATGTTGAAAACTAACCCTATTTTAATAGTTCAGCCTTTGGATGTATAGATACAGATTTTGGGTTTACCCTACTTTGCCTCTTCTCCTACATCTGGTCCCTCCCTTTCACTCTTTCTATCTATCAATACTCTTTTAAGTTTCATTTCCTCTCCTGCAACAATTTGGTCAAATGCATTCTTGTTCTGCATTACCCTGTATTTTCAGTCCTTCCAAAAAATATGCACGAAAACAAAATCACTGTAACCAATTTCTCTCCCTAAATTTGTTTCTCCCTCTCCTGGTTCCCAACATGACACACACATGGACTCTAATTAATGCTTTGTAACAGTGCCAATTTGTATACTTCTAACTTCTACGTAATGGAGTGGTGTATTAAACAAGAATAGACCTCTTAGATCTGAAGTTGTCCCTAGTTAATTCCAAAAGGACGAAAAGATACATAGTTCTTGTTCCTCTGACCTACTATCTAGCTGTTTCATTTAGACTGAAACCCATACCAAAGCATGATGTCCTGGGTTCAAAGCATCATGTTACAAAATTTTTGAGGACCTATTATGTTGGTGTTCAACCAGGATGCATCCCGGAAGTTCTTATGCATATGGTTAGTTATGATAGTAAGAAAACTTAACTCGTGTTCTTTCACTAATGATACCAAGTGTCCCAAAGACAACAAAGGTAAGGAATGAGGCAGGAATCACTCGTGATACAATTATCATATAGTAGTAACTAAGATAAAAAATATATAAAGGTGAAAACAACAAAGGGCAAAGGCCCATAAACGTGCGGAGCATTCTAATCAATACAATTGCACTTGCCTGCTTACCAAATAATGATGCAATTAGTGACACAACGCGCTCCTCCAACTCCTCATGATACCTTTCTTTCTTTTCATTCTTATTAATGGGAACCTACACAAAACAACAGAAGTGCTAAGTTAATCACGTATCCACCTGGTTTTACATCATGAAGTGCAGTGGCCACCAAGTTCCATTATCAATACTACAGCTCTAGCATCTTAGTAACAATACAACAGTTATTGAGTTTTACTATACTAGAGCTCTTCCCCAACTGTCTAACTGTGTAATACAAAACACATGCAATATCACCACGAAAATGCAACCATAAACTTCCAATGCTTACAGAAAGACAGAGTTCACATATGTATTGATAATGGCTGGACCCAAAGGATGAAAACGTTACTTTGTAAATTAAGAAAAGAGAAGGCAGCAGCACTTGCCTTACCCATAAAAGCTGCAAAGGCCGTCTTCAACCCCAAAACATCGACAAAACGTTCACAAGCCGGCGGGTACTTGGTCATTGCAAAATCAAGAGCCCTTATGGCGGAGCCGTAAGCAGACTTCTTCTGCTTCATTATAATAATCATCAACTCCACCCCTTCAGCCTTGAGAAACTTGTCCCTGTTCTCCAATGGCATCAACAAACCGCACAAACAATTGAACAGATTCTCCAGCATCTCCGCCTCGTCGGGGCTCTTCGGGTCCTTGGACTTGTACATAGCCACCGCCTGAAGCAGCACATCCACGCCGTTCATCTGCCCTAACCTCTTCTGATTGGCTTCACTATTCTGCAGCAGTATAGCCAGTATTTCCGACGCGTACTGCTTGTTTCCATCAAACTCCTTCACCTTGATCTTACTCATCAACCACTTGAGCAATTTGGTCTTTTCGCACACCAGCTCCGCCACCGCCGGCTTAACCTCTATCAGATTCTCAATCGTCGCCAGAGTGCCGTGCACGGCGGCCATCTCGTCGGGGTCGGAGTCGGACAACCGGAGCAGATTCTGAACCAAGAGCTCGAGCACATTGTTGTCGACGAGCGCATCCACCAGGACCCGAGCGGGCTCGTCGTTCTCATCCACGGTGTCCTCGTCGGTCAAGTCCTGGAGCAACTGAACGACGTCGATTGCAATGTCGGTGTTGTCGTGGCTGAGGAGGTTGAGGATGGAGGGAACAGTGTTGAGGGCGACGAGTTCGGGGTAGAGCTCGGGAGCGCTGGCGAGGCCTTTGAGCTTCTGAAGCTCTTCATGGAGTTCGATTTCGGAGTCGGCGAAGCGCTCCGGTTGGTCCGGGTACTTGAGACGGGCAGCGATGTTGTCCTTGAGGCGGCGCTCGAAACCCAGCACCAGCTTCTTTAGGGTTCGAGGGTCCAGCGCTTCAACTGCGCTTTCCTTCGCTAACGCCTCCAACACGGCGAGGTCGATGCCGTTAATGTTGCCGTTGATGGCCAAGACGGCCTCGTCCCGTTTGCGTTTCGCATCGCGATTCCGGTCCGGAAAGTCTTCCATTGTCTAGATATTTCTCCAAACCCTACCGCCAGGTGCCGCCGTGCTCTCAAGTCTTAACTATTTAAATTCTGCAGATTTTCAATCTTCTCCAAACCCTTTTTCTTCTTAATAATAAGTTAATAACCCCCTCCTCTATCTTTTTCTTTTCTTTTCTTTTCTTTTCTTTTCTTTTTTTTTTTCCTTTTTTCCCCCTCTTTTGTTTTTAACCAATATAAAATCATCTCGGTCACTTGTTACCCGGCTATGGACTTCTTGGCTTAACACACGTCTTTTTGACTTGGTAGGGGTGTGCAAATGCCAGATCATGGTCAAGACTCAAGAGACCAAGCGAGATTTTGTTCTAGATAATTAACTTTGCATTTTGATCTAACTTCTAAATCAACAATTGTCAATTGAGGAAATTAATGATCTTGGGAAGAAAACAAAATCAAAGTACAGAGTATTGTCCGATGTCTTGATTCAATATATATATGGATGAAGAAGCACATGAACCCTAGAAAACTTGTTTACTAGGTCCAGAAACTTCCGTGATGCTTCGTTATTTTATTTTCTTAATACTATGTATAGTTTTAATGGATCTTCACTAAAATTTTCTTCAAGAATTTTATATACCCAATCTTTTCACTAAGTACTTGAAGTTCTGTCTTGGTTATTTCATGGTCACAACTCTGGCTTGGCGTGAAACCTTTATGACACTTGTTTTGGGTCACTGTTTGTTTATTCATATCAACTCTTCTGTTATAAGAGGGACTGGGTTGATCTAACTCATATACCTTTCAAAGATTAAGAAAAAAACAATATATGATTGGGTACAATCTATGCCCATCTTAATAACCAATTATAAAAGCTCATGGACAAAAGAAAGATTCTTAGATTTGTTTGGCTCACCCAGGGAGGTTATGCAAATAGTCTCTTTTGTTGTGTGCGCGACGTGCCAGCACCGTGGGGTGCAAGTTATCTGGGGCTGGTTGCATGACCTGACTTCTCTTCAAGTTTGTGGACGAGGAGAGCACCAACCTCATCATAAGGTTCTTCTCTTGCCTTACGGATAAGAACTTGTGGTGTGATCCAGGGCCGACCCTGTGAATTCGGAGGCCTAAGATGAATTTAATTCATAGGGTTCGAGAGAGTTAGGACATTTTAATATGTTTAACTATTTATTTTTAAGTGATATAAAAAATGTTATTTAAATAAACTTTTAGATTTCATAGCATAAGAACAAATGAGTTCAATCAATATTTTACAGAAGAAGAAAAAAAACCAAATTCCCGAATAAATATGTAATCCATGAGCAAATATACTCCAAAGTAACATTGAAATATGACTTGTGTTACACTTTTTTATACAAAGGTGTTCATTAAACTTACATAATCAATAAATAAATTAAATTAAACAAAATATTTCTTATTCTAACAACTTGATAAGAAAATAAATTGATTAAGTTGAAAAGTTGAACAACCTCAATAAATACACTACTATACATCAAAAATAAACTGGAGTGAGGTTTAATTAAAAAAGATGCCCAAAAGGCCTACCAAAGGAATAAGAATGATCAATTAATAGATACAGATCTTAAAAAAATCCCATCTAATCCCAGGGTTGGGTTTGGTATGATCTCTTGCATCACATAATCGACACTTAATATTGTAGATTGAGCAGAGCAAGCACTAGGAAGGAGGAGAAAGCACGATTGTTGCTAAAGCGTCACTTTAGCTTCTCGGTGTCAAGGCATCACCTTGACTATCTCTAGTTTGAACATAAGTTGAAGTTTGCTCCAGGGAGACTTAATAATCTGTGTGATTAGTTGAGTTGTGTGTGTTGTATTTCGTGTTTAGCCTCTATATATATAGGCTACTTACTGCATACTCACCTTCTTAATATGACATAAATATGCCAAGATATCTCCTACTTAAAAAGATACATATAGGCTATATTTTATGCCACAGTTATTGGTGTTGATCTAATCAAAACACTTATTAGTCTTGATAACATATCATGGGCAATAATTAATAGTTATTTGCCTATGTAACATAGCTATTTTCTAGGCAACGTAATTGCCTCTTGGATGCACATTTTGTGTGTGTGTGTATTCATATATATCCCTTGTTAAATGCAATAGAGGATGATTGCATTATATATATATATACATATATATATATACATACATACATACATACATACATACATATATATATATCCCTTGTTAAATGCAATATATATATAGGGTATGTATATATATATATATCCCTTGTTAAATGCAATATATATATATATATATATAGGGTAGTGCTATTCACACACCCCTCTATTGTTCTATTATTTTAATTCAATCTTTTTTATAAATTACCTTAACTACTCTCCCTTGTAAATCTGTTTCTTTTCCTTTTTTCTTTTTTCTATTTGGTAATCCAATCATGAATCAAACATCATTATACAAAAAATCAATTTTTTTTACCTATAAATGAAAGAAAAATAATACATGTGTTAAGTGGAATGACTTATATTATTAGACAAAGAATATGCTTCCCAGGTAATCACCTTCACCCAACTGAATCCAAATTGTAAAGTTTGTCATCATACTTTGTAAAGTACGAAACTCAATGTTTATTTGTTTATGACTCTTAATCCAAGTACTTCATCCTCAAATAATAATAAAAAATAGGGCTAAATACTGGTTACTACCCTGTGATTTAGGTCCAAAATCAATTCAGTTCCTGGACTTCTAATTTCATCAAAAACACCCATGCACTTTCAATTTTGATCTAATAGATCCAATTCGTTAATATTCTGTTATGCGTTCAAGTTATAGTTGGATTTTTTGTTGAAAAACTATTTATTTTTTATAGTATGACTCACTCCTAAATTGACTATGCAGGTCACCTCGACGCCACATCATAAAACATAGGTCATATATGATTCACGTTAACAAGTTAAATAACTTAATTGTCAGAAAACTAACAAATTAGACCTATTAGATCAAAATTGAAAGTGCATGGGTGTTTTTGATGAAATTAGAAGTTCAGAGACTGAATTGATTTTAAACCAAACTACAGGGTAGTAATCTGTATTTAACCCTAAAAATATATATATGGGATCAACGTTTTATCCACTTCAACCACAAGCTCCCACATTGCAGCTGATGATGTACACAAAATTTGGAGATTCTCTACCTAATATTGAATGCAATGAGTTACAATCTTCGTGTGGGGACAAAATTATGTTCTACTGGCATAATATAGTTGAACAAATCATGTTTATAATCATAAGGCCATCATTATTAAGGTATTGTAAAGTTCTATACTTGCTCAATGGATTCAAATACACCAAATAATTTCAGTTAGAATCTTACTAGGAATAATGGATTCAAAAGGGCTAGAATGATCAATGAACTCTTTTTTTTTTTCATGTCTCCATTGCAAATCAAATGCAAAATTTTCTCAAAAAATGGCTAAAGTTTTTTGTTCTACCATGATTAAATTTCAAAGCATCATATTAGAGAGAGATAGAATGACTATGCTAGAGAAGTTTTTGATGAAAAATAAAAGAGGGAATCGAAAAGAGTTTTGAAGTCCTCTGTGTCTGCGGGAAAATAAGGGTTTAGATTTGAGGATGATTAACTTGCCAAATAGAAAAAAGAAAAAGAAACATAATTATAAAGAATGGTAGTTAGGGTAATTTTTAAAAGAAAACTGAATAAATTAATAGAAAAATAGAGGGGATGTGTGAATAGAGAAAAAAAAGTGTGTGAATAGCACTACCCTATATATATATATATATATATATAACAAATTATATATAAGTTATTGACAAAAGATGACTTAACAAATACATCATTTAAAGATTGAATTAAACATATAAGGATTAAATCTTACAAATAAGGACAATTTGCTCTCCACTTGCCACGTGTCATGAGTTAATTTACTTTTTTACCCTTAATTACTTCTTTTGACTTCTAATCCTTTTTATGTTATTTTTTTTTTCTGAGAATAATCCGTTTACATTACTTTTTTTTTCCCTTGAGCATAATCCCTTTATGTTGCTTCACAAGATCTCACTCTCCTACTACTCTCATCTCATCGACTAATCCTACTATTGCACTCGTCCAATCCTGCTACTGCACTCGCTGCACTCATACTCGTCGAGTTCTGCTACTGCATTTGTACTCGTGTCAAGTTCTGCTACTCATGTTCTGCTACTGCACTCGTCCAATCCTGCAACTGCACTCGCTGCACTCATACTCCATCTAGTTCTGATACTGCACTTGTACTTATGTCCAGTTCTGCTACTCATGTTCTGCTACTGCACTCGCTACACTCATACTCCGTCTAGTTCTGCTATTGTCCTCGTACTCGTGTTCTGCTAGTGCATTCGTCATCGCCTAATCCTGCTACTGCACTCATCCAATCCTGCTACTGCACTCGCTGCACTCATACTCGTACAGTTCTGCTACTGCCCTCGTCATCGCCTAATCCTGCTACTGCACTCGTCCAATCCTGCTATTGCCCTCGTACTCGTGTTCTGCTACTGTACTCGTCATCTTCCAATCCTGCTACTGCACTTGCCGGTGTTATTCATTTTACAAGGATTCCTCTTTGTTTGTTTATGCCTATTCACAGAGAACTCAAGGATTTCAATTAATCAAAGTGAGTACAGCAAGAAACCATTACTTTAGTTACTTCAAAAGCATGTGGGAATAAAATTTCCGTACTTCCAACTTATGTCTAGTATCACAATTAATGGTAAACCAAGTATACTGGCCGAAAAATGGCATATACCAAATTAACTAACAATCTATACACTTCCATCTCTTAAGTTTATAATCTTACTAAGAGCCACTGCATTTCTTAATTACCAACTAGTATTAAGTAACTGCTACTTTGCAAAAGGCACAACATCCAAATTCCAAATATCTTTCTTTCCCTTCTTATTTCACGTTTAAAGACCAATTTAGTCAATGCATATACTGATATACAATGGTTCTCATCTTTCTATATAATCACTCTTAATTAAGATTGGATACCAAACTACCATTCTCTGTGAAATGAACTCAAATAAACATGTAAAACCAATTATCATTGCGCGCAAACAAGCATATCTACCAAACCCAAAATCTTTAAATAAAACCCAGCTGACCTTGATGACATAAATTTCAAATCCAGCACCTTCGTTGTACATCCATACTTTCCTGCATCAAACTTTCGTATTCATTTTTTATAATAATCATGAAGAATCAGGTGTCCAATTCTATAATCAAAGTAATTGCCAAACTTTGTTAATTTTTCAACAAATATCAATATCTACATGTCAAGATCATTCCCAGTATAGAGAATTGTACCTTTATGTTGTGTAGTCCGAACAAACCAAAACTTCTCAGCCCTTGTTATGATTCCAACACAACTTCTATCAATCTCTAGTTTGCCCGCATCTGGGCAATCGGTTAGTTCACATTGAAAGCAAACGGGCTAGCTATTCTTCTTCAATAACTCGACCAGAGACAAAGCAAATTCTCCAATTTCCATCAAGTTCTTCAGCTCTGTGAACCAAGCATTATCTAGTATTAATCCATGCCCATAGGAACAAATTGAGGTCGGAAAAAGGCCAACCAAACCAAACTGTCACTATGAACAACGAACAATACAGTCGAGGTCTTCCAAATTCCAAATCTTCAAGTATAAACCAAAACCTGTGTTCACCCACAGAAATTGGAGTAAGGGCTTACCTTATCGACCTTCAGTGAAGCCAGATTCAAGCTGAGTGCTACTACTTCAAAGATTTTGCAATGCGTTTTGGATCCGTCGCTAGAGGTTTTAGCGTTTCTGATTTGAGGTTTGCGTTTTGCGTTTTGAGATTTCAGTTTTTGATTGTTGTGGATTATGTCAGTGGCATGCGTGTAAATTGTGATGAAAATTGAACATTTTAGTCATTTTCCATCAAAATTCAAAATCAGGCCTGTTTCATTTGGTTTTGGGCCTGGACTTGTGTCCTTATTTGTATAAAACTATTTAAAGGTGGGTTTTCTGTGTTTATATCTTTGGTTTGATGCTACTGTGTAATTTTCTAAATATGAGTAACATGCAAGGAACTCACATCAATTATTCTTTTTTCAATCTGGGCCGATAGGTGCAGCTTGTATATCACTATTCTCTCGTCTTGCACAATCTTGGTAGTTAAGCAACTCTCTTTAATTATCAAATATTTGATAATTAATAGTGAATCAATAAATAACAAGATTTTCCTCAAGATCGCTTAGTCTCCAGGAGCTTTACTAGCCTCTAAATAATGTATTTCAGAACTTGTCTAAAATACATAGCGTGGGCCACGGATATTGGCCTTTTTACTCTCAAGACACCCATTGTAAGGAAAAATGTTAATATGGACTCAAACAAGATTATCTTGCAGCAACATTGCAAGAGACACTTTATAGGTAAAGCAACAGAAAAGCTTAGAAGAAGAAAAGCTGCAAAAATCAGCCTTGTTAATGAATTTTAAATTGATTCGGTATTAAAAGATTTTACACAAATAATAAAAGAACATTTGTGTGAGCAACGGATGAAAAATCCATTGAAAATATTTTGTCAAAGATGAAACTTTGCAATATATGTCAATTTGAAGAATACACTCAAATGTATAAAAAAATACTATTTCAAAGTAAAACCAGAGTCAAGCTTGTACACTGGTTAATGCAATTTTTCCATAAACTTCCAAACCCATTGTCAAGCCCCGAATTTTAGAATAAAATTCAAAATCCGAATTAGTCTCGGTTAATTATTACAACACAAGAACACAATAATTTGTAAAGCTCTAAATGAGCACACACACCTCACAACTCAATGAAATAAAAATAACTGCTGCAACATCTAAGCAGCTCGGTCACCTCCTTGGTTATCATGACCTGCAGGAATATCCGCTACACCATTTGAATAGTGTACCGGGATTGCAACAATACAAAACCCGGTAAGCTTATGAAAGCTCGTATGAGTAAAAGAAAGAACGTTTGCTTAATTAAATCATATTTATTTCTACCTAAGTCAACATGTAACAATTCTACAGCCACAAAAACCAACAATCATAATCAATCAACAACTCAACACCAAACCCTAACTCACGTCTTTCTTCACAAAACCCCATCATCATATTTATAAAAATACGGTGTTTGACAGACTAGAGCTCTAACTGAATCGTAGCCCGTCACTAGGCTATGGCATCCGACATATTTATCTTTATCATATTTCATCAATATGTATACTTATATACATATTTAGAACGTCCGATAATTGTACATACTCAACCAATCGTATCCCATCATCCACCTAAGATTAGAGCGTCCGATTAGCCCATACTGATTACTACGTTGACCCTAAATCCACAATATGTACAACTGTATGTTTTCACATAATTAAATCAACTCAACCAACATATACGATATTATCATGAAATTAAAGCATTTAAATATAATCCAAATCATCATTCCAACTCAATCATATCGTCATTCAAAATCACACCAATCAATATATATATTCCACGTAAATATATATACACGTAATCATCCACTCAGGAATGACCACTAATACCATCTATAGTTCACACAAGAAAATAGTGAAATTCATTTGTATAATTAAAATTCATTTACTTACCTATGGACCGTAGTGATCAAGTCCATGTGATTTTAAAAACAAATATTTAATCCACAAATATTTTCCACACAATTACCAAAAATAATTAATTTAAGTACTCGGTTCATAATATGAACCACGTGAGATTTACTCACCTCGAAATTTCCACTGCGTCTTCAGTAAAATATAACTCACAATAATCCAAATGCTCGTCAACTCAAGTCGTCACGTACCTAATCAAGTACGGTCTTTACTTAGCAACGAAGCATGAAATAAACCTAATGATGATCCAACGGTCGGATTTCAAAATAACGACAATCCAACGGTCGGATTCTAAAATAAAGACAATCCAACAGTCGGATCGAATTTAAACGATGATCCAACCGTTAGATCCTCACGGATCGCCCTTGGAAACATCCTATCAAAATTATACGAAAATCCGATGGACGGATCTTCACTAATCGCCTCCCGAATCATTGTTTTACAAGTATATGAAGATCCAACGATCGGATCTTCGTCCCGTGACCACACAAAGTCATCGGGACAATCATATGAACATCATATTAAAATTTGAAGTAATACCGATGGTCTGATCTCCGTAAATCTCAAACCGAAGGTAAACTGTAAAACCGTAAATAGTAACGTCAAAACTGAAATTGACTATTTATCAACTTTTTCTAACATGACCAAGTTATATATCAAAACGCTCGTATAGATGCATAGATCATCGTCGAGATAATATAAACTCAAAATTTGGTCCGACGCACCGCCACACCCGGTCAACCACCTCCGATGCAAAATTCGTCAACTACAAACTTCTTCAAAATGAAATTGTGAACAACTTTAATACCTGACTTTTTCGGAGATGAGGTCTAGATCGTCCTAGATCGGGCTTTGAAGTTGGATCTCGGCCCTCTGATCAGTCTCCAGATTGAATCAGGGACGTCGAAACCTTCAACTCTTGATCTACCACTCTACACTCAAAATGCAAGCCACATATGGGGATGATCAGGAGGAAGAGCACGTCACGAAAATGGGATTGATCGGCCCGTGCACCGCTGGAAAATTGGTTTTCCGGCCGGGTCCGGTTTGAGCTTCGGAAAGTGGTTCCGATCCAAGCCTAGGAGCGGCGGCTGGGTGAGGTGATGGCGGGGATCGACTGGGCGTGAGGCGGCGACGCGGATGGGTGCGGGGTCCGGCGGCGGTGCGGCCGGGAAGGCCGACTTCCAGTCGGGTTGGGTCGAAGCCGGGTCAGCCGAGCGTTAGGCACAGTGGCGCGCGAGAGAGAGAGGGGGGAGGGCTTTTGTGCAAAAATCTGATTTTTTCGTCCTCAATGAAAAAATCAGATTTTTCTCACTATTTATTGAAAAATTCTGATATTCAAATATTCATAACTTATTCATACGAACTCCAAATAATACGTTCCACATATGCACGAACTCGTATCGACGAGCTCTACAACTTTGATGAAGGAAGTTTTCCTAAATTTTGAACGTGTAAAAAGCCGATTTTCACGACCCCCTAAATAACATTCGTTTTCGAAAATAAAATCATTCGAAACCAATTTTCTCAACCCATGACAATTCAAATAATCCCAAATATCATAATTCAATTAATATAACAATTATGAATTATATAAATTAATTGTATGAAAATCTGGGTTTTCACAGTCTACCCAACTTAAAAGAATTTCGTCCCGAAATTCAAGCATGCTCGTCCATAAAAAACTGAGGATACCTCTTCCTCATGTCAGACTCCAATTCCCATGACGCATCACCTTCATCATGATGACTCCACAACACCTTCACAAGGTCAACCTCCTTCCTACAAAGCTTCTTCGTAGACCTATCCATGATACGAACAGGTTCAACTACAAATGTTACATCAGTGTTTACTTCGATCACATCATGATCAATCACGTGAGACTAACCTCGAACATACTTCCTGAGCATAGACACATGGAAGACATTGTGCACACCTGACATGCTAACAGGTAAGGCAAGTCAATATACCAAGTTTCCAACCCTTTCCAGAATCTCAAAGGGTCAAACATACCTCAGTGCAAGTTTTCCCTTCTTGCCAAATCTCACCACACCTTTCATAGGTGAGACTTTCAAGAACATATGATCGCCTGCCTCAAACTCTAAAGGTCTCCTCCTCAAGTCAGCATAACTCTTCTGTCTACTCTGAGCGGTTCGGATTCTGTCCCGAATAGTAGTGACCTTCTTTGTAGTCTCATGTACAATCTCAGGACCGATGAACCCTTTATCCCCTACTTCGGCCCAACAGATAGGAGTCCTACATGGCCTACCATAAAGGGCCTCATATGGAGGCATACCGATACTAGAGTGATAGCTGTTGTTATAGGCAAACTCTACCAATGGTAGATGATCCGCCCAACTTCCCTTAAGATCCAGAACACAAGCTCTAAGCATATCCTCCATCACCTGATTCACTCTCTCGGTCTGCCCATCTGTCTGTGGGTGAAATGCAGTGCTCATAGCAAGAGATGTACCAAATGCCTTATGGAACCTACGCCAGAATTCTGAAGTGAAACGAGCGTCACGATCAGAGACAATAGTCACAGGCACTCCATGAAGCCTCACTATTTCCTTCACATACAACTTACACAACGCATCTCCTGAGTAAGTTTTGGCCACTGGAAGAAAGTGTGCTGACTTAGTCAACCGGTCAACAATCACCCAAATCGAGTCATAACTTTGCCTAGACATGGGCAATCCAGTCACAAAGTCCATGGAGATATCTTCCCATTTCCAAACAGGAATCGGTAAGGGATTCAATATTCCTACGGGTCTCTGATGCTCTGCCTTCACCTGTTGACAGGTAAGACACTTCGACACATGTTCTGCCACATCCCTCTTCATACCATACCACCAAAACTGCCTTCGTAGATCCATATATATTTTAGTACCTCCTGGATGTATAGTGTATCGAGACCTATGTGCTTCCCGCATGATCTCCTCTATGAGGTTATCAACACTCGGTATATACAATCTCCCTCGAAATCTCAACCCTCCATCTGTCCCAATCATCCACTCAGAAAGACCTTCCACATCCGGGTCAGCAGTCATATCAGCCATCCTCGCCTGAGCAAACTCATCAAGTGTCTGACCTTGAATGATCCTGGAGATCAAGGTGGGTTGTAAGGTGATACTACCGAGAAAGATTCTATGTCCTGCTTCTACGGGCATAAGGTCAAATTCTGATGTAGCCTCTAACATGCGTCACTCTCGTACCATAATAGCTGCCATGATCACTCGAGGTTTCCTACTTAAAGCATCCGCCACTACATTCGCCTTTTCTGGATGATACTCCAAGGTGAGATCATAGTCCTTAATGAGCTCCATCCATCTTCTCTGCCTCATGTTCAATTCCTTCTGGGAGAATAAATACTTCAAACTCTTACGATCAGAAAAGAGTTCAAATTTCTCACCATAAAGATAGTGCCTCCAAATCTTCAAGGCAAACACCACTGCTGCTAGCTCTAGATCATGAGTGGGGTAATTCCGCTCATGTACCTTCAACTGTCTAGAACCATAAGCAACAACGCTACCATTCTGCATCAACACACACCCCAAACCCTGATGAGATGCATCACTGTAAATGACTAATCCACCACCAGTAGTAGGAATAGTCAACACCGGAGCTGTAGTCAATCTAGTCTTCAGCTCATTGAAAGCCTTCTCACACTCATCCGACCATACAAACTGAGTGTCTTTCCTGGTCAATTTGGGCAAAGCCGAAGCAATACCAGAAAACCCTTCAATGAAACACCTGTAATACCCTGCCAATCCAAGGAATCTACGGATTTCTGTAACCGTAGTAGGGCGATTCTAAGTCATCACTGCTTCAACCTTCGAAGGATCCACAGAAACTCCATCCTTCGAGACCACATGACCAAGGAACTTAACTTCACTCTGCCAGAAATCATAATTCCCGAACTTGGCAAATAGTTTTTGCTCTCTCAACGTCTGTAGTACGATCCGTAGATGCTTCTTATGCTCACCTGACGACCTTGAATAAATCAAGATGTCCTCAACAAACACCACTACAAACTGATCCAAGTTGGGACTGAACGTGCGGTTCATCAAGTCCATAAATGTTGCAGGTGCATTAGTGAGACCAAAAGGCATGACAAGGAACTCAAAATGTCCATACCTGGTCCTGAACGCCGTCTTTGGAATATCTTCATCCTTCACCCTTAACTGGTGATATCCAGATCTCAAATCAATCTTTGAGAACACAGTAGCCTCCCTGAGCTGATCGAACAAATCATCAATCCTGGGTAAAGGGTACCTGTTCTTGATGGTCACCTTGTTCAGCTGTCGATAATCCACACATAAATGAAGTGAATTATCCTTCTTCTTCACGAACAATACTGGTGCGCCCCAAGGAGATACACTAGCCTGAATAAACCTTGTGCAAGTAAGCCCTCAATCTGAACCTTCAACTCCTGAAGCTCAGTTGGAGCCATTCGATAGGGTGCCTTTGATACAGGTGAAGTACCTGGTATCACATCAATGGAGAAGTCCATTACCCTTTTTGGAGGTAACCTAGGGATCTCCTGAAACAAGTCCGCATACACTGAAACTACAGGAATCCCTGTAATCTTTGAAGTACTACTCCCTGATTCAATATGGGCCAGAATCCCTGTCCTCATGGTGATGTCAGACTTCAGACAACGGTAATGAAATACCAGTTGTCCCGGAACATAGAAGGACACAATCAACCTAACGTAATCAATAACAGCATGATTCGGGCTCAACCAATCCATACCCAAAATCACATCATACGTGTGATCCGGAATCACAATCAAAGATGCAGAGAGCTCTCTGCCACCAATCCCAATAGGGTAATCATCACAAAACATGCTAAGCTCAAGAGACACACCAAGAGGTGATGTAACACATAATGATCTAGTCTGAGGCATAGCAATCAAACCTAATACATCCACAACCGAACTAGATATGAAAGAGTGTGAATCTCTCGTATCAAACAGTACTCTAGCAAGATAGTGATAAACAGATAAGGTACCTTCCACTCCCGTGCCTGCCTGACCGATGGCAAAGACTCTAGCAAGTGCAGGTGGTAGCTGCCTCTGCTAGTTACCCTGCACTCTACCCTGATTTCGGGGTCACTCCCTAGCCTGATGCCCTGCCTGTCCACAACTGTAGCATATCTTGCCCCGTGGTTTCGTGCACGCATGAGAGATGTGGCCCGGCTCGCCACAGTTAAAGCACTTCACCGGAGCTGCCGGTGTTGTCTGCCTAATAGGCATAGCCTGAACAGGAGGAGCTACTGCTGCCCTAGCTGGAGCCTGATGCTGGAGCTGAGTTCTCTGCCTCTTCCAGAACCCACCCCTGAAGTCTCTAGCTCTACTGCTTTCTGCTATGGCCTTTCCCTTGCCCTGGAAGTCTTTCTCAGTAGACTCCTTCTCTCTACTAATCAGGTTCTGCTGCTCAATGATCTGTGCCTTAGCCAAGATCTCTCTCTTGGTCTTTAGCTCCAAGATGGCCACATCACGCTCAATTGAAGGACTCAACCCTCTCTGAAACTTCTTGGCCAAGTCATCATCCTCCATCTGCCTCACATACTTGTACAGTCTGGAGAACTCCGCATCATACTCAATTACGGTCATCTTCCCCTGTACCAGTGCAAGGAACTCTCGTTCCAACCTTTCCTTCACTGCTGGTGGAAAGTACTTCTCCCTGAACTGCCTCTCGAAGCCGTCCCATGTCAAAGTAGACACCTCTATGCTCCTCTGTGTGACATTCCACCACACCCTAGCCTCAACCTTCAGCATGAAAGTGGCTAGCTTCCTCTTGTCGGTCTCAGTGCAATCAAGCAGATCAAAATAAGTCTGCAAATCCTCTATCCATCAATCCGCCACCATATAATCAGTGCCTCCTCCAAACTTGGTTGCTCCCAAGCGAGTAATTTCCCTTGCTAGCATCAGCAAGCGGGCAGGATTATCAACCACGGCCACGGGAGGAATAGGCTGATCCTCATAAGGTGCCTCTACCTCCGTCTCAGATGCTTATTCGACCGGAGGGGCCCTACCCCTTCCTCGGCCTCTACCCCTGCCACGAGGTCTGCCTCTACCTCGACCTTTGGCTTCGTTTCCTCAATCTCCATTACCTAATAAGCACAATATACTTGATTAATACACGCATAACACTTAAACAATGCATAAGTCAAATGCAAGTCCATATTAACCAAATACTAGGCATACAAGACAACACCTAACGTTCTTAAGACATGCTAACATTTCTAGCCAACCTAACGCTCTCACATACCCAATGACATTGTCAATACCGAAGAGCACACGATGGGGATCCGCTGCAGACGGGCCATCACTCAGTAAGTATTGACATATCACCAAATATGTACCTTACACTCTGATACCAAACGGTCACGCCACGAATTTTAGAATAAAATTCAAAATCCGAATTAGTCTCGGTTAATTATTACAACACAAGAATATAATAATTTGTAAAGCTCTAAATGAGCACACACACCTCACAACTTAATGAAATAAAAATAACTGCTGTAACACCTAAGCAGCTCGGTCACCTCCCTGGTTATCCTGACCTGCAGGAATATCCGCTACACCATTTGAATAGTATACTGAGATTGCAACAATAAAAAACCCGGTAAGCTTATGAAAGCTCGTATAAGTAAAAGAAAGAACGTTTGCTTAATTAAATCATATTTATTTCAACCTAAGTCAACATGCAACAAATTCTACAACCACAAAAACCAACAATCATAATCAATCAACAACTCAACACCAAACCCTAACTCACGTCTTTCTTCACAAAACCCCATTATCGTATTTATAAAAATACGGTGTTTGAAAGACTAGAGCTCTAACTGAATCGTAGCCCGTCACCTGGCCTAGGTTATGGCATCCGACATATTTATCTTTATCGTATTTCATCAATATGTATACTTATATACATATTTAGAACGTCTGATAATTGTACATACTCAACCAATCGTATCTCATCATCCACCTAGGATTAGAGCGTCCGATTATCCCATACTGGTCACTACGTTGACCCTAAATCCACAATATGTACAACTGTATGTTTTCACATAATTAAATCAACTCAACCAACATATATGATATTATCATGAAATTAAAGCATTTGAATATAATCTAAATCTTCCAACTCAATCATATCGTCATTCAAAATCACGTCAATCAATATATATATTCTACGTAAATATATATACGTAATCATCCACTCAGGAATGACCACTAATACCATCTGTAGTTCACACAAGAAAATCGTGAAATTCATTTATATAATTAAAATTCATTTTACTTACCTATGGACCATAATGATCAAGTCCATGTGATTTAAAAAAAAAAAAAATTAATCCACAAATATTTTCCACACAATTACCAAAATTAATAAATTTAAGTACTCGGTTCATAATATGAACCACGTGAGATTTTCTCACTTTGAAATTCCCGCTTCGTCTTCAGTAAAATATAACTCACAATAATCCAAATGCTCGTCAACTCAAGCCGTCACGTACCTAATCAAGTACGGTCTTTACTTAGCAACGAAGCACGAAATAAACCTAGTGATGATCCAACGGTCGGATTTCAAAATAACGACAATCCAACGGTCGGATTCTAAAATAAAGACAATCCAACGGTCGGATCGAATTTAAACGATGATCCAACGGTTAGATCCTCACGGGTCGCCTTTGGAAACATCCTATCAAAATTATACGAAAATCTGATGGACGGATCTTCACTAATCGCCTCCCGAATCACTATTTTACAATTATACAAAGATCCAACGGTCGGATCTTGGCCCGTGACTACAAAAAGTCATCGGGACAGTCATATGAACATCATATTAAAATTTGAAGTAAAACCGATGGTCTGATCTCCGTAAATCTCAAACCGAAGGCAAATTGTAAAACCGTAAATAGTAACGTCAAAACTGAAATTGACTATTTATCAACTTTTTTTAACATGACCAAGTTATATATCAAAACGCTTGTATGGATGCATAGATCATCGTCCAGATAATATAAACTCAAAATTTATTCCGACGCGCCTCCACACGCGGCAGTCAAACGACGGTCAACGCGACGGTTAACTCCGGTCAACCACCTCCGATGCAAAAGTCGTCAACTACAAACTTCTTCAAAATGAAATTGTGAACAACTTTAATACCTGACTTTTTCGGAGATGAGGTCTAGATCGTCCTAGATTGGGCTTTGAAGTTGAATTAATATCTGTCCTTTGATCAGTCTCCAGATTGAATCAGGGACGTCGAAACCTTCAACTCTTGATCTACCACTCTACACTCAAATTCGTGATGCAAGCCACATATGGGGATGATCAGGAGGAAGAGCACGTCACGAAAATGGGATTGATCGGCCCGTGCACCGCTGGAAAATTGGTTTTCCGGCCGGGTCAAGTTTGAGCTTTGGAAAGTGGTTCTGATCCATGCCTAGGAGCGGCGGCTGGGTGAGGTGATGGTGGGGATCGACTGGGCGTGAGGAGGCGAAGCGGATGGGTGCCGGGTCCGGCGGCAGCGCTGCCGGGAAGGTCAACTTCCAGTCAGGTCGGGTCGAAGGCGGTTCGGCCGAAGGTTAGGCACAGTCGCGCGCGAGAGAAGGGGGGGGGGGGGGGGGGGGGGGGGTGGGGGGCTTTTGTGCAAAAATCTGATTTTTTCGTCCTCAATGAAAAAATCAGATTTTTGTCACTATTTATAGAAAAATTCCGATTTTCAAATATTCAGAACTTATTCATACGAACTCCGAATAATACGTTCCATATATGTACGAACTCATATCGACGAGCTCTACAATTTTCATGAAGGAAGTTTTCCCAAATTTTGAACGTATAAAAAGTCGATTTTCACGACCCCCTAAATAACGTTCATTTTCGAAAATAAAATCATTCGAAACCAATTTTCTCAACCCACGACAATCCAAATAATCCCAAATATCATAATTCAATTAATATAACAATTATTGAATTACATAAATTTATTATATGAAAATCTGGGTCTTCACACCCATTGGATGAATTAACAATAAAAAACTATCTGATTTCCTAAAGAAAATAAATAAACATGATAATTTGGGATTCCAAATAAACTTTGTTTTATGACATATCACCAAAAAATATGTGGAATAAACTTTACAACATAGTTATTTGTTAAATATTTAAAACATTTTTATATCAGATATGTCTAGCTAGCTAGCCTTTCTTGCTAAGGTAACATTACTAATAAGAAATTGAGTTAGTCATATGTGTATATGCTTCTCTCACTGTTTAAACTCAAGGATGCTTAACTCCTGATTACTAAATACTTTTCACCACAAACATGTACATCATTAAGTTTCATAAGATTTGCAGCAAATCAGATATCATGACAAATAAATACAAATGTTATAAAAGTATAAAACCAATGGTTTATGGGAATGTTCCTAGCATATAGGCAAACACTCTTTTTCCTCGCTCATACAAGAATGTCCTCAAAGATTTCTAAAATAGATAACATTTCAGTCAAACAAAACAAACAAAGAAATTTGGGGAGTCATCGATCAAATATCTATATCATCATAAGTATAAATCAGGTTCTAATGGTTCTCAACGCTCTCCCACATCAAAAAGTTCTAAGATGCCATCAAGCTCATCGGATATCGCTTGCCGCTGCTCATTTTTGGGTCCATTGTTAACTTACCTCAGACTAGTTCATTATGTACATTCTTTTGTTGTACATTGGGGTTAGATATGTCGACTTCAAACAGACCAGATAGATTTCGCTTATTCTTATCTGACGTTCCTCATCATGTATTTCAATGCTTCTGAAGATGAGAAATCTAAGATTACTAAGAAGGGTAATTTCGTAGAGTATAATATTATCCACATTTATCAGAGTAGCAATAATGTCAGCTGAACATACCTCGTAAAGTATAAAATTCGCCACCTCAACCACTGATCGGAACTTCGCCCTCGATTGATGATGACAAAAATACTGCATAAAATTAATATTTCTGGTTAGATTAACTTTATTTATTTATTTATTTTAGGAATAAAATCTAAGAATTAGGATTTTTCAAATTTTAATCCACCAAAAGACATTTAATTTTTAGAATTTTAAGGTTTTAATGAAAGACCAAAAGGAACTACGATATCTATAACTTACAATTACCAATTTGCAAACTATGAAAATATCATTAATTAGGCACTATAACTTTGGAAAAGGTTTAAGAAGTATGCCAATGAATTAATCAAATTATATACCGTATCGTGCTGCTTTGGGTTTTTAACTCTTATATAGCGTTCAATCTTCCATCCAGCAAGCCTTTCTGAGATAGTAAATTGTCGACTGCTTGGAGTACTGGTACTTGTACCTTCTAAGGGCTGCAACTGTAGTTGTACCCATAAGAACCATACTATTAGTGTTTATATGTATGTAAAATCAGAAATCAAAGATATTATTGTTTGATTTTAATTATTGAATAATTAATCAATAATACATGAAATTATTGTTTAAGCTATACCTTCTCAAGATCTAACTCATGCAGAGCTAGATCTTCGGGTAAATGAAAGGAAACCTCAATTTCTCCCATGAGCAACGTTGCAACCTTTGGTTGGTTATGGTTGAGTAGTTTTTCTAATTCCTAGACGGGAATGAAGAGAAAAATATTAACCGTGAGATTAATTAGTTCGAGAATAAAACAACAATCTAAATTATGAGATTTAATTTTAACCATAGCTAATGAGTTGAATTGATCACCTTCTCACTGTTTATGGGGATGAGCTCTTCCTCATCTGGGCGTTTGATTGTGAGGGGTATAGCCGGAATTGGTTTTCCTTGCATCTGTTTCAGTTCTAATGTTGCAGCCTGCATATGGTGAATGAATATTGACCAAAATCAATTGATCATAGCATGTTATTAATTATTTCTTCATCAAAGAAATACTAATTAATAATTATGTGAGCAACATGTACAAATCCAAAAATACACAATTACTTACAGAAACTACTTTTTTAATTCCTTCAAGTAGTGGGACATGCAGCATTTGACTACTTTGGGTGTTACTACTTTGAAGATAGGCAAGAGTGTCTGCATTTTGAGGTGCGGAGGATTCATTGTTGTAGGCGAAAGACATGTTGGATTGGAATAGGGATATGGAATTGATTTGCTAAGAGAAGAGCAGAGGATTATGCAATGCACAGAAGAGTGTTGAAGGTGAGAAACTGCTGAGAATTACAGAGTGATGGAAAAATATATAGAGAACACCTCTGAATTTATAGGACAAAAAGTAACATCTAGATTCATATATTAGGTAGAAATACGGACAAGCTGTGTGCGTGCATGCACCAACCAGCAGATGAATCCAAAACTCTTAAATTTGTTGCCAAAGTGTGAATTTTGGTATTAATGAATTAGGAGGAAAAGAGACTTGGTAGAATCTGACCCAAAAGCTTCAAATGGTAATATGTTTTTTCTTTCCATTATGAAAATATGCCATTATTACCAAATCTAGTCAACCTTACTAGTATGCCGACCTTGATGCATAATTTAGAAATACATTCAGAGGCCTCAAAACTGTCAAACTTATGTTTTCACATGTTCTATGCTCTTTATTTAAAACTTTAGTAGTTCATGATAAATAGCTTTTTCGTTTGTATTAATGTTGAAGCATGTAATATCCACATACCAATTTTAATCTGAAAAAAAAAAGATCTAATAGTTACAAGAATTATTATGTATCATCTTATCCTCACTACAAAATTAAAAGGAAAAAAAATTCAGATCATATAAGAAACAAGCCACGTTAAAATTTACAAGCTTTGCCCTTAGGGTGAGCCCAATTTGCGAGAGAGTTTGGAAAATTCAGATGGGATTAGACTATATAAGGGGTTTGATCCCATAGGTCAAAAATGTTTGTATCTAGAATTAATATCTAAACTTTTTATAGCTAGAATTCATATCAAAATGGTTTTAACTGTAACTTAAATATACTACCATCAAATAGTTAACAACTTATTGTTACTCGTTAAGAGTAAGCTTCATTAGCAGCTTTTGATTACGTTAATATACTTTTGTTTCCGTTCTAGTAATATTTTATCTTTTAGCTATATGGTAAAAAGAAATAAACAAATAATTGATAGTTACAATTATAGGTTATTTATATGGAAAGTACATTAATATTTAAAGAGGGCTAACCTTCTTTTAAGATCAAGAAAATGCTATACTATAGTTGCAAAATGTTATGAACTGCATGTAGTGAAAAACTTCTTTCATACAATTGTAAGATTGTTGGACTAGTGGCATAAAAAATGAATTTGTTATATTGAGTGCTATGCAACTAATCCTCTGTTAATTAATTATTAGGATTAAAAAAATTTCACCTCCCTAAACTTTACACCTAAAATTGTTTGTGTCCTTGGAGTTCTAATTTGATGACATATACCCGTATACTCTTCAATTAGATCAATCATTGCCATTATATTAATAAACTAATTTGTCAATTTTCCATCAATTTTGTGTGTGACAAGTTTATTGTGCCGGTTTCTAGCCTTTACATTGTAAATGGTGTGTTTCTTCGGTGTCACAACACCAAAGCTAGGCTAAATGGGCTTGTCACGTCAAAAAATGATGAAGAAATCGATGAATTTATTAGATAAGAGTTGGCTATGATTGAATTAGAGAGTAAAAGGGAATGTGTGATAAAATTAGAACTCCAGAGACACAAACGTGTTTATGTAAAATAAATTTAGCTATAAATTTAAATTGGAAGTAAAAGGGAACTTGTGTATGTAAAGTTCAATGAGATAAAATAAATTTAGCTATAATTATTATATCTTATTCACTAATTTTTTTACTTACTTATGATACACTACAAGGTACATTATCTGGAAAATAAGCTTCATTAATATAGGCATCAAACCCAATATCTTATAATATAGGCTCTAAATCCAGCAATAGCTCTTGTGTAACTACAATTACTTAATTGATTGGGCCCCAAAGTGTCTTAAAACAATATAACAGCACCACCTCGATCTGTAAACACCAATCTCTGTAGAACTTCATTTTAATGCTTAATTTTTATGCCCACTCGACCTCTTCCCATATGTCAATGAGATTCAAATTCATGATCTCTACAGTTTTGTGTGCTATTTTAAGACTTAAATTGTAATCTAAATGGTATAGTTTCAAATGTTTATCAATATATCAATTGTGTAACCTAATTAGAGAGGGTAGTACCTAAGAAGTTTATACTCACTAACTCACATTAGTATTAGAGACCAAATTGTCTAACAAGCACACCAAAAAATAAAAATAAAATAAAACTAAGCAATAACCAATGACTAAAGTTTTCAAACACATAGATTTATATATATACAACCATACCTGTCTATGTAAACAAATAAAATTAAATAAGATCAAAACCATAATAGAACAAGAATTATATATATACCTCTGGATCGGGTAAATCGTTGATTCGATGATTGACCTTGATTATCCAATGTGTACTAACATTCTCTTCGTCTTTTTCTTTGTCTTTGCTTTTAGAGGGCTCTGGGATCTTGATCACCAATTTCACTAGATGCTAAAAAACTAGATATGATTTATTTTGATTTGTGCACTAATGTTTTGTGCCAGCTTTATAGATTGGACAGAGAGTTCTTGAAAGGTGGGTTTAAAAGAAAGAAACAATTTGCGATTTTAAAACTATGGGCGGTTAGCCGGATTTTTTTTTTTGAAATTGTGGCTGATTTTGAAAGTCGTGTTCACTTTCAATACTTGCGAGATTTTCTATAAAAATAATAGTTGGTCTTGAAAATCTGAATTTTAATCTACGTTCATTAATTAATCGTTTAAATATTTAACAAATAGCTACATTATTGTGCCGCAAAAACAATCTCTTCTAATTATTAAATAATTTAGGTTCTTTTGAAGATATCTCACTTAAATTAAAAATTTAGTGGATATAAATTATTTATACAATTAGTATTTGATTAAGTATTCTAAAGTTGAGGCAGGATGTCACACCCCGAATTTTGAATAATAAATTTAAATCCGAAACATGAATAAAATTAAACAAATAACATCCTGAATTTTTTTCATAAACCAATATCTCACAAATCATAACATAAACCTTGTAGCAAACTATCTCTTTAGTCAATTATTACAATACCAACATAAATAAAATGTTATGCTCAAGAGAGTCTATAAAACACACCAAAATAGACTAAGTGCTGGTCACAACCCTGCTGCCATACTCAGCTCGCTCTTCACCCTGATTATACCTACAGGATTATTGTAATACCCAAAAAAAATCCAAATTAAATTCCGTGGATTTTTAGAAATGATTTCGCGGTCGTGGGAGTGAGTACGAAGCTTGGAGAAGTTGTGGAATTAATTCGAACTATTTTATTTTCGAAAACGAACGTTATTTAGGGAGTCATGAAAATCGACATTGAGAAAACTTTCTTCATGAAAGTCGTAGGGCTTGTCAATACGAGTTCGTGCATATGCGGAACATAAGAATCGGAGTTCGTATGATGGAGTTATCGCATTTAGAAAAACTTCCATTTCGGGTATATAAGCATATAACCCTAGCATTTTTGGAAAGTTGTCATTTTTACCCGGCCTCCATTTTTGGAAACCGAAACTGTTCACTCTCTCTCTCCCCGAGTCCACCACCCCATTTCTGGGCTCTCCTTTGTCCGGCCATATCTCCCTCCACAGACCTCCGATCGACTTGATTTCAAAAACATTTTCGTTCGCCTTAAAGTCATTTAAAATTTACCAGAAGACATCGAAGTGAAAAAAGAACCATGGGAGGCCCTAGAAGGCTGAGAAGCCGCACAGCTCGAGCTGGAACTCGCCCGAGCTGCTCTCCATTCACCGGCCGATATCTCTCTCATCTGACCTCTAATGGACTTGATTCCAAAAGAAATTTTTCTCACCTTCAGCTCATTTAAAACTTTCAAGAAGATATCGATGGGAAATAACCATCGTGGTGGCCGCTGCAAGTTGAAGAACATAGTGCAGCTGAGTTAGAAAGCCCTCATCCTTCACTGATCGAGTTCTCTGTCCTCAGGCGAGCTTTTGACGTGAAACAAAGCCCAGACCAGCTCGCCTCCTCCCCATGAGTGGACTGGTTGTCTCCTTTCCTCCCCAAAGGGCGGCTACGCGACGGTGGAACCAGAAAAATATTCGAGCTCGATTTGAGGTCAATCACGATATCTTGCATTTCCGGCCACCAATCTTTGAGTTTCTTGGCTAGTTGAACTCGCATCAAGGTGCTGATCAAACCGCAAAAAGGATCGCTCAAGAGGTGGACGTTTTCATGTTGAACGGAGCTTCACCGGTTTCTGAAAAAATTCCTGCCAAATCGAAGCTTCTAAGATAATTTTTGATACCTTCTCGTCATATTATGATAGCATACATTTGGAGTTTTTTGATAAGCTTAATGAGATGAAGAAGAGCAGGCCGACCCCGACACCATTGGTGGTGGTCAGCGGCGGCTCTGCCACTAATTCTGGCGGCCCTTTCCGGCCACCTCCGGGGGTCAAAAATATGGTGTCTGTACATTTTTAGATTCTACATTTCAATACGATCATTTCGGTATACTATGTGCATTTTCTGGATTTTGTATGATTTAGTTATGAATTTTTACATTTCAATCGTTAGATTTGTGATCTGTGAAGTTAGGACCGTCCGATGGACTTGTAGTTTTGATATGTTGATCATATGACTGTCCAAGTGGTCTTGTGTGGTCATGGACGAAGATCCGACAGTTGGAGATCTTTGTATAATTGCAAAACAGTGATTAGGGAGGCGATTCGTGAGAATCTGTTCTTCGGATTTTTTATATAATTTAGAATCCGACCATAGGATGGTAGTTTAAGTATGTTCTGGAATTATTGGCTAAAATCAAGTCACATTTGATTAGGTAATCGAAGGTTTTTACTTGGGTGAGTGGAAAAAGTGTGGTTGGTGTTAAAATGGAAGACGCAGCGGGAGTATCGAGGTGAGTACAACTTACGTGGTTCATTTTACGAATCAAGTACTTTTAATTAATTTATTTTGTCGTAATTGTGTGAAAAATGTTTATAGAATAAATATTTGTTTTAAAATCGCATGAACTTGATCAACTACTGTCCATAGGTAAGTAAAATGAATTTTATTTATACAAAATGAATTTCACGATTTTCTTGTTTGAACTATAGATAGTATTAGTGGTCATCTGTGAAGACCCGAAATGTAATTTAAATAAATTAAATGTAATTCAATATTTGTTCAATAATACGAATTATAAATTTTGGGCTTGGTTCGTATATCGTTGTGTGAGGAAAGGGGTTACGAACGAATTTTATTTTCGAAACGAACGTTATTTAGGGGGTCGTGAAAATTGACTTTTTATGCGTTCGAAATTTGGAAAAACTTCCTTCATGAAAGTTGTAGAGCTCGTCAATACGATCTCGTGCATATGTGGAACGTAATATTCGGAGTTCGTATGAATAAGTTATGAATATTTGAAAATCAGAATTTTTCTATAAATATCATGAAAATCAGATTTTTTCAAGAAGGACGAAAAAATCACATTTTTGCATTTCAGTCCCCCCCCCCCCCGGTCTCGACCCGACCTTGGTGGAAACAACCCTTCTAGCCGCCGCCGCCTGGGGGACCCGGGCCTCAACGTGTGCGCCTCGAGCCGCCCGACCGCTTCCCCCCATCGGCTTGCCCCACCGCTGCTCCCCCGCCTGGATCAAAGCTCCTTTCCGAGCTTAAAACCCGACCCGGCCGGATCTCCCATTTTCTTGCACCACCTCGGCCGATCCTCTCCATTTTCGTGATGTCCTCTTCCTCCTGATCATCCTATATGAGCCTTGCATCACGATTTTGTGTGTGGAGCTAAAGATCAAGGATTTAAGTTTTCGATGGCTGAGATTCAATCTGGAAACTGATCAGATGGCCGAGATTAATCCAACTTCAAAGTTCGATATATGACGGTCTAGACCTTATCTCGTAAAACGTCAGGTATTAAAGTTGTTCATAATTTCATTTTGAAGAAGCTTGTAGTTGGCAACTTTTGCATTTGCGGTGGTTGACCGGCGTTGGCCTCCGTCCGCTGGCCACTTGTGGCTGCGCGTCGGACCATATTTTGAGTTTATATTATCTGGACGGTGATCTATGCATCCATACGAGCGTTTTGATATATAACATGGTCATATTTGAAAAAGTTGATAAATAGTCAATTTAAGTTTTTACATTACTATTTACGGTTTTTACATTTTACCTTCGGTTTACAATTTACGGAGATCAGACCATCGGTTTTACTTGAAATTTTAATATGATGATCATATGACTGTCCCGATGACTTTGTGTAGTCACGGGCGAAGATCCGATCGTTGGATCTTCGTATAATTATAAAAAAGTGATTTGGGAGGCGATTCGTGAAGATCCGTTCATCAGATTGTCATATGATTTTGATAGGATGTTTCCAAGGGCGATTCGTGAGGATCCAACCGTTGGATCATTATTTAAATTTGATCCGACCGTTGGATCGTCTTTATTTTAGAATCCAACCGTTGGATCATCTTTATTTTAGAATCTGACCGTTGGATCATCATTTCAGTTCATTTCGTGCTTCGTTTGCTAAGTAAAGACCTTACTTGATTAGGTACTTGACGGCTTGAGTTGACGAGCATTTGGATTATTGTGATTTGTATTTTAAGTGATGACGCAGTGGGAGTTTCGAGGTGAGTAAAACTCACGTGATTCATATTACCAATCGAGTGCTTTAAATTATTTGTGAAGACCCAAATTTTCATACAATAAATTTATGTAATTCAATAATTGTTATATTAATTGAATTATGATATTTGGTATTATTTGGATTGTCGTGGGTTGAGAAAATTGGTTTCGAATGATTTTATTTTCGAAAACGAACGTTATTTAGGGGGTCGTGAAAATCGACTTTTTATACGTTCAAAATTTGGGAAAACTTTCTGCATGAAAGTTGTAGATCTCGACGATACGAGTTAGTGCATATGTGGAATGTATTATTCGGAGTTCGTATGAATAAGTTATGAATGTTTGAAAATTGAAATTTTTCTATAAATAGAATGAAAAATCTGAGTTTGTCATTAAGGACGAAAAAAATTCGTTTTTTCACAAAAGCCCTCCCCACTCTCTCTCTCTCTCTCGCGCGACTGTGCCTAACACTCGGCCGACCCGGCGCTAATGGGGCAGTCACCCCACCGCCGGCCACGACCCGACCCTTCCCGGCATCGCAGCCTCACGCCCAGTCGATCCCTGCCATCACCGCACCCAGCCACCGCTCCTAGGCTTGGATCGAAGCCACTATCCGAAGCTCAATCCCGACCCGGCCGGAAAACCAATTTTCCTGCGGTGCACGGGCCGATCAATCCTATTTTCGTGACGTTCTCGTCCTCCTGATCATCCCCATATGTGGCTTGCCTCACGATTTTGAGTGTAGAGTAGTAGATCATGAGTTGAAGGTTTCGACGTCCCTGATTTAATCTGGAGACTGATCAGAGCGCCGAGATTAATCCAACTTCAAAACTCGATCTAGACCTCATCTCCGAAAAAGTCAGGTGTTAAAGTTGTTCACAATTTCATTTTGAAGAAGTTTGTAGTTGACGACTTTTGCATCGGAGGTGGTTGATCGTCGTCTAACCGCCGCGTGTGGCGGCGTGTCGGACCAAATTTTGAGTTTAAATTATCTGGACGATGATCTATGCATCCATATGAGCGTTTTGATATATAACTTGGTCATGTTAGAAAAAATTGATAAATAGTCAATTTCAGTTTTGACGTTACTATTTACGGTTTTACAGTTTACCTTCGGTTTGAGATTTACGGAGATCAGACCATCGGTTTTACTTCAAATTTTAATATGATGTTCATATGACTGTCCCGATGACTTTGTGTGATCACAGGCGAAGATCCGACTGTTGGATCTTCGTATAATTGTAAAACAGTGATTCGGGAGGCGATTAGTGAAGATCCGCCATCGGATTTTTGTATAATTTTGATAGGATGTTTCCAAGGGCAATCCGTGAGGATCTAACCGTTGGATCATCGTTTAAATTCTATCCGACCGTTGGATTGTCTTTATTTTAGAATCCGACCGTTGGATTGTCATTATTTTGAATCCGACCATTGGATCATCATTTAGGTTTATTTCGTGCTTCATTGCTAAGTAAAGACCGTACTTGATTAGGTACTTGACGGCTTGAGTTGACGAGCATTTGGATTATTGTGAGTTATATTTTACTGAAGACGCACCAGGAATTTCGAGGTGACTAAATCTCACGTGGTTCATATTATGAACCGAGTACTTAAATTAATGATTTTTGGTAATTGTGTGGAAAATATTTGTGGATTAAATATTTGTTTTTAAAATCACATGGACTTGATTACTACGGTCCATGGGTAAGTAAAATGAATTTTAATTATACAAATGAATTTCACGATTTTCTTGTCTGAACTATAGACGGTATTAGTGGTCATTCCTGAGTGGGTGATTACGTATATATATATTTACGTGGAATATATATATTGATTGACGTGATTTTGAATGACGATATGATTGAGTTGGAATGATGATTTGGATTATATTCAAATGCTTTAATTTCATGATAATATCATATATGTTGGATGAGTTGATTTAATTATGTGAAAACATACAGTTGTACATATTGCGAATTTAGGGTCAACGTAGTGACCAGTATGGAGTAATCGGACTTTCTAATCCTAGGTGGATGATGGGATACGATTGGTTGATATGTACAATTATCGGACGTTCTAAATATGTATATAAGTATACGTATTGATGATATACGATAAAGATAAATATGTCGGATGCCATAACCTAAGCCAGGTGACGGGCTACGATTCAGTTAGAGCTCTAGTCTGTCAAATACCGTATTTTTATAAATACGATGATGGAGTTTTGTGAAGAAAGACGTGAGTTAGGGTTTGGTGTTGAGTTGTTGATTGATTATGATTGTTGGTTTTTGTGGTTGTAGAATTGTTGCATGTTGACTTAGGTAGAAATAATTATGATTTAATTAAGCAACCATTCTTTCTTTTACTCATACGAGTTTTCATAAGCTTACTGGGTTTTGTATTGTTGCAATCCCGGTGCACTATTCAATGGTGTAGCGGATATTCCTGCAGGTCAGGATAACTAAGGAGTTGACCGAGCTGTTTAGGTGTTACAGCAGTTATTTTTATTTCATTGAGTTGTGAGGTGTGTGTGCTCATTTAGAGCTTTACAAATTATTGTGTTCTTGTGTTGTAATAATTGACCGAGGCAAATTCGGTTTTGATTTAATTTCGTGTGGTGAGGTTGTTAAGAAAAGAAATTTTCAGGATGATTATTTTGAGTGGTGGTAATTTTCATGTTTCAGATTTTGAATTTTATTCTAAAATTCGGGGCGTGACGTTATTTATTTTTATAATTGTGTGAAAAATATTTATAGATTAAATATTTATTTTTAAAATCACATGGACTTGATCAACTACGGTCCATAGGTAAGTAAAATGAATTTTAATTATACAAAAGAATTTCACGATTTTCTTGTGTGAACTATAGATGGTATTAGTGGTCATTCCTGAGTGGATGATTACGTATATATATATATATATATATATATATATATATTTATGTGGAGTATATATATTGGTTGGTGTGTTGTTGAGTGATGATATGATTGAGTTGGAATGATGATTTGGATTATATTTCAAATGCTTAAATTTCATAATAATATTGTGCATGTTGGATGAGTTGGTTTTATTGTGTGAAAACATATTGTTTTGCTCATTATGGATTTAGGGTCAATGTAGTGACCGGTATGGGGGAATCGGACGCTCTAATCCTAGGTGGATGATGAAATACGATTGGTTGAGTAAGTACGAGTATTAGACGTTCTAAATATGTATATAAGTATACATATTGATGAAATACGATAAAGATAAATATGTCAGATGCCATAACCTAGGCTAGGTGACGGGCTACGATTCAGTTAAAGCTCTAGTCTGTCAATACCCTATTTTTATAAATACGATTTCGGGGTTTTGAGAAGAAAGATATGAATTTAGGGTTTTGTGTCGATTTGTTGATTTGGTGATTGATTGTGAGATTGTTGTTTCTTTGCGGACGTGGAAATTGTTGAGTGTTGACTTGGGTGAAAATGATTCTGATTTAATTAAACAACCGTTCTTTCTTTTTACTCATACGAGCTTTCAAAAACTTACCGGGTTTTGTGTTGTTGCAATCCCGGTACACTATTGTGAAGACCCGAAATTTCAGTTAAATATTTCATAATTTAATATTTCTCAAATTATATGAATTATGAGTTGTGGGTGTGATTGGAATGTTGTTGCGTGAGAAATTTGGTTTCGAATGATTTTAGTATCGAAATTTAACGTTATTTAGGGTTATTAAAATTGACTTATTTATACGTAAGAAATTTGAGGAAACTTCCTTCATGAAAGTCGTAGACGTCGTCGATACGAGTTCGTGCATATGTGGAACGCAAAAATCGGAGTTCGTATGAGAAAGTTATCGCATTTGGAAAAGTTTCCATTTCGGATATATATAGGTTACTATTTCCGGAAATATCGGAAAATAGCATAATTATCCAAAAAAAGAAACCACGGGTTACTGTTCATCTCTCTCTCTCTCTTCCTCCGTCGGCCGAAAACCGAGCAATTCTTTTGCCGACCTTTTCTCACAGCTCCGGCCACCGTTTGAGGTGAAATGAAGCCCAGATCGACTCTACTCCTTCCTATGAGTCGACTGGTGGTCACGGTTTCCCTTCTCGTGGCGGCTACACGGCGGTGGAACTCAAAAATCAATCCGAGCCCTAAAACGAACCAGCGTCGATTTCTCCTAGCTCCGGCCACCAAAACTTGAGTTCTTTATCTTGTTGAACTCGTATTAAGGAGTAGAACACGCAACAAAAAGACCCAGACCAAAAGTGAAGCTTTTGACGTCGAACGGAGCAACTATCGGAAAATTTCGGTTTTCCGGCGAACCGGACTGGTTTTAGGTATTTTCGACCACTTCCACTTGTTTTCTCACTTCGTGGTAGTTATGAAAGTTGCTCAAAATGATGAAACGAAGAGGATAAGCTCGGCCCCGACACCATTGGTGGTGGTCGGTGGCGGCTCTGCCCTAAACTCCGGCGGCCCTTTCCGGCCACCTCCGGGGGTACCATGAGTATTTTCTGCTCATTTTTAGATTCTACATGTCGATACGATCATTTTGATATATAGCATGTAAATTTTGGATATCATATGAATTAGTGATGAATTTTACGATTTCGATTGATTTCGATCTCTCGATTTGTGATCTATGAAGTTTGGACCATCCGATAGAATTCTAGTTTTGATATAATGATCGTAGGACTATCCCGATGACCTTATGTGGTCATGGGTGAAGATCCGACCGTTGGATCTTCATATAAGTGTGTTTTTGAAATTATACGCTAAATTTATTTTCTTTTCGATTAGGTGTTTGACGGATTTGTTAGCGGACGATTGTGAATCGTATTTTGGGCTGTAAGAAGACGCAGCGGGAGTTTAGAGGTGAGTAAATCTCACTTGGTTCATTTACGAACCGAATTTCCTTAATTGCCCAATTTATTTGTTATGTGTGAGAAAATGGTTTTAAGAAATGAGTTTTAAAGTATATTAAAAATGAATTTCTTGATTTTGCATCGTGTGAACTATAGTTGGTATTAGTGATCATTCATGTGTGGATGGTTACGTATATATATATATTTACGTAATTATATATTGAATGGTGTGATATTGAGGTGTGGAATTGTGATAATATGTTGTTGATAAATGTTGATAATATGATTTTATTATGTTGTTAATATTTGATAAATGTTGGTGATAAACATGTTGATTTTGTGAGTTGAATAGAAGGTAGAGAAACGTAAGATTCCGAGGATCGAATGGTCCAAGGATCTTTGGTTAATGGTAACCGGAGTGTATGTGTTCTGAGGACAGGGAGGTCCAAAGTTCGACCGTTAAATAATAACGGGGATATATTGTTCTGAGGACATGAAATGGTCCAAAGTTCGCGGGTTACTGAGTAACCTGGAGGTGCCGTTACTTAACCATATGCCAAGGTGTTAGAGGTAACGAGGCAGTTAGAGCTCTAACGTGGGGCCAAAGTGGCGATAGTTGTGATTAGGTGCCAAGTGGCGAGAGTTGTGATGTGGTGATTGCGGAAATGTGTTCCATGTTGTTTCCTGTATGTCAGTTTGATGTTTCTTTGTGGTTGTTGAGATTGTTGATCGTTTACTTGAGTTAAAAGAATTGTGATTTAATAAATCAACTGTTCATTTCATATTTACTCATACGAGCTTTCAGAAAGCTTACCGGGTTTTGTGTTGTTGCAATCCCGGTACACTATTCAAACGGTGTAGCAGATAATCCTGCAGGTCAGGATAATCAGGGTGGAGGGCGAGCTGCGTAGGGCAGCAGGGTCGAGACCTGCACTTGGTCTATTTTGGTGTGTTTTGTAGACTCTTGTGAGCAGAACATTTTATTTATGTTAGTATTGTAATAATTGACTCGAGAGATAGTTTGCTACGAAGTTTGTGTTATGGTTTATGAGATGTTGGTTTTGGGAAAAAAATTCAGGACGTGATTTGTTTAGTTGTATTCATGTTTCGGATTTGAATTTATTATTCGAAATTCGAGGTGTGACAACTATTCAAATGGTGTAGCGGATATTCCTGCATGTCAGGATAACCAGGGAGGTGACCGTGCTGTTTAGGAGTTGCAACATTTAATTGTTTTCATTTAAGTTGTGAGGTTTGTTATGCTCATTTAGAGCTTTACAATTTAATTTGTGAGTGAGTTGTAATAATTACCTGAGACTAAATTCAGGTTTTGAAATTAAATTGTGTGGTGAGGTTGTTAAGAAAAAAGAAATTTTCAAGATGATTATTTTGAGTTGTGGTAATTCATATTTCGAATTTTGAATTTTTATTCTAACATTCGGGGCGTGACATCATCCCTGAGTGGATGATTACGTGTGTATATATATATATATTTACGTGAAATATATATTAGTCGGTGTGTTGTTGAGTGATGATATGATTGAGTTGGAATGATGATTTCGAGTTATATTCCGAATGCTTAAATTCATGATAATATTGTGTATCTTGGATTGGTTGATTTCATTGTGTGAACTATATTATTGTGCTCGATTATGGATGTAGGGTTGACGTAGTGACTGGTATGAGGGAATCGGACGCTGTAATCCTAAGCAGATGATGGACTACGATTGGTTGAGTGAATTGGATGCCACAACCCTTGTCGGGTAATGGGGCAAGATTGAGTACGAGCATCTGACATTCTAAATATGTATATATGTATATATATTGATGAACTACGATAATGATAAATATGTTGGATGCCATAACCTAGGTCAGGTGACGGGCTACGATTCCGTTAGAGCTCTAGTATGTCAGACACCGTATTTTTATAAATACGATTTCGGGGTTTTGTTTTTTTTTTCTTAAACTACTAATTGCCAAATTGTGTGTGTATTTTTTTGGGCTTAAAATGCTAATTGCCAAAAGTCTGGAACTATATAAAAATATGCAGCAGCTCTGATATTTACCAAATGAATTGACATCTTTGCTTTAGTTGGCTATATACATTTTTTAATTACATTAGTTCATATATAGATTAGGTTTTGAAGGCATTCAATTGACTTCTTGCATTGAGGAATTAAAACTTTAGTTTGAAAATAAGAATAATTATACATTACGTTTCTGTTTGAAGTCATTTTGACTGTATTATCTCATTCTTATCAAGAGTTCTTTCTTATCCATTTAATTGGTTTAATTTTGTGTCCAGAAAATGCACATGGATTGAAATTCTTCTGCTTGGGAAAAGTGCAGCTTGGTCATTAATCCCATATTGAAGAAAGTTGAGGAAACCATGAATTTTCACTCTCAAAAGAGGAGGTTTGCTTTTGGCTTCATCAAATGTCTGGCCATCATCACTCCTTACTGTTATGAGTGTATGAAATGTATAGTACTTACAAGTTAAAAGTGATTACTTTTAACTATTATGCATGAAGAGATTACTTCTTTTATTGAAACTAATATGCATGAATTTGCAGGTCTTACTAGCTTGGCTATCTGGGCTTCACTTTGATATGCAGTGGCACTTCATGACTTCATGATTGCTACTACTGGGAAGTATTGGCAGTGCTGCTCACAACTAGCGTATGTTCCTCTACATAGAGCATGAGGAGACCAAGCTACAGTAGGAGGGTTCTAATAAAGATACTAATGCTGCTATGCTTAGATGATCTTTGTGTTTTTGGCCTTTATGTTTAGGTATATATAGGCAGGGTTAATTAGTATGTGTTAATGTTGGGATGAACATAATATTGATGGAATAATTTTTTTTATTGGAATCAATGGATGTGTTTTAATATGGATGTGTTATGATTTTCTCTCAGACAATTGTTCTAACTAAAACATATTGTCTAACAATTGAACATTAAGAAGTGGAATGCAAAAACTGTTGTATGAACCACCTAAATTACAATATTTTTCAAACATATTCAATTGCCTAATTAGAAAATGCACAACAACAAAATAAGATCTTCTATTGTATTAAATATAAACAGATAATGGTTTTCTTAATTTTCTGTTGTCTGACTATCTTCACAAGTTGTTTTCCGTTATGCTACTGTCGACTTTCTTTAGTTTGGACAACAGACTAAGTATCTAGGACTGTTGTTCTTTCTAGTATTTAGACAATAGACTTTTACATGTCTGCTTTCGTATGAAAGCAAATCAGACGACAGTTTTCTGCTGCTATCTAATTCTCCTATCAGACGGCATAGGTTTTCACAATAGCAGACAAGGTCATTAGACGACAGTTTTGAACTGTCGTCTGAAGGTATTATTGGCGTAGTGTGAGACCATCCAAGGGCATAAGGCAAGGTGACCCTTTGTCACCACTAAGGCTGAGATTTTAGACCCGAAAAATTGAGGAACCGGTCCAAACCGACACGAACGAGTCGGTTCGGTTAGGTTTTCTCTCTTAATTTAGTCATTTTTTTTCCGGTTCGGTTCTTGTGTAATAGTAACGGTTAGGTTTCGGATTCCATATTCAGTTTTTGCCTTCACCCGAACTGAGGTGCTTTTATTATATTATTATATATTTTTACCTTGTTTGAAGTCAGCAAGTGGGCGCTCTTTTGTTTCTCTGCCTCGCAGGCCTCTCTCATCCTCATTTCAAAAAAAATATATTAAACTCATCCTCTTTTTGTCTCTCTCTCTCTCTCATTCCCATTTGTCTATGTCGGCCAGCCACTCGCTACCTCCCTTGTTCTTCTCTTTCTCTGTTCTTTATTTCTTTTTAATCATTCTCCCCCATCTCTTCCCTCCTATCACCACAACCATTGTTCTTCTCTCCTTCTTCACTTCTTCGTCTCAACTATTCTTCTTCTTCTATCCTCCTTTTTCTTCACTTCTTCTTTGTAGCAATTATTCCAGTTTTTCAGATAGATTCATATCAGGATTCGAGCATAAATGGAACCGAATAAACCTGAAACTGAACCGATTCTTATCAGTTCGGGTTTTGCTATGTTTCAGATATTAGAAATCATCGAACCGACTCGAACTTTATCCCGTCGGTTTGGTCTCAGTTCTTGCTTTTTTTGCGGCAAACCCAATAGTCCCAGCCCTAGTCACCATACCTGTTCATATTGTGTGCAGAGGGTTTATCGTTCTTGCACCTATTGCACCACGGGTACATCATCTCTTATTTTCAATGACAGCTTTTTGTTTGGTACAGCCACTGAAGAAAAATGCCAACAATTCCGAAATATATTGGTCACATATGAGATTGCATCAGGACAAAAGATCAATCTAGAAAAAAGTGAGGTAGCCTTCAGCAAAAATATTGATATTAATGTGCAGTGCCAGCTAGCTAATTTATTAGGAGTCCAAAGAGTTGACAACCATCAAAGATACCTTGGATTACCAACCTATGTGGGTGGAACAAAAACAACAGCTTTCAGTTACCTCGAAGAAAAACTAACCAACAAAGTTGTTAGTTGGCGAGCAAAACTACTAAATGGAGCAGGCAAGGAGATCTTAATCAAAGCAGTGGCTCAAACGGTGCCACATTATGTCATGAACTGTTATAAACTACCAATTGGCTTGTGAAGACTTACAACAGTTGTGTGCAGGATTTTTGTTAGGGTAATTCAAAAGAAAAGCAAAACATACACTGGATGTCTTGGGATAGATTGTGTGTACCCAAAAAAGAGGGTGGTACGGGATTCAAAACCCACACTGGTTTAATTTGGGCATGCTAACAAAACAAGGATGGCGTATTGTGAGAAATCCAAACTCCCTAGTTGTAAGACTCTACAAAGCTATTTACTACCGAAACGGTGATTTCTTACATGCAGAATTAGGGGAACAACCCTCTTTCCCTTGGAGGAGCATTTGGGAAGGCAGAGCCGTCCTTAACCAAGGCTTACGATGGTAGGTAGGAAATGGACAGAGTATAGATATATGGCGAGATTGTCGGCTACTGGACTCCTACCCACGTAGTCCTCATACACCACAGCCCAAAGATGCACCAAAAAAGGTATGTGAATTGATCTGCCCCCAAACAAAGTGTTAGGATACAAAAAATAGAACAATATTTCACTCCGGTGGATAGAGACTTGATTCTAAGTATATCATTAAGTAAGAGACCTCCCAGAGATAGATTAGTGAGGCACCTCAATACCAAAGGCATATTCACAATAAAAAGTGCATACTACGTGGCAAGAGATATGGCTTTGGGTATGGTACTAGCCCGCGCCCCACCCCCCCCCCCCCCCCCCCCCCCCCCCCGAGCTCCGGATGCATATGACAAACTCTGGCCAGCTATATGGAATGCCAAGGTCCCAAACAAAGTTGCATTGCTGATTTGGAGGTCATTTGTGAACATACTACCTAATAGAAGCTGCTTGAGTACGAAAGGGTATAAAAGGGATCTAACGTGCCCAATGTGTGCACATGGAATTGAAGACAACATCCATATATTCACTAAGTGTAAGTATGCTAAAGAAATATGGGCAGCAGCTACAGTAGTATTGCCTCACAGAGAATTTGCAGATATGAAGGAATGGCTTTTGACCATGGTATCCGTGACAAGTAAGGAAGGATTTGGAAAACTGATGATGCTGATATGGGGAATATGGAAGAATCGAAACACTTAGATTTTGAAAGGAAAAAAGCAACACCCTCGAGATGTAGTACTCATGACCATGAGTTGGCTAGATGATTTTCTAAAAGCAAATCATAGCGAACACCTTCCCATAGCAAGAAACAAAGGATGGATGAAACCTCTAGATAACTAGGTAAAATGTAACATAGATGGTGCCTTCATTGCATAGACGGGACAAAGTAGAGCTGGTATGGTGTTCAAAGACAATAGAGGATAATTTAGAGCAGCTGCAATGAAACCATTACAGGCCATCACTACACCTTTCCATGCTCAACTACAGGCCATGTATGAAACAACTCGAATGGCAGCAGGAATGAACTTTCAAAAGGTTATTTTCGAGACCGGCCGATTGCTCTATGCTAGCAGCTGCAATGAACCAAGAAGAACAAGACTGCTCTATGCATGAATTTCTGATCGATCGTGTTAAAGACTTTATGCGCACTCATGTGGAGTTCACAGTCACCTTTGCTTCACGTGAGGCCAATAAGGTAGCTCACAAATTAGCTAGTAAAGCTTGTAATAGTGTTAGCCAAAGTTGGTTTTGCTCTGCTCCTGAATTTATAAGGGATGTCATTTTAAATGAGTGTACTCATTGATATGTTTTAATGAAATCCATTTAAAAAAAAATGTACCAAATTCGTGGAAAATTTGACAACAACTTATTAATTTGACAATGCTATTTATTTTAGGGACTCATTTTGGCTAAAAATAAACTATAAAAGACCCGCCTCTCACAACTAAAGCGAACTGAGAATTTCTAATTGCAATATTGCATTTTTATCAACCCACTCATCACCCCAGTTATATTTTTCACTCATAGATCTCAAGCAAGAACTATTTATTTTAGGGACTCATTTTGGCTAAAAAATAAAACTATAAAAGACTCGCCTCTCACAACTAAAGCGAACTGAGAATTTCTAATGGAAATATTGTATTTTTATCAACCCACTCATCACCCTAGTTATTTTTTTCACTCATAAATCTCAAGCCATAATTTTTTTTTAATTTTTTTTTTTATATCAAGTCTGCTAGGTAAGTAACAAACTCTTTGAGAATGTGTCTATTGGAGATTTGTGAATTGTTTTTTTTTTTTAATTTACTGTCTTGGAGTTTTTTTTCCCTAATTCCTTGTATGTTATAGCGTTTGTTATATTTTTCAATTTGTTGGATTGATCATCTGAAGCTTCAACCGATAGGAGAGGAACGAGACTAGAGGAGTATATTTGTTCGGTATTTTCACTATCTTGGTTAATGTTTTCATTTGAATCTATTCTCAGTTTTTTATTTATGTTTTTTCTTTTTGGCTAAATATTGGTTAGTTCCCAGTGGTTTGGGTAAAAAATTAATTCAGTCACTGGAATTCTAAGTTCATCAAAAACACCATTGCACTTTTAGTTTTTATCTAATAAATCCACTTCGTTAATTTTTCATTAAAGCTTGGTAACGTGACTCATGTGGGACCTATGTTTTATGATATGGCGATGATGTGGCAAGTCGAGTCAGCATAGAAGTTTATATGGACTTAGTGGGCTCCTCACATTGTGATTGAATAAGTGGGTCCCACTATTAAATGGATTTTTATATTTAATTTTGTAATAGTGGGACCCACTCCTTTGTTGAGTAGGCATGCTATCTCACCGCCACATCATAAAACATGGGTTTCATTTAAGCCACGTCGCCAAGATGACGAACTCGCTTAGTGGAAGACAAACAAAATGGACCAATTGGATCAAAACTGAAAGTGCATATGTGTTTTTGATAAAATTAAAAGCCTAGGAATTGAATTGATTTTGGACCCAAACCATAGGTACTAACCAGTATTTAACTTTTTTTATTTTTATTGATCGACATGGTATTAATATTGTTATGCAACGTGAATTTGCTTCTACATCTGTGCACCGTGATGCTCTGATTTCTCTAAAAAGCTTCCAAGAGATGCCAAGTAACAAACATTCAATGTTCATATATAGTTCTAAAATTCTTGATTTTTGAACCAACCCATTGGTGTGACTCAGAGCATACCTTATCACTGACTCACTTCCAAGAACAACTCAATGACTGTTTCTAGCTAATGCAAAACACAAGTCAAGATATTTGAGCTTTCTTTATGAGAATCCTAAGTGATCAAGAAATGAAAATTTTAGATTCACTTGATGAGGTTGATTGGAGAAGCAAAATCAAGTGTTGACTCGTCTTTATCCTATCAAGTGTTGGCTTGTCTTTATCCTATCAAGATTTGGCTCATCTTCAATGTCTGCTTATATGTGTTCTCTCACGTAGTTTACAATTTTCATGCTTATAAGCTTTACGCGTAAAGATTCTACAGATTAAATGTGCTAATTTAACAGTGGTCTTTAACTATGATGGTGTTGAATGAGAGCGAGTTTGAATTCATGAAAAAAGGAGAGCGAATCTGATAAGGCTGTGTTATGTCTTGAACCTCAATTTACCTGTTTACTAGTGTCACGCCCCGAATTTTAAATAACAAGTTCAAAATCCGAAACATGAATTATTACAACTCAACAATAACATCCTGAATTTTTTTCTTAAAAACAAACACACCTCACACCACTCCATAGTACATAACCATATCCTCAAGGAGTTTATTTATTACAACACCCTATCTCTAAATATAATGTAAGCTCAGCTGAGCATAACAAACCTTACAACAGGAATGAAATCAAACAACACTGCAACTCCTAACCAGCACGTACTCCTCCCTGATTATCCTGACCTGCATGATTATCGGCAACACATTTTAAATAGTGTACCGGGATTACAACAACACAAAACACGGTAAGTTTCTGAAAGCTCGTATGAGTAAACAAGAAATGAACGGTTGATTTATTAAATCATAATTCTTTTAACTCAAGTAACCTCGATGGGGGTCCCTTCCCTCACGACAAACACAGTGAACGCATCAAACAACTCACGGAACACAACAAGGAATACATTCCCACTGTCCCCTAGCCACAAATATCACCACTTTGGTCTCATCCCACAATGCGTTAGAGCTCTAACTACATCGTTACCTGTCACCTCGGCCAAGGTTCAAGTAAACAATATACGTCTCGGTTATTATTTAACCGTCGAACTTCGAACTTTCTCCCTCGTCCTCAGAGCATTATATCTCGGTTATTATTTAAACGTCAAAACTGTATTTTTGACCCCCGGAGGTGGCCGAAAACACGAGGAGGATGAGTTGGTTCGGTTTCGGGTACAACCGGATCGAGCTGGTTTGCCGGACCTTGAGGCCGTGCAGGAGAGAACGACAACGTCCAGCAGGTAGAGCGACCCGAGGCCAAGCTAAGGGGAGTGGTCCAACGTTTAGAGGTGGTCGGTGGAGGGAGAACAAGGCTGGAGAAGTTTGCTTTGTTTCCGTTGGTTTCGGACGAGAGAGAGAGAGAGAATGAAGACGAGAGTAAATTGTGACAGCGACAGAAATAGAAACCCTAAAATGGGAAAGTTTCCGAAAATATATATACCAAGTTGGAAAAATCTTCTGAATGCCGTAACTAATTCATAAAAAATTTGATTTTTGTGTTCCTCATATGCACGGACTCGTATCGACGAGTTCTACAACTTTCATGAAGGAAGTTTTCCCAAATTATGTTAAAACATTTCGACAAACGAACATTTCGAGCTTTTTGTTAAAACATAAAGTTTCGGAACTTCAATAAATCAAAAATGAGATACTTCGAGTCTAAAATTCATGCAAAAGTACGTTGATAATTCCACACAATTACACGAAATAAAAACATAATTTTGCGGTTATTACAACTAGTTATTTGGATGGTAAACAACGGTTATTTTCATTTTTTACTTTGTTTCGGTACTTTTAGTGGACTAAAAGTTGACTTTTTATTTCGTTCGTCATTTGAGAAAATTTTCTTCACGTAAGATGTCGAGGACATTAAACTGAGTTCATGGACATGTGGCATGCTCAAATCCGAGTTTGTATGGAGAAGTCACAGTTTAAAGCATAAAAGTTACTGTTTCAGGTAATTGTCTATATATAGAAAACTCACCTCAGTAACTTGCCAAACCTCACCTTTTTACCACTGCTCAATTTCTCTCTCTGACCCGCAAACTCGGACCCAACCTGTTTTCTTTTTTCAGGCCGTTTCTCAGCCGTCCGGCTATTAATCCGGACGCCACTGGTTTCATTCGAATCGTCTCTTTTTTCTCTTCAAGTATGTGGTGGTCTTCTAGTCCGATTTGAGGTGTAGAAAACGCAGCAAGGCAAAGAAGAGATCATGGCAGAACGTTCGGCAACCCGGGCATAATTTTTTTTTCGGCCACCTCCGACGGCAATACCTAATGGGTTTTGAAGGTCATGAGATGCTGATGAAACCATCCAAATGGCTTGGAACTATTCGAAGTGTAGAGGGAGAATCGAGTTTTGAAGAAAAATTGAACTCATCAGCTTTCAAGGTAAATTCCGGCCAACTTGTGCATTTCTGGACTTTGTTTGAGAAAGTTGTTGTGGATGTTGTAAGGAACATTTTGATGTAGGTGTTGAGACCCAATTTGGGGGTCGGAGATGGTGGTGCATGCGGCCCATGTGTCGCAACTGTTAGTGGCGTATGAGGGCTAATTCTGGCCTTCTGTTTTGGTTAGTTGGGTTGGTTGTAGTGTGTGGAACTTGTAGGTATGATTTTGGTGGAAATTGGAGGAAATGTTTGGTATCGATTGTAATTTTCCAAGTACGGAGTTTCGGTTATATAATACTTAAATCAATGAATTGATCTTAGTGGTGAAGTTCGGGATGAATCCGAGAAGAAATGGAGATATTGGTTTACGAGGGGTTTTTGGGTTTCGTTTAAAAATCGTATTTAATTTTCGAATTGTTTACGAAATATAATTTTGTATTAGAGGTGATACTGTCTCATCGCTCGACGAGGATCCGTACGCTTGGGTGTCACGTTAGTCATATACTGTGTGTGGACTTTTGTTTTGAAATTGACTATGCATGCAACTATTTTTAAGTGAATGCCTTTATTTATCTATTTGAAATATATGATTTTTTTATCGGAAAGTCGTCTGTTGACTTCGATTACGATTTTGGGAATGGAATTGTCTTATTATTTGATTTGTGATTGAATCTTCTGATAATTTTCCCAAATTATGGTTATTAATTGAATGATGAATTTCTTTAATCTCGCATTTGAACTTCTCTTATGATTCTACTCTTAGTGAGAGTATTTTAGCGTGTGGGACACATCGTTGATTTATTTGAGTTATCATGAGGTTTATCAAGTATGGTCGGGAATCATACTCGTGCTTTTATTTGTGAGATTTTGGGAAAGCTGGTGCTTTGATATTGAGAGAATTTAGTGACCATATCGTTTTGTAGCTTAACAATACAGTTCTTGCACAAAAGATCACTGTCTGTTCGAGCGTTATTGCATTCACAAAGTCGGCGGTTTGATAACTACAATCAACGGTTCAGTTGAATTCCCATATCATAGAGACGCTTATGGCCACGAGACCCACACGACGTCCACCGCCGTTGGCCGGTACACCTTTGAGGCTTGTTAACCCTGATCCTTAGACAATTCTAGTAACTCCCGAGTCAATAACTCTAGCTTCGACTCAGTGGTGGTGGCAGTGGGTTCTTAAGCCCAAGATTGGCTTAAGATAGACATCAATAATCAGAAGATGAGATTTGGGTTAATTCTCGGTCAAAACTGAGAGAGAGAGAGAGAGAGACTAAAATACCCTTTGGAAAATAAAATAATGGTATTAGGGTTAATAGTTTTATTGATGGTAGGTTCTAAAAGTGTGTCGGTTTTGTAAAATCAAGTTACTAATGTGGTACTTTGCAAATCCTAAGATCTTAATTCGCATCTCATGTACTATTCTTAAGATTTTCTCAAAATCTCAAAATTTCTCTTTCACTCTCTTAGGCTTAGTTTGGAATTGCTTTGCTTGTATAGAAATCAAATTTTTTTTCCTATAGTTTAAGGTTTTAAGATGTTTGATAAATTAAAAAAAAGTAGCTTTAATAAAAAATATAGGTAATTGACACCAGGTTTTAGAAGCAACTAACCCTTAATATGTTGCTGCACCACACACGTGTACTGAAAAACTGCTCCCGTAGAGGCCACTAAATATCGCTGTCTCTTTCTAATATTTGGCACATGCATGTCCTCGGTGTAATTGACATCATACCTATTATGTTAGTCTATTTAATATTATCTTTTGAGAGCTGTCCGGAGAGTGCGACCTCTTTCTAATTATTGCCTCCTACACTCTGTTGGTCTACCCCTTTTTGTTGTTGTTTGTTTTTTTGGCAAAGACATGCTGCCCCACACACACGTGTACGGTGCCCATGCTGATAAATTGCTCCTGTAGAGGTGACCTTTTTTTGACGACTCCTGTAGAGGCGACTAAATAGCGTGATCTCTTTCTAATATTTGGCAAATGCATGTTCCCGGTGTAATTGATATCATATCTATAATGTATATTTAATAGAGTTTTTGTCTATTTATCTCATTTTTAGAAATTTTTTTCTTACTTACCTCATTAAGTTTTTTTTAATTCCCTCTTACGCAAAACACTTTAAAGAGATATTCCCTTATACCCTATTAAGATTTTTGTTTTGTTTTTATTTTTTTAATACCATTTTACCCTTACCTTTGTTACTTAGAGAGAGAGAGAGAGAGAGAGAGAGAGAGAAACCATAGGGGGCATTTCGTCGGAGCTCGGTCACCGACAGCCGGGTTCCGATAAACAACCACAGGAATCTGGTCACCGGCTGTCGGGATCATGTCACCGGAATCAGGCCAACTTTCGCCGAATTTTGACAGTCGGATTCCGGCCACCGGAAAGATTATTGCCCCAATAGACATCTATTGCCCCCCAATAGAATGGCAATAGAAGTCAATAGAGGGACAGTAGACCTCTATTGCCCCCCAATAGACGTGATATATAGTGCCCCCCAATAGACGTCTGTTGCTCCCAATAAAGGAGTAATAGAGGTCTATTGCCGTCCAATAGAACTTTCGGTCATTGGAATTGAGAACTAAACTAAATTAGACAAATAAATCTCTGATAAAGAAAAAAAAAGAGGAGATTACGTCAATTCAAAATGTCTATTCCCTCTCAATATTGCCCCGTAATAGAATTTTTTTTTCTCTCATTTTTCTTCCCTTCTGGGCTTCTACCCCATTTTACCAAAAAAAAAAACAAACAAAAAAATTGATTTGGGCACCCAGAAAATGCTCTGGGCACCCACTCTTCTCTTCATCATTCTTTGCGGGTTGTAGACCTGCACTGTGAGAGGATTTTTAAGCAGAGAGCAGAACCATGCTTTTAACAAAACACAACTGCACGGTGAAGCTATCCATGAATGGATGAGAAAATTCACAACGAATTCGAATAATTGAATGGATTGTGTCATGGAGCTCCATCAAGAAGAGCTTCGTCATTTGGAACAGAAATCGGGCCAAGAACTCGGCCCAGGACTTGACGAAAAAGAACTCGAGACCGGCGGCGACATTGACCGAAATCTCGGATTCATGCCTTTCCGGTAGGAATCAATAAACTTCTTCAAATTGATGTCGAGTTTGATGAGGTAGAGCACCGGCTTGCCGTCCCTCTTGTTGTCCACGTGTTTGATGCAGAGGAGGAGGACCTCGTAGAGCGACTGTCGCCGCCGACTTGCCGAAGAAAATCCTTCATTGATGACGACGCTGTTTCGGCAACGATCGGTTGAAGAAAGGAGAGAGATCTTACCGGAGCTGAAGGTCGTGCCCGAGCAGAGCAGTCCTCGACTGTGAACGAGGACGATCTGCGCGCCGATGAGGATCTGGCCAACATCGTGTGAGAGAGAGAAGAGAGAGAGAGAGAGAGAGAGAGGAGAGAGAGGAGAGTCTGACCAGAGCGATGAGAGAGTGGTATGTAATTGTTTATTTAAGATGAGGGTAAATTTATCATTAAAAAAAAAAATTAAGTTAGTGAAAATGAAAATCCGTTACTGGGCAAATGAGATAGTTTTTGTTCTTTGTTTTGGGTCTTTGTTTTGGGTCAAATGAGATAGTTTTTGTTCTTTGTTTTGGGTCTTTGTTTTGGGTCAAGGACCCTATTTAATATTGATATCATATCTATGATTTTAGTGTATATTTAATATTATCTTTTAGGAAGTGTATAGAGAGTGTGATATTTTTTTAATTTTTTACATGCCTCATATATTCTGTTGGTCTATCCGTTTTTTAGGCGAAGGAAAGTGTACTAGTTCAGTCCAGAAATTCTTCCGGTCCATAGAATACGAGTCCACATCGTCTCTCAGAAATGAAGCGCAGGGTGTTGATGCTGTGCGGGGACTACATGGAAGATCAGGAGGCCATGGTCCCTTTTCAAGCATTGCAGGCCTTTGGAGTTGCCGTCGATGCCGTCTGTCCCGGAAAGAAGGCTGGCGACATCTGTCGCACCGCCATTCATCAACTCTCTCCTTCTCACCAGGTTCCTCCTCCTCCATCACCTCTTCTTTTTATGCTATTAATCATCCAAAACTTGAATTGATGCACTCAATGCTTACTTAGTTTAAGTCGGAAATCATCGGAAGATTTGCAATCTGTTAATAAGTTTGCCTTGTCCTTTGGAGTTTGCTTAATTATGATTCTTCTTGTGATTAAAGCAAATCTAGTAGATGTGACAGATTATCAGTAAGGCCATACACTAGTTAAGTGTTATTCTTGTATGGCTTAGATGCCTTAGACTAGTGTCTAAACAAGGACAACTCTTCCTTAAGAGTTGGAATGTCAATCCCCAGATCGATGTGAATTCAATAGGATATTTAAGCTTACTGGACATATTGTCTAAAATATTGTGATTATACCTTGATTGCCTTAATTAGGATTGTTTTAGGAACGTAAATATAAACTTTTAACTTGCTTTTGATCCATCTGGTCATCCATTGAGTCATGCAGTGACCGAGTGTGCATGCCTCCTGCAAAAGGTCTTGGACAACACATCCAAAGATTCCACATGGTCCTGTATGCACAAGGATCATGAGGTTGGGCTCGTGTAGTCCCCCTCATTTACTTCCACTCCTATTTCCTAAAAGCCAAGGCTGGAAAGCATTGAACTGGTATGTTAGGTGACTTAGTTCTATACATGGGCTATGAAACATATATGGACTTCTCTTTGAAATAGGTAATTGGTCATTCAGCAATGTTTGAACCAAAACCGTCAACTGACCTTTTCTGTTGTTTGTAATTGTCTACAGTTCATTTAGATTATAGTTAACACCAAAATGATTGGATACTACTTCACATATATTCGTAAACTCCTAGCTGGAATTTAAGCACCTGTATTTTATTTTACATAAGAAACAAGAGATGCTTTACTACTTTACCTAATAATACTCTTTTTTTCAAGTCTTCATTTACCTAATAATTAAGTTTAACTTATTGCTAGTTTTGTAATACTTATATACAGTGACACTTGGATATTTACCATTCTATTTCTTTGGTTGATTGAAAGATCAGAGAGAAGTGCTTTGTAAACACTCTAGTAGCTAGGACATACAGGAGCAGGAGGCATGCTCACGTAGCACCCTTATAGACTTATCTGTGCATAAATAGATAAGTTTAAATCCTTGGTAATGGTTTTTGAAGGTAGTTGGGATAGCCGGTGTCTTACTGCAATTGTATCACAGCTCACCTCATCCATAAGATGAAGAACTGCCAATTTTTTTTTTCTTTCCCTTTTTTTAAATTCCTCCAACTCTTTCTTGTCATCTGCCTAACTATTGCACGGTCCTCATTTTCATTTTTCTCTCTTCGTAAGTTATCTGATCCACTTCTGTTCTTATCTCTTATTTGATCCAAGTCTTATACCCTACCAGTTTGATTAAATTCATGTGAGAGATCTTTCAACTTTATGTGCTACCTGACTGTTTCATGCTATTTACACTTTTTGGTATGGATAGAAAGAAACAAAAGCATGTTTGAAGCCTATGTTGGTGTGGACTTGGAAGAGCTGTGGCAAAGAGTTAAGTTCTGGGCATCTCTTTGGGCATCTATATCTGGAGAGTTTATAGATTCTACTCTTTCAGAAATTATTCTAGATTGGCAAGCTGTTGTAGTCTAGGGTTCATTTCTTAGTATGTTTTTGTGTCAGTTGAGTTTCTTGTTAGTTTGCTCAAACTGTCTCTCTTTTCTTTTGCGGACTTCTAGTCTATTTCTTTTGTATTATGCTTTTTGTTTAATAAAAATAAAAGCTGTTTCTTGAAAAAAAAAAAATTGCCGATTACTTCTCTTATAAGTAGTTGACCTCATTGTTGCTGAAATGTGATGTGATTGGATGTTTTTCAGAAGTAAACTTAGTGGAGCAACACAATCATACTTTCAGTTTTGTACTTTTAACTACAATTGGTTGGTTTGGACTGCTGTATACTTACATACATATGCTATCCGTTGCTTATGATTTTGAATTACATTTGTATAACAAATGAGTTCTATGTGGTTTTCGAAACTAAAATCTGGTTTTGTTTTTGGTCTTGAACATATATAGTTAGATCAGATTGGTTGCTATTCAACTATTTTATAAAGTACCATCTATCTTTTTGTGAGGTCTGGTATATATTCTAGAGATATGATTTCTAAACTACTTATCTACTTCCAAGTAGTTAAGGTAGAAGCATCTGCTTGAAATTAGATATATAACAGATTTTGTTTACAATTTAAGTACCTAGATATTTTATGATGTGATATTAATGTACTTATATTTGTATTCCTCTTTTTTTGTCAAACTTAGAGCTATTTTTATGTATTGAAGTTCTAAATTTTAAAGCTGCTCGCTGCAACTTAGAGTTTGACTAGTTTTATTTGAAAGGTTTACTTGACATGGTAAAATCTAGTGTTTCAGTTTCATTAAGAAGGCAATCTTTTAAGTTTGATTACACTAAGTTATTTTCAAGACCAAACTAGAGCTATCTATGTAATAAATGTATGTGTTGAGAATATTCCCACATGGGAAAAATGGGACCTTGCCTATGAGTTTATAAGGGTTTGGGTCACTCCATCCATAGCCAATTGGTTTTGGATGTGAATCCCAAATTACTTTATCATGGTATCAGAGCGGGTTATCCACGTGTGCATGCCTAACGGCCACACGGGCTCCACGTCACCCAAAGTTATCCACGTGTATGGCTTGAAAATTTGCCACTTGCGGGGGCGTGTTGAGAATATTCCCACATGGGAAAAATGGGACCTTGCCTATGAGTTTATAAGGGTTTGGGTCACTTCATCCATGGCCAATTGGTTTTGGATGTGAACCCCAGATTACTTTATCAGGATGTATCTCAAAAACATAAGACACTATTGTTAACATAATGCCTAGTTTGTCATAGTTGCTGTGTTCATGTGAATAGGAACATAAGACGTCAATGCTTACAATTCTTAGATATGGGACATGTTGCTTATGCAAGATTCGAGAATATGTAGACTGGAAATAAGTATTTTGAAGTCTATGAGATAGCATCCTTTCCTTGTTTGATTTGCCCTTTGGAGTGTGCATTAGCGAATATACGCTTGTTTATGATTTGGATTTACAGAGAAAATCAATAAATATTATTATGGAGTTTAATCAATTGTTGTGCTTTAGCTCTAGTGGACTGTATACTCATGCATAGATTTGCCTTGGATTTGACAAATTTCAGTTGGAAATATCTAACTTAGCCTTTCACAAGTATTCTTGATTTAGTCCGCATGTATTAAATGTTCCTTTACAGTAGCGTTCACCTGAACACTTGGTGACCAGGTAATTGTGTTCATCCACACTTTAATTTCAAGGGCTGGGAGTAAAACAGTAAAAACACATTCAATTTAATCTCAGCCTTCAATATAAATCCAGAAGGTGAACACAAATTCCCTGGTCATCTGGTGATCAGCTAGTACTGGACCGTATTTACGTATAAATGCTGTTGTATGATCTTTTGATAGCAACCTAAGTTGAATTGGTGAAAGTCAAATGGAGAACATTGATCCTTGCATTTATCACTGATAAATTGGCACCAACTCTAGTTTCTGAGGAAAGCTATATGGCAAAAGTAAAGCAGGAATGGTATAACTATCAGGAGGTGGGGAACTAGCTATTACAATGCTTTCTCACTCATTATGAGACCGATAACCAACCTGTAATGAGAGCTTGGATGAAACCATGCCTAATTAGGGCGGAATGGTTCGGTGCATCTATTGGAGTCTATTGGCCCAAGATGTTAGTCACTTCTTTGGTATGAGTCACACTAAATGGATAAGCTTCATCAAGTCTGCAGTGACTGAGTGGACATATATCTAAATATACGTGGGGTAGGGACGGTAATTGAATCACTTAGTTGATGCGGAGAAGTTCTAAATGCCCAATGGCTTTGGGAGCAGCTACCTATCTCATGTGTCCTCTTGGTCACTTTTTATCTAGTTATTCTCATCCATTGAATCTAGTATGGCCAACTGGGTATGCCTTTTACAAGGGTTTAAACCACACCTCCAAAATTTCCACATTAGTGGATGCACTGAGATCAGAAAGTTAGGCTTGTAATAGTGCTCATTTTCTTTTCTTGTCCAAGAAAACAAAGGTTTTACGTGCCTAAGTCAAGGTGTAGGGAATGCCTTTGCTTCTGATGGCAGTGCCTAAAATTAAGGTACAGGGATAAAGCAGGTTTCCTCTGTCTCCCTATGTTCTGAGATGGTGCTTACTCTTGGCATCTGGTCAAGGGGGATGTTCTCTGATGCATTTATCATTTTTGGTCCAATCCAAAGGTGGGTAGGCAAATCTACTGTAGATTCTCATCCATAAGAAAATTCGAACTGTTGCATCCTAGTAAGTCTGTAACAGAAATGGAGTTACATTTGGGAATCAGAGCCCTATCCACCTTGTGTTGTGTGGATCCCAGTATATACACCCTCGTGCATGCTGGGACTGACAATACTAGAGGCAATAGCAGACGTGACAGTGTTGTTATGCCTTTAGAATTCCATTTCACCTGGATTCAGAGGGTATGGAAGTTGCATGTAGAATTGGGAATCCCATTAGATTGGCTTTTTTGAATGGGTAATATGCACATGTATGTAGGTTTGATTAACGCAGTCTACATCTTCCATTATGTATCGAGGAGTTAAAGTGTACGAGCTGTATGATTCATATAATTAACTGTCAGACGCCAATTAGTTTTCTGACGCCAATTAGTTTTCTGAATACTGTCTATTAGCTTAGAATGGAGGTATCTTGGAAAGCAAAAGGAGCAAAAACTACATAGGGGTTAGGGCCGGAAGAAATCTGGGAGAGAGTTTGGCTCTGGTCTCCTCTGTAGGCTTCTATGTCAGTGGAGTTCATAGATTTAACTCTTTCCTCAATTACTCTAGACTGCAATGTAGCTGCAGCTGCAGCTGTAGGATGACAGTTCTGTTTCCACCAGGTGTTTGTTCAGGTCATACAGATTCTTCCAGTATCTACTTTCTCTTTGTTGTGAGACATCCAGGCTGGCCATGAGCTGTAATGGACTAATGAACAGAGCACAAGATCATGCCCAAGTGAAATAATTGTGCTATCATCAAACAATTAGAACTAATCTAGAGATGTTTTTGTTTGTTTTGTTGGTCTGGTTCTAGAGTGACTAAGACTCTGCTCTGACTCAATTCCAAGGTCCACAAACAGGAATTTACAACCACAGTATATTTACTGCAGCTCACAGGCAAGAAATTTGCAACAGAACCAGTAGAATATCTTTGCAAAGAAATCACTATAAGTTCCATGTGTACATGACAGTACACTAATAATTGGCCAACTAGGTTTTCTCATCGATGATCTGTCTTTGTAATGTACATATAATTACAAATCATGAAAGCTATATTTATACCTATCCCTTCTGTTTTATTCTGTTTCTTGTGTTCATAAGTATCCTTTTCGTTGCAGACATATTCCGAATCACGTGGTCATAATTTTACACTCAATGCAACATTCGATGACGTTGAAGCTGACAATTATGATGGATTAATAATCCCAGGAGGGCGGGCTCCTGAATATCTTGCTATTGATGCATCAGTTGTAGATTTGGTGAAAAAGTTTACAGACTCCACAAAGGCAATTGCATCAATTTGCCATGGGCAATTGGTCCTAGCAGCTGCTGGCTCGCTTAAAGGTCGGAAGTGCACAGCATATCCTCCTGTGGGACCTGTACTTGTTGCTGCAGGTGCTCACTGGGTGGAACCAGAGACCATGGCTGCATGTGTTGTTGATGGTAACATAATAACAGGGGCTACATATGAAGGCCATCCCGAGTTCATTAGGGCTTTTGTGAAGGCACTAGGAGGCAACATAACTGGTCCAGATAAAAGAGTTCTGTTTCTCTGTGGAGTAAGTTTTAGTTTCCTCATTTAGATTTATTTCCCTTTGTAGTGCAATGCCAAACATATGATCATGCTGGAGTTAAAACACACAGGTTATGCCCCAATTTGCTGGAAACCCAGCATAAGCAAATATGAATACGGTGGTCTAGAGGTCCTTTTTGTTGACTGCTGAATACTGTGCATTAGACAGTCAATATATGCAATCCATAAACATACATGCATACCTTGGCATGCAGATAACTTCAACAAAGAGAGTTATGTAGATGTAGCCTTGTCGCCTTGACATATTCTATCAAAGAGCTGTGGGTAGGAAGCCTGATTGGACTTTATGAGATGCATCATAAATCTCATATTGTTGGATTCCATGATTAGTTCTATTGCTGTATGCCACATCAATATATTGGTGGTTTTTTAATTGGTGTGATGGTAGGCCTATTTGGTCACATTTTACACTTGAACACCTATTTATGTGTTGTCAGATTGAGTTTGTTGCATGTCAATTTGATTTGACTAGGAATTGTGACACAACCAAACAGTCATTGAAATACCTTAGAGAAGAATCATAAAAACTAAGGATAGATAGTTCAGTTTCTTGACTGTTGTTGGTTCTTTATGTTGTTGTTCTTTGGTTAACTGTTACTCTCAAAATTATTAAGCAAAGACGTATTTTGGTAATTTAACCTGTGGCATGTCAAGTTATGTTATTATTTTTGTTTGTTTTGGCTGTTTCTGTTCACTTCCCAGCCTAATCTTGTTTTGGCTTGTCCAACAGTGATAGTGCTTAGAAAATCTTAATGATGCAATACTTATTACAATGACAAGAAAGAGCACTTCATGGAAAGGAATCAGTACAAAATAATTTACCCCAATATAGTGCTCTTTCATATTTTCATGTAATTGGTGGATGTGTAAGATCCTAGAAGTGCATTACTACATCAGTTGCCTTCTAGGGACGGCTCTTGTAATTCACTTTTGTTGATATTATAATTTCAGTTGATGTTACCTTAATATAGCCATCCGCATGTTGAATAAAATGGTAACTTTATCTGGCCATATGCATAGGCTTTCCCTGTTAGCTTTTATTTTTAAAACTTGTGTATTGTGGGTATACTGTTGAATGTGCTGATCACTACTGGCATTTTACATTTCAACGCCCTATTTTGTTCTACCCCAAAACCTCTCTCTAACACACTGGCATGATCAAAGTAGAAGCTAACAGCTCATCATATATTCAATTATAGCCTTTTATTGTTCCCTACATCACAATATTCTAATATCTATATTCTGAATCAAATTAGTGCTTGTTCAACAAAATCAGGATTGGCTGCTCTTTCCAAAACAGAAATAAATAACCCCATAATAAGGTAAAAGGGGTATATGAATTATATGAATTACTGCTTGTCTACATATGATCTGCCAATGACTAAAGTCTTAGACGTCTCAAAGTTACTAACTTCCACATTCTATCCCCAATATTTGTAGGACTTCATGGAAGATTATGAGGTAGCAGTGCCTTTTCAGTCGCTTCAAGCTCTAGGGTGCCATGTCGATGGAGCATGCCCCAAGAAGAAAGCTGGTGATATTTGCGCAACTGCTGTCCATGATTTTGAAGGTGATCAAACCTACAGTGAGAAGCCAGGACATAATTTTACTTTAACAGCTGATTTTGAAGGTTTAGATGCCTCCATTTATGATGCTCTTGTAATCCCTGGTGGTCGGGCTCCAGAATATTTGGCACTGGATAAGAAAGTTATTGAACTAGTGAAACAAATTATGGAAGCCAAGAAACCAGTTGCATCGATCTGCCATGGGCAACAGATTCTAGCTGCTGCTGGCGTTCTACAGGTAGGCTGTTGACATGGGTGTCTTTAATACTTACTTCTTTTAGTCATAATGCACCCTTTGTTTTCTAAACTTTTATCTTGTTTCCAATTTGGTCCTTTCTCTTTCTTTATTTTCATCCCTAAGAAAGTTGAATTTTGGAACCAAATAGGAGCTACTGACCTAAAGATGCTACATGTATAAAATACTCAATTAAATTATAAAGTTGATAAGCGCGTCTTTAGTACCCTATAGTCAGGGTCAGTGTCTGGTTTCTAAGCTAAGCTGGTAAACGTTTTTATAACATTTTATGAATTCTTGCCCATATTTTCTTCTGTTCTTCAGATTAAGTAAATGTACTAAGTAATGAAAAAGCAAAAAACAGCTTCTATTTTAGAAACAAGCAGACAAGTTTTTCTGTACCTCGTTTCTGTAGTGATCTGTTTGTAACTGCTAACTTTGAAGTATATTAGTTATTTCGGAGAGGGCAGAGAGTTTCATTTCCATTTGCGGAGATGTGGTGGTTTAATAAAATTCTCATTAGGCTGTCCTAATTATTTGTAATTTGTAATTTGCTACATTTCAGGGAAGGAATTGCACTGCATACCCTGCGGTGAAGCTTAATGTGATCTTGTCAGGAGCAACATGGCTTGAACCCAATCCAATACATCGTTGCTTCACTGATGGGAATTTGGTGACCGGAGCAGCTTGGCCAGGCCACCCGGAGTTCATCTCTCAATTGATGGCATTGCTGGGTGTTGGAGTATCATTTTAGTTGCTATTACCAGGTGATCCTTTACGTGTAAAATATACCTTTACTACAGTAATCTATCAAAGAGTAATAAGTTGATGACATGTGTGAGACTAAAGGAAGATGATACTGTGGTTGTAATATATACATGACATGTACCATGCACCTTTGTTTGGGGAATGGAAAGTCGCCATGTTTTTAAGTTTTTCAAATAAATTGATGGAACTTTTGATTAATCACTTCTAGGCCTTGGAGCTCTCTCTCTCTTGGTGTGAATACATATCGCCATGTTGACTTTAGATTGTATTAGCTTATGTTTTCGCAATCTTCCTTTAGCTGATATGAAAGCAATCATGATATTAGTCTTGCTAAATAAAGATTTAGTTGTAAGCTTGACAACGGCATCTGTTTAAGACTGTCCGGCATGTAAACTCTTGCAACTAAAGGATCAAGTCGAACTGTGAAGCTGCAATCTTCAAAAAACACACCGACAGATTACCATATGTTGAGAAGGTTCCACATATGCAAGTAGATTGTTACGGATGCATGACTTGTGATGAATAGATCAATAATTTTGACATCCCATTCAACTTGGATTTTTTTTTTTTCCCGTTAATTTGAACTTGGAATTGAAACACTGTTGTATCACAGATTGTGAGAGGCCTCAGTTTTACTTGTGAAAAGAAAGACTACATGGAATTTCCATCTCCATAGGAATCTGCTTCCTCAAATGCAGAAGAGATGTATCTAAATATCACTTGTTGCTCAAGTATGTATAATGAAATAGCAAGTTGATTTGGCTAATTTTATTTTCGTACAAATTGTCGGAGCAATTTGCAAGATTTAAGAGAGGACAGAGCGTATCAGGTGGGATGTGACTCCTTAATTGAGATTTACGAAAAGAGTTGCGCAGTAGCTGGAAGCATATGATCGGGTACGTGGATGACTTTTTTCTTCGATGACAGTACGTGGATGACTTGATATGATTGGAACAAGTTCATCCTTTAGGTCACTAAATCACTTATTATTCACTGTTTTTTAGTGTTAATTTCCACTTTGACTCACGGGCACAGTTTTCATGATGACTTGGGTCACCATGTCACTTTGCAGGTCACGAAGGTGACCCAGAAAGTGACTCCGGGTAACACAGAGCGCGAAATACATTGTGTCCGTGACGCAGAGGGAGAAATTAACACTAAAAAGTAGTGAATAGTGGGTGATCTGGTGATCCAACGGGTAAACTCGCTCTTAGGTGACCTAAAGTCAACTAAATATAAAATATGATTATATTCATATATATATTTTGATAATTAAAGAAGACATATACCAGATTAATTCACTGAATAAGCAATGAAACACGAGTTCATATTTTATTCCATTTTACAATTAATCCAACTTTAATAGCCAGCAAAACCAGAATTTAACTAATTGACTCAACTGTGTTGCTGCAAGTGTCACAAACCTTCCCAATTATATACAGGGGCAATGATATGGGTCTCAATGAGGCCTAAAATTTATGGCCTCAAATCCTAGGTGTCATGCCATGTAAGTGAATACAAATTTTATTCTTAATTCCACATAATAAATCTTCCCACATCATACTACTGCAACACCAATTTTATCCCTTTATATTTCCTTCTAGATATTAGGGGGTAAATCAATTATATTAATAAATCAAATTAGGTGACGAAAAAAGGATAAGTTATTAATTATGTATTAATTTAAGAGATATGTGTTGAGTCACAAATTACCTATGCAATTGTGCCCCATAATTATGAAATTGATTTGTCTTCCATGCTATTTTACCCTTTTTAATCCATTTCCTTTTATTTGTAGGAAACCTTGTGATGCAGAACAGACTGCATCACCTTGCATTGAGAATAAAATGACTATTTGAGGCTTGAAATGTGGAGATTTGAAGCTAGGGGAAGAAGACTTTTCCGGCGAGCAGCCACTCATGGAGGGTCATTTCTCCAGCAAAGGAGGATCATGGTTGAGAGAATCTCCCATCACTTGAAATTCAAATGTCTCCTTACACCTTGTCCTTTTGTCACCTTGCCAATTTGGGACCATTTAAGGGACAATGGTGTAAGAGCATCTCTTGCACACTTTGGGACTAAAGAGGACACACGTAGCTGATCAAAGAGAGGCCAAAGACTAATTCTTCAACATTCTTGACTCCATTCAATCATCTTCATCCTATCCAAGATCCATTTTTCTCTCTAGAGAAGACATATCATTTCTACCACTCAAACCACCATCTCCACCAATAAAACCACCATTTCCACCACTACAACCTCCATTTCCTCCACCATTCAACACCACAACTCACCTTACAGATTCCAAGTTTCACTATTCTTACCAATATCAAGAGCTTGGAGTAAGGAGGAGGTGACTACCACCACATCATGTTCTTGGAGACCCATCTCCACCACCTCTTCCGGCATCATCAATAGTCACACTTTACTCCCTATCTCTTTATGTATTTGATGTTTAATAGAATGTTGAAGTTTGTGTATCTAGCTATGTGTGAGTAGCGAACTAGTTGGGGCTAGGGTTGAAAGCCCTAGCCAAACTTGCTTGTATTGATGCTTTTGCTTATAAATTGATGCAAATTCATGTTGTCATTCTCACATGCTAAGTCAATAGTTGAATGCATTACTTAGACCTAATCAATTTGAGTTATGTGTTTGCCATGACATGAGGTTTTTCCTAGAGATTGATTACCTTTAGGCAAAAAGGGAGCATGAAAGCACACCATGTATGCATGTGAGGGTAGTGAGCTAAAATCACCTAGAGATATGATTGGTTTGCTTGCTTGGTTTCCTAAACTCTAAGTTTTATGCATTTAGGGGCAAAGGATTGAAACCTATCTAGTAATTGAATTTGTCTTGACGCAGTCGGATTGATAACTAGGTTTACCAGCAATAATGTAACAACCCAACCCGAATTCTCAATTTTCAGACGGTGGCCGGAAATGGCGAAGACTCGCCAGAGCAGTCACCACTTTTCACCGTCGAGTCGCCCTCCTCGTCCAGTGCATGGACGATTCAAGGCCACAGGCGCGACGGCGTCGACTAGTCGGAGGTACTGGGGGTCTTGCATCATCGATTGGTGGGTGGAGATCGGCGTTCTGGCTGGGTTTCCTCAGTCGGGTTGTGTTTCCGGTTCTAAGAGCACCGAGCTCTCTTTTCTATCTCTCTCTCCCTTGAGCTTCCTCCCCCCCCTCCAGAATTCTCTCCTCTTTTCTTTCTCTCTTTTCTTTTTTCTCCCCGAAGCCCCTGGGTCTCTCTAGATTTTGCTATGTGTCAACACCAAAAATAATAGCCCCCGCAGGCTTAGACTCCCACACACATTTATTAAATGAAGATAGAATTTAGTTAAATTACTTGATAAAAATAATAATAGTCAATTTCTTCATTTACCAAAAATAACTCATTTATGTTTGATTCTTTTATTCACTTCTCAAATTTATTGAGAAAATAGGAAAATATTTATCATATTCTCTCGTGGAAAATAAAATTATTTATTTCTAAAATGTCTCGGGTATTACAAATAAACCTAACAAGAAGGGTTCTGGAGTCCACCAGAGATAAAAGAGAAAATTCTCTATTTTATTGAAAATAAGATGAAAGATGGGTTCTGCAGCCGCTTGCGGCTGCTTAAATAAGAGAAAAGAAACCCTAGGGCGACTAACAATGAAACCCGAAAGCCTAGGAGTAAAAACGAAAACAACCCAAAAATAACTAGGAAAACCAAAACTCCGAAAATAGAAAAATGCAGTTTTGAGGGCCTAAGCGATCCAGAAAGCCCGAAAAAGGTCACAGGTCATGGTATAGCGACGATTCTTGCTCGTGGCGCGATTCTCTTTCCGAAAAGGTAAGGCACGTCCCAATCAGACACCGAGTTGTCTCGTGGCTACTAGTCACTTTTCGTTTTCCTCCTTTCGTACGATCAAGTTGCTCTTCGAACTGGACATCAGTTCTGCATCAGTCTCCTCCACCTCCGAAGAACTCGACCTTGAGTTCTCTTCAAGATAAAGAACCTTATCTTCACGAAACTCATGCAGATCAGCCACATTAAAGGTGTTAGAAATGCCCATCGAATCTGGAAGTGCAACAACATAAGCATTATCATTGATCGTCTTCACCACTTTAAAAGGACCATATTTTCTGGGCTTCAGCTTGTTGTAGGTACCAACAGGAAATCTCTCTTTCCTCAGAAACACCATCACGTCATCACCCTCTTGGAACACTTTTACTCTGAGATGTTTATCAGCTGCAGCCTTATACTTAGCGTTAGTTGCTTCCAGCTTGGCCTTAACTTCATCTCGAATAGCTTGCACATCTCTAGCCATGCCCTCAGCAGTAACACTAACACCAGGAACCTTAGGAAGCTTCACCAGATCAACCACATGTTGAGGGACAGCAGTATAAACTAAGGAGAATGGTGATTTCCCTGTTGCACTATGCACATCACTGTTTTAAGCAAACTCTACCTGTGGCAAAGTATAATCCCACTGCTTGGGTCGATCTCCACAAACACTGCGGACCATGTTACCCAAAGTTCTGCTAGTAACCTCTGTCTACCCATCAGTTTGAGGATGAGCTGTGCTGCTATGGTTCAAAGCTGTTCCAAACATCCTCCACAATGTTACCCAGAAGTGACTAAGGAACTTCGTGTCTCTATCAGAAGTGATGGACTTGGGTACCCCATGCAAACGAACCACTTCCCTGAAAAATAGTTTGGCTATATTAGAAGCATCAGCAGTCTTCTTACATGCTATGAAATGCGCCATCTTGGAGAACCTGTCAACTACCACAAACACAGAATCCACACCCCTTTGGGTACGGGGTAATCCCAACACAAAATCCATAGCAAGATCCTGCCAAATATCTTCAGGAATAGGTAAAGGTAGATAAAGACCTGTGTTTTGGGACTGACCCTTAGAAACCTGGCAGGTGTAGCACTTCTTCACGATAGTTCCTACATCTTTCTTCAACTATGGCCAGAAATACCTTTCCTCAAGGCTAGCAATAGTTTTGTCTGGGCCCAAGTGCCCACTCAATCCCCCTACATGCAAATCTCTGATTAGTTTCTCCCTCAATGAAGAACTAGGGATACAAAGCCGGTTGCCCTTGAATAAATATCCTTCATTCGCATAAAAATCCGCAACTGCATAATTGTTACTGCACTTGGCCCAAATCTCCTTGAAATCAACATCTTCCTTATACAACTCCTTCAAGAGATCAAATCCCACAATCTCCTGAGCTAAAGTGACTAGCAAGGAAGCCCTCCTACTCAAAGCATCTGCCACCCTGTTAAAGAGTACCAGATTTATGCTTAATCACAAAAGGGAATTTCTGCAGAAAACTCACCCACCTTGCGTGCATCTTATTCACAGTTTTCTGACTATTAAGGTACTTCAAGGCCGGATGATCAGTGAACAATACAAACTCTCTATGAATCAGATAGTGTTCTCATTGCCTCAATGCCCAGAACATTGCATAAAATTCTTGATCATAAGTACTCCACTTCTAGCGAGCTTCACTCAGCTTTTCACTAAAGAATGCTACTAGTTTCTTCTCTTGTGACAACACAGCACCTACTCCCACGCCACTAGCATCACATTCAACCTCAAATACCTTGTCAAAATTAGGAAGAGCAAGAACTGGTGCAGTACAAAGCTTTTCCTTGATTAAGGAAAAACTCTTCTCTTGTTCCTCTCCCCACTGGAATTTACCTTTCTTCAAACATTCAGTAATAGGAGCAGTAATGGTACTGAAATTCTTCACAAATCTCCTGTAGAAAGTAGTTAAACCATAAAAGCTACGCACCTTAGAAACTGTTTTTGGAGCTGGCCATTCTCTTATAGCTTGTACCTTCTCTTCATCAACCTGAATGCCTTCTTCTCTAACCACAAATCCCAGAAATAGCAGCTTGTTGGTGCAGAAAGTACACTTCTTCAGGTTAATGTACAACTTGTTATCCTGTAAAGCTCCTAAAACCTACTTCAAGTGTACCAGGTGTTCTTCTTTGGTCCTGCTATAGATCAATATATCATCAAAATACACCATAACAAAGGAACCAATAAAAGGGCGAAGAACCTGGTTCATAAGCCTCATAAAAGTGCAGGGTGCATTAGACAAACCGAATGGCATAACCATCCACTCGTACAAGCCATCCTTGCTTTTAAAAACTGTCTTCGATTCATCTCCTGGCTTGATTCGAATCTAGTGGTAACCACTTAGAAGATCTATCTTGGTAAACACTTTGGAACCCTCCAACTTATCAAGCATGTCCTCCAAACGAGGAATAGGAAATCTGTACTTAACAGTTATCTTATTTATGGCCCTGCTATCAACACACATCCACCATTGATTGCCCTTCTTAGGAACAAGGAGGACTGGAACTGCACAAGGACTCATACTTTCACGAATGAACCCTTTTTTCAACAAGTCTTCAATTTGCTCCCTCAAAATCTCATTCTCTTTGGGACTTATTCAGTAATGTGGCAGATTTGGCAAACTAGCTCCAAGCACAAATCAATCTGATGCTAGATGTCTCTCATAAGTGGTAACTCGTTGGGCAACTCATCCCAGATCAACTCCTCTCCCCCAACATATTCTCCACTTCCGTAGGGATCATCACATCTTCCTTTTCTGCAGCCCCCCTTTATCACCATTGGACAGAAAAAGTTCAGATTCTTTAAAGGCCTCCTCCATCTCAAATTCGCTGTTAGACAAGGTCAGAAAACTCTCCCCTTTCTTTCCACCAGATTTCTCAAATTGCCACACAGGAGCCATAGCAATTTTATGATTAATCCACATAAACATCATCACATTATCCTTGCCTTTATAAATCACATCCACATCATATTGCCAAGGTCGTCCAAATAAAATATCAATAATATCACACAGAACTTCATCTTTATAATGCTTACCAATAGAGACCGGTACTTTACAGGAATCAGTAACTCGAACTTGTGGACCTTTCTTAACACAACCAAGGGAATAAGGAGCTTCATGAGGCTATGTGGGTAACTGCGATTACTTCACCAGCTTCTTGGCTACAAAATTTTCATAGCTTCCATTATCCACGATCAAATTGCACACTTTGTTATTAATGGAACAAAATGACCTGAAAATATTACGTCGCTACCCATCTTCTTTGGGATATAATAAAACCCGCTGCAACACAATATTAACCTTTTCAGGAGACTGCTCCATCACAAATTCAGCCCCATCATAATCGTCATCTCTTCCTCCTTCTTCGTCACCCTCATCATACTCATCTGTAAGAGCAGTTTGTCTCCTCTTAGGGCACACATTAGATCTATGCCCTGGCTTGTTGCATCGATAACAAACTTCAGTTGTAGGTCTAGCATAAGGATTATTAAGCCTCTGGTTTGGGGCCCTGTTTTGAGTACCACTGGAATTGTTAGAACTGCCAGCCCTTTTAAAAGGAGGATTGGAAGCTCTAAAAGTGCTTCCGGTTTTCTGCAGTGTGGTTTTACCCTTGTCAGTTGAGGAGTTTACCAAATCTGTGCTTATTTGGTAATTATATCTCTGGAAAGAAGAAGCTCATGAAGGCTTCTCTAACAACTCTACCTTCAATGCTAGGTTTGAAGCTTTGGCCATAGTATGAACAGTTTGCAACCCAATTTTCTCCTGAATGGAAGGCTTCAGCCCACTGACATAGCGCGCCACCTTCTGGCCTTCAGTTTCTACTAGTTCATTACGCTCTGAGTAGCGTAAGAACTCAGCTATGTAATCAGCCACTGTCCTAGTTCCCTAGACACATTCAATATACAACCTGTATAGAATCTGCTCATAATCATCTGGCAAGAATCTCTCCATCATCAACTGCTTCATTCTTCGCCATGTTCTAACACCCTGCTTCCTCTGCTTCTTTCAAGTGTTCTGCAACTTATCCCACCAAACTGCAGCAGTACTCTTCAATCTCCAGGCAACATGCTTAACCTGCTTGTGTTCAGGCACTTCCATAATCTCAAAGAATCTGTCCACCTGAAGCTGCCAATCCAGATAATCTTCTACACCCAAGTTGCCCGAAAAGAAAGGAATTTCGGCCTTGACTTTGCTGCACAATTTCTTCTTCTGACTCAGATTCTGAAGTATTAACAACAACTTCACCACGTGGAGCCCTAACTCGCTGGCCTCCTTCCCCGCCTCTATTCCGATTATAGTTGTTGTTGTTGTTGTTGTTGTTGTTGTTGTTGTTGTTTTTGTTGTTGTTGCTGTTCCTCTCTCCCAACAACCCATGAATTTCTCCAATCTGAGTGTTCATGGAATTGATGGCAGCGGTAAAAGCTGTTGCGAGAGCTTCGATATCTGATTTTGTAACTTCACCCATTGCTACCAAGGTAAATAGGAGAGACAGGGAAGACCTGCTCTGATACCACCTGACACAGTCGGATTGATAACTAGGTTTACCAGTAATAAACCTAACAAGAAGAGTTCTGGAGTCCATCAGAGGATAAAGAGAAAATTCTCTATTTTATTGAAAATAAGATGAAAGATGGGTTCTGTAGCCGCTTTTGGCTGCTTAAATAAGAGAAAAGAAACCCTAAAGCCCAGGGGTAAAAACGAAAATAGCCCAAAAATAACTAGGAAAACCAAAACTCCAAAAAATAGAAAAATGCAGTTTTGAGGGCCTAAACGATCCCGAAAGCCCGAAAAAGGTCACAGGTTGTGGCGTAGCGACGAGTCTTGCTCGTGGCCCGATTCCCTTTCCGGAAAGGTAAGGCACGTCCCAATCGGACACCGAGCTGTCTCGTGGCTACTAGTCAATTTTCGTTTTCCTCCTTTCACACGATCAAGTTGATCTTCGAACTGGATTGCCATCCGTTCTGCATCATGTCTTTAGGTAGTTAGCTCTAGATTTATCCGGTTAGAGTTAATAAAATGAAAGGGGTTTAAGCTTTAGTAGTCCTATCCGGATGCTAAGAGGGTAGTTGGACAATTAGCTTTGCAACATTCATATTCAATTGCTTTAATGCTTGCAAGGGAGGCAAAAGGTGAAACCCGATGCCTTAACTCCCATCCATTTGATAACAACTTGTTTAGTTTAGCTTAGTTTATATTACTTGTTTTCATTGTTTCAATTTGAATTGAAACCAATCTCAAATCAAAATCAAATCTCTACACACCATCTTGCACATACTCACCATGAACTTTGGTTCACTTGTGAGCCTTTATTTGTGATTGTACATTTGCATAATGTTCTAGTTTTTCTTTAGGTTTTCCCTAGTTAGGAAAGGAATTAGCAATCCTTGTGGGTTTGACATCCTTTTTTTTTTTTTTTTTTTAAAAAAAAAGAGGATTAAAAGATTTCACACCTACCCCCATGGTGACTCGAACCCATGACTTCGTCATTAGGTAGTGGGTGCTCTAACCACTGAGCTAACACCACATCCTTACTTAATCCCCTATTCTATAACTTGTACCTCTTGCACTTGAGGTGGCTTCAATGCTTACAATATGTCTACAAATTCTTTGACAAATATTTTTCTTCATTGAATTAGATTCTTTCCTATAATTTTTCTTTCCAAATAGCATCAATACAGTCAATAAATAGGCATTAACTTTTCTTTACAAATATTGATTAATTTCATCCAAAAAAATAGCATTAATAAGTTGAATTTGAAAAATACGTATTTTTAATTGAAGAGGTAAAAAAACAAATTCCAGCCATTAATTATTATCTAAAATCTAAATATAAGGGAAAAAAAAGTAATAAATTCAAATATAACGGGTAAATCCTAGCTACATAAAGAGAAAAAAAAATGAACAAAAGAATATATATAATCATATGAATATGTATTTTTCACATTATATTTTCAAAATTTACAGGAACTCAACAAAAGTTGAATTCATATACATGTGTTATGCTGTAATACCTGCAATTTCCATTTTAAATCCGAGTGATTGTATCGAATGATTTTTATGTGATTTCACGATATATGTTCGATAATCATTCATTTTTACAATTATCAAAGTTTCGAAACGTTTATTTTAACGAAAAGCTCGAAATACTCGGTTTGAGAAATCGACTTTATCTACGTACGAAATTTGGAGAAACTTCCTTCATGAAAGTTGTAGAGCTCGTCGATACGAGTCCGTACACGTGCGGAACACGAAGATCAGATTTTTTTCTGAATTAGTTATCGAATTTCGAAGTCTTCCGAAACATGTATATATAGAAAAAAATTTTGGAAACCCTAAAATTTTTCCCTACCGGTTTCTTTTTTTCTTTTTCTTCCTCTTTCTTCTTCTTCTTCCTGTTTCAGAAAGAAACTGGGTTTCTCTCTCTCTCTCACAGACGCAGTCGGCCGAAAGGGGAGAAAATTTTCTCCTTAATTGTTCTCCCTCCACAGACCACCTCTCGACCTCAAACCAAGACCCAGGCGTTCGTCTCGAGCTGCTCTAGCTCCCGGAGGCAGTCTCACACGGCGGCGCAGCCTGTGGCGGCGGCGGCACAGCCCGAACCGAAAACGTCCATTTTCGGTTCGATCTCGATATCTCGAGCTACACTCCATCATTTCACTTGATTCTTGTCTCATTGAGCTCGCCTCAACTTCCTCTACAAGCACCAAGAAGGACCGGAACTGGGTCGAACGTTTTCACGTTCGTCGGAGCTCGACCCGAACGGATCGAAATACCAAAACTTTCGATCAAGATATCTCGAGCTATACACGATCGTTTCTTGTGATTCCAAGCTTGTTGAGTTCGCAAGGAAGTTCTGAACAAGTTTCCAGAAGGGATCGGGGCCTGAGGTTGCAGTTTTCACGTCGGTTTTCAAGCTCACCGGTTTCTGCATTTTTTCCGGCCGCCGACTGTAAATCGGTAATTTCGATGCCTTCCGGTCATTTTTAGGTCTTGTGCTAGTTATGAAAGTTGCTCAGAATGATGAAACGAAGGGGACAAGCTTAGCCCCGACACCATTGGTGGTGGTCGGTGGCGGCTCTGTCCCTAACTCCGGCGGCCTTTTCCGGCCACCTCCGGAGGTCTAAAATTTGGTTTCTGTCCATTTTATGATTCTATGTTTCGATACGATCATTTCGGCGTATTATACGTATTTTTCGTATATCGTATGAATTAGTTATGAATTTTGTGATTTCGATCGATTTCGGTCGTTAGATTTTTGATCTGTGAAATTATGACCGTTGGATGAACTTGTAAATTTGTTATGATGATCATATGACTGTCCCAGAGGCTTTGTGTGGTCATGGACGAAGATCCGACCGTTGGATCTTCGTATATGTGAAAAACGGTAATTAGGGGAGCGATTCGTGAGAAACCGCCCGTCGGATTTTAATGTAAATTAGAATCTGACCGTTAATTAGTGGTTAAATTATGAGTTGAATTTGTTGGCTAAATTCGAATCACATTTGATTAGGTGATTGACGGATTTTGATTGCGTGGGCTATTCGGCGTTAATTATAAATTATAATTTATAATTATATTGAAGACGCAGCGGGAGTTTCGAGGTGAGTAAAACTCACGTGGTTCATATTACGAACCGAGCATTTTAATTTATTTATTTTTGGTAATTGTGTGAAAAATATTTGCGGATTAAATATTTGTTTTAAAATTTCATGGACTTGAATCACCACGGTCCATAGGTAAGTAAAATGAATTTTAACTATACAAATGAATTTCATAATTTTCTTGTGTGAACTATAGATGGTATTAGTGGTCATTCCTGAGTGGATGATTACGTATATATATATTTACGTGGAAAATATATATTGATGAGTGGATTGTTTGATTGATGATATGATTGAGTTGATTATATTACAATTGTGTAATTCCATAATAATATGATGTATCTTGGTTGGGTTGATTTCAGTATGTGATATTTTATAATGGGTTCATTTATGGGTTTAGGGTCAATGTAATGACCGGTGTGGGTAATCGGACGCTCTAATCCTAGTGTGGATGATGGGATACGATTGGTTGAGTATGTGGAATTATTGGACGTTCTAAATATGTATATAGGTATACATAGGTATACATATTGATGAAATACAATAATTGATAAATATGTTGGATGCCATAACCTAGGCCAGGTGACGGGCTACGATTCAGTTAGAGCTCTAGTCTGTCATGTACCGTATTTTTATAAATACGATGAAGAGAGTTGTGGGGAAAGTAGTGAGTGGGGTTGTCTTGTTATATTGAATTGGTGTTGATTGAGATTGTTATTATTTGTATATGTGGAAATAATTGAGTGTTGCTGTGTGTGAGAATAAATGAGATTAAATTAAGTAACAATTCATTCTTTTACTCATACAAGCTTTCATAAGCTTACCGGGTTTTGTGTTGTTGCAATCCCGGTACACTATTCAATGGTGTAGCGGATATTCCTGCAGGTCAGGTTAACCAGGGAGGTGACCGAGCTGCTTAGGTGTTATAGCAGTTTTGTTATTTATTTAGTTGTGAGGTGTGTGTATGCTCATTTAGAGCTTTACATTATATTTTGGATTGTGTTGTAATAATTAACCGAGACTAAATTCGGTTTGATTTTATTTCGTGTGGAGAGTATGTTAAGAAAAGAAAAATTTTCAGGATGATTATTTTTGTGTTGTAGGATTTTCATGTTTCGGATTTTGAATTGTTATTCTAAAATTCGGGGCGTGACATATGCAAATCAATTGATCGAGTGTATGTGCAAATCTATTGACTGAATTACATGTCTTGTGAAGACCCAGATTTATCATACAATAAATTTATGTAATTCAATAATTGTTATATTAATTGAATTGTGATATTTGGGAGTATTTGGATTGTCGTGGGTTGAGAAAATTGGTTCCGAATTATTTTATTTTCGAAAACGAACGTTATTTAGGGGGTCGTGAAAATCGACTTTTTATACGTTCAAAATTTGGGAAAACGTCCTTCATGAAAGTTGTAGAGCTCGTCGATACGAGTCCGTGCATATGTGGAATGTATTATTCGGAGTTCGTATGAATAAGTTATGAATATTTGAAAATCGAAATTTTTCTATAAATAGTGAAAAAATCTGAGTTTGTTTTGAAGGACGAAAAAATTGTGTTTTTGCACATCAGCCCCCGTCTGTCTCTCTCTCTCGGCCTGGTCACTGTACTTGCAGACCCGCCGGCCCGACCCGACTGGAAGTCGGCCTTCCCGGCCGCGCCTCCGCCGGACCCGACCCCCATCCGTTTCGCCGCCTCGCGCCCAGTCGATCCCCGCCGTCGCCACACCCAGCTGCCGCTCCTAGGCTTGGATCGAAGCCTCTATCTGAAGCCCATACCCGACCCGGCCGGAAAACCATTTTTCCGGCAGTACACGGGCCGATCCTCCCCATTTTCGTGACGTGTTCTTCCTCCTGATCATCCCCATATATGGCTTGCATCACGATTTTGAGTGTAGAGTGGTAGATCAAGAGTTGAAGATTTCGATGTCCCTGATTCGATCTGGAGACTCATCAGAGGGCCGAGATTAATCCAACTCCAAAGCCCGATCTAGGACGATCTAGACCTCATCTCCGAAAAAGTCAGGTATTAAAGTTGTTCACAATTTCATTTTGAAGAAGTTTGTAGTTGACGACTTTTGCATCGGAGGTGGTCGACCGGCGTTGACCGCCGGGTGTGGCGGCGCGTCGGACCAAATTTTGAGTTTTTATTATCTGGACGATGATCTATGCATCCATACGAACGTTTTGAGATATAACTTGGTCATGTTAGAAAAGGTTGATAAATAGTCAATTTCTGTTTTGACGTTAATATTTACGGTTTTACAATTTACCTTCGGTTTGAGATTTACGGAGATCAGACCATCGGTTTTACTTCAAATTTTAATATGATGTTCATATGACTGTCCCGATGACTTTGTGTGGTCACAGGCGAAGATCCGTCCGTTGGATCTTCGTATAATTGTAAAATAGTGATTCGGGAGGCGATTAGTGAAGATCCGTCCATCGGATTTTCGTATAATTTTGATAGGATGTTTCCAAGGGCAATCCGTGAGGCTCTAACCGTTGGATCATCTTTTAAATTCAATCCGACAGTCGGATTGTCTTTATTTTAGACCGTTGGATTGTCGTTATTTTGAAATCCGACCGTTGGATCATCATTTAGGTTTTTTTCATGCTTCGTTGCTAGGTAAAGACCGTACTTGATTAGGTACTTGACGGCTTGAGTTGACGAGCATTTGGATTATTGTGAGTTATATTTATTGAAGACGCAGCGGGAACTTCGAGGTGAGTAAAACTCACGTGGTTCATATTACGAACCGAGCGTCTTAAATTTATTTATTTTTGGTAATTGTGTGAAAAATATTTGCGGATTAAATATTTGTTTTAAAATTTCATGGACTTGAATCACCACGGTCCATAGGTAAGTAAAATAAATTTTAACTATACAAATGAATTTCACGATTTTCTTGTGTGAACTATAGATGGTATTAGTTGGTCATTCCTGAGTGGTTGATTACGTATATATGTATTTACGTAGAATATATATATTGATTGGTGTGATTTTAGTGACGATATGATTGAGATAGAATGATGATTTGGATTTTATTCAAATACTTTAATTTCATGATAATATCATACATGTTGGTTGAGTTGATTTAATTATGTGAAAACATACGATTGTACATATTGTGAATTTAGGGTCAACGTAGTGACCAGTATGGGGTAATCGGATGCTCTAATCCAAGGTGGATGATGGGATACGATTGGTTGAGTATGTACAATTATCGGACGTTCTAAATATGTATATAGGTATACATATTGATGAAATACGATAAAGATGAACATGTCGGATGCCATAACCTAGGTCAGGTGACGGGCTACGATTCAGTTAGAGCTCTAGTCTGTCGAATACCGTATTTTTATAAATACGATGATGGGGTATTTTGGAGAAAGATGTGAGTAAGGGTTGGTGTTGAGTAGTTGATTGTTTGTGATTGTTGTTTTTTTATAGTTGTAGAATCGTTGCATGTTGACTTAAGTAGAAATAAATGTGATTAAATTAAGTAACCGTTCGTTCTTTTACTCATACGAGCTTTCATAAGCTTACTGGGTTTTGTATTGTTGCAATCCTGGTACACTATTCAAATGGTGTAGCGGATATTCCTGCAGGTCAGGATAACCAGGGAGGTGACCGAGCTGCTTAGGTGTTACAGTAGTTACATTTTATTTCTTTGAGTTGTGAGGTGTGTATGCTCATTTAGAGTTTTACAAATTATTGCGTATTTGTGTTGTAATAATTAACCGAAACAAGATTCGGTTTGATTTGATTTCGTGTGGTGAAGTTGTTAAGAGAAGAAATTTTCAGGATGATTATTTTGAGTTGTGTTAATTTTCATGTTTCGGATTTTGAATTTTATTCTAAAATTCGGGGCTTGACATGTCTATTCTTGATTGATGAAAAAAAAAATATTGTTTAGATCTAAGTATGAGTGTAATGAAAAGATCAAATGAAAAAAAAAAAAAAAAAGCCAAAATAGTTTTTGTTTTGTTTTTTTTTTTTTGAGAAAAGAAAATAACCATTGAATCAACAAAGTTTACATTGGTGGGGGGGGGGGGACATGAACCAAAATCCCAAGAAACCGCTGTTACAAAGACCATCAGGCCAAAGGGCCCAAACTCTAAGCACCGAACGCCTTTTTCCAAGGCCACGTTGAGCAAATAAACCCAAAAATTCCAGTAAAAATCTCGTAATCAACAGCGAAGAAGATAGCGTCCTCTTCAACACCGTGTCCGAAAGTGCTAGACCACATGTAAAGGATCGCTTATCAGCAAATCGACAATAAAAGTAAACCGGAGTTGAACAAAATCGTCCTCGTCGTCGAGAATGACACCATTTACATGGCATAACACTTAGACCAATTCCTAGCTCAGAAGAGTAGGAGACCAACCCTAGCTCAGAAGAGTAGGGACCTATTAAACCTAGCCAAACCAAACAAAAAACCCTAATTAAAACCAAACGACAACAAGGCCCAAAGACAGGGGCCCGACCCAAACCTCACTTCGCGCAACAACAACCAAGCATTGCAGACAACCAACCCCACCGTCGGCAAACACCATCATCATCACCCCACTGCCTCGCCGCAGCTTGACACCGTTGCTCCACCTTGCCAAATAGCAAACTGGATCTACATCATGTTGACAACCACTACCAGATCCAAACACATGATAGAAACAGATCCCTACGAGAATCCCCTCTGCCGAGATTTGGCCGCCTCCACCACGATCCAACCCACCTATGCGATGACGCCATGTCCCACCGCTGGAAAGAAGCAAGCCGCCGCAATACCTCATCCATTGTCGCCCCTGAACCCAGAAGGACAGATCGAGAATGATCTGCCCAAACCGATGTCGAGAAACCACCCTCCTCCCCTGGACCGCATTTCTGCACTATGGGCTTGCCACCAATCAACAACGACATCCTCTCCCGGGCCGGAACGCAGCGGCGGGATTGCCGGTAGCGTTCGGTCGGGAGAGAGTGAGCAACTCCGGGATTCTTCCTTTTTTCCTCGCACGTGGGGCGCGTTCCACAACTCTCCAGTTCAGTTCATTTTACTGGGAAGATTATACTTGTATGTTTAAAATAGTTTTTGTTTAGAAAAAAGCAAAATAACTTGGATTCATTAGATTTCAGAAGGATAAAATGATATTTTCTCAAGAATTACATGTCATAATTTGACAAATAGATGATTTGTGTAGGTGGCATGACATGCTATATAATATTGAGGCCACAAATCATTTTCTTTATATACAGCAAGGACAAATCCATGCATCAAAGCACCATAACAAGTTAATTTTGACCAAAATAAGAAAAGTTAATTAGTTTTCCAAAAGTGGGAGCGGCTAGAGGTCGAGTTTTCCATGCCACTATCAATGGCTGAAGCATGCACCCATCCACTGGTTAAAATCACCTATAGGAAGATGATCAAGCGCACATCTCCAACTCCTCATCACCAAAGAAATCTCAAACTCTCTTTTCTGGACCAACTGATGCCTCCTACCTTATACCCATCTATCATTTTTTTTTACTCTTCCCCTACTAGTGATTCCGCTTCCACTGTTTCAGAGAGCTTGGAAGCATCTCTCTCCAGAGCTTTGGTTCTCTTCTATCCACTCGCAGGCCGACTGAAAACCGCTGCCTCCGTTGACTGCAACGACGAATGAGCTCATTTTCTTGAGGCCCGAGTTAACTGCCAGCTCTCGGATTTACTTAAAGTTCCCGAGCACAAGTTGCTTAACAACCTTATCCCCGAGTTTGAGCCAAACACAGTTCAGTTAGCGTTGGGTTCAGTTGTTTTGATTGTTCAAGTGAGTCTTTCAACTGTGGAGGAATCGCTGTTGCTGCGTCGCCAATACACAAGATCGGAGATGCTGGCGCATATAACACATTTATGCAAACAAGGGCAGCTATACATCGTGGTCAATGCGATCAAATAGTGCTACCGGAGTTTAATGGAGCATCTGTGCTGCCGCCTAGAGAGTTGTCACTCCCAAACAACTTGGGATTAATCCCAAATCAGAAGTTGACAACAAGGAGGTTTGTGTTTGATGTCACAAAGATTGCAAGTCTCAAGGCCAAAATCGGAGGTAAGCATGTAGAACTTGTTTCGGCATTAATCATCCTCAGAAGTGCTCTTGCTGCTTCTCATAAATCGAACCCGGAGACTACTTCAAGCACAAATGTGTTGTCCCAAAGTGTAAGTTTCCGCAACAGAATAGTCCCCGCGGTACCACCAAATGTCATGGGTAATTGGTTTTGGTTGGTTCAAGTGGTATTCAAACAAAACGAGACACAACTACAGAAGTTGGTTGCTAAAATGAGGAAAGGAGTAACAGACTTCTACAAGGAGAAGGCGAACAGATTCAAAGGTGAAGATGGATTCCGGGTGGTGTCCGAGTCGCTTAGAGAGAGGGGTGAGTTCTTTAAGAGCACAAAGGGGTGTATCAATCTTTATAGGGGTAGAAGTTTGTGCAAGCTCCCCGTATATGAAATTGATTTTGGTTGGGGGAAACCAACTTGGGTCACTAGCCAAAGCAACCACAAGAACCTATTTCTCTTAATCGACACAAAACGTGGAGATGGCATCGAAGTGTGGGTGACACTGGATGAAGAAGAAATGGCTATATTTGAGAGTGAAGAGGAGCTCCTTTCATTTGCTTGTGCAAACCCTAGTGCAATTGTTAATCATCAATCTCACTCTCGTATGTGATTATGCCAGAAAGCCGATCAATAATTGAGGTGATGAAATTTATTTATTTATTATATATATATATATATTTATTAAGGTGAGATGGAGAATTCAAACTTGATCTCTACCAACATTTTGATGGAGAAAAATCTCTTATGTGCTTGACTAAATACTAGCAAAGACTTGGGCTAAAAATCATCTTCTAGGCCTCTACTTGCTATTTCTTTTGGTGAAATAGTAAGTAGGTAGCCGTTAGCCTCGTCATACCTGATATGCAGAGGCATGAAACTTCAACCATGTGACAGTAGCCATGGTCCTCGGACTCCATGCATGTTAACATAGTAACAAAAATAGCAATGTTGCTCGTTATCTTTGATAAGTTTTTTAATAATATAGTAACTATTGGTACATTATCACCTGTATACTAATAATCCTATTGAAGTTCAAAACTATTATTTTCTAGTTACTCGTCCACTTGGAAGTTGGGAGCTCATGGAAGCCTCCCCCAAGCTTGACGACCTTCACCCCGGCAACCTATTATTGGCAGGGTTATTAGACTACAACCAGAGCCGACACCAATACTTGTCACCGGCCAACGGCAAGGCCATGCGGAAACCTGAACCCTAGTCTTCATTATCTCCTAGCCACCTGGGCTAGGGTTTGGTTTCAATTTCTATACGTGCAAAATTATTAATTTATATACTTTGTTAGCGGTGACTGTAAAAAATAATATTAGTTCAATTACTTTTTTTGGTACCACATACGGGAAATTTTAAAATATGTTAACGTATGATATGTATACAATTGCCTTAAAGTGGTAAAAATGAGTCATCAAAATAAAAATATTAGTCCTCACAGTTGTAACATGAGTTCTTAAAATGGTAAATTTTCTTAGTTACTACATGAATCATCAAGTGGTAAAATCAATCCTCAAAGTAGTAAAAATAGTTGATATACTTAGGAGTCTTGTGCAACTGCTAAAATAGATAAAAAGCTAAATATACTTTCCAAAATAGTTAAGGAGCCAAAATAGAGAGTCTGCTAAAGATGCTCTTAGGTTTTTCTTTTATCTATTTTAGCATCTGCATCAGACTCTAAGTGGTTCTCCATTATAATTTTTAGCTATTTCGCTCCCTAATATAAAGAGCTAAATGAAGCTCTCTATAATTTAAAACATTTATTTTGAGTTATTTTATGTTTCCTATAAATACATTTAAACAATTTAATCTTCATTTAAAAAATAATATAAATTAATTCAAAATTAGCTAAAATAGAGAGCACTGATATATATGTACTTCTAAATTGGATAGCTAAAATGACTTTTTAGCTACTTTGACTAAAATTTGACTAAAAAATTGCTAACATTGCTAAAAGTGTTCTTAATAATTTTTTTGGAGACTATAATTTATGTATGTCAAGAAAATTTAGGTTGCGGCTATATACACCCCACCTTAACTAACTACACCCTAAAACTATTTTTTTCCTTTTGAATATTCATCTTTTGCCCAATTTTCTTCTCTCTGCACCCAAATTTCATCATCTATCGATCCAAGCGTCCTATCACATTGACATAAGGTTAATGTTACAATCCTTGACTCTTTGCATGATCATCTGATTAACATATCGCATCCCCAATAGAGGCTTTGAAAGCCTATAGTCTCTTGAGACTAACTAATCCCCATATTATAAATCAACACACTAACAGTCTGTATGTAAGTAAATTGTACGTAATTCATTAATCAATCTATGTAGTTTTAGAAATCTCCTTTATGGATTCAGTTCAAATACTTCAGTTTTCATCAGTTGTCCATCCTTTATAAACCTATTTCATGCTCTTCCACACGAAGTCCCCCATCTCATTTTACCGTCTTTCCCATGTTTGCATTTAGCTGCAGTCAAATTTTTAAGTTTTAACGTCAATTCATTAAAATTTAGCGATCATTAATTACACATAGTAAATTCACTGTTTCAAATAGTCAAGCACTAACTAAAACAGAAAACAAGATTCACATTCCACAAATTTGCATCGAGTTGAAAATTTAGCAGTCAGTACTACGTCTTTCTCAATAAATAAATTAATCTGTTTGATATAGCGTGCAAATCTGAAAAACCAATTAAAGACAAATATTTATTTGAAAATGTCATAGCTTCCAGAAAGTATGAGGTCAGATCGACAACTTCATTTTCCAGGACAAATTAATGATCACAAATAAGGAATGCAATAAGTGAAATGATTATCTCGACGTGTTGGCTACTATTGTTTAATGGAGGCCTGGAAGGGATAAGCACTTCTTGACCAGCTTTGATATGATTAAGATTAATTTACAAGTTAGATATGTATATGCTACCTCATTTCTTTATTTTCCTCCATCTCCACACACACACACACATATAATTGGTTGCCTAGTTGAATATGCTACTATGCTTCTTTTATTTGTATTTTATAGAATACTTTGACTTGGGGACATAATTTAGTTTTGTATAGGTGAGATCATTTAGGTAGATCTACCTTATAAGGTCATCCCATGACTCCTGAGCAAGGAATCACAAGCCTCCTTGACCTTGTGAAAAGAGCAATTCAGCAATCTAGGTTTGGCATTATTTGTTACAGACGTCTATAGTTTGGTTCTAAAGTGTGAGAGTGAGAGACTGAGTTATCCCATGGGTTTACCAGCAACATGCATCCATTCACTTGTAAATATCACCTCAAGAAAGATCATTAGACCCTCGTCTCCAACTCCTCATCACCAAAGAACTCTCAACCTCTCTCTTTTGGACCAACTCTTCCCTCCTACCTTATACCCTACTATCATATATTTCTACTCCAGTGATCATTTTCTTTCAAATAATGTTTCGGAGGGCTTACAAACATCGCTATCCAAGGCTTTGGTTCACTTTTATCCCCTGGCAGGAGGACTAAATGGCCCTGCTTCCATTGACTGCAATGATGAAGGGGCTTATTTTCTTGAGGCCCAAGTCAACTGCCAGCTCTCGGACTTGCTTAAACTTCCTGAACACAGCTTACTCAACAACCTCATCCCGGAGTTTGATCCTCAAACTGCCCATTCCGCCTTAGGTTCTGCAGTTTTGCTTGTCCAAATGAGTCGTTTTAACTGCGGGGGAATCGCCCTTGCTGTGTCGTTGTCGCACAAAATCGCAGATGCAACATCATGTCAAATATTTCTACGAGCATGGGCAGACATAAATCGTGATCATGAATATGATAGTCAACTAATGGTACCACAGTTTAACGGAGCATCTCTGTTGCCAGCTAAAGACTCCTTCGTAAACAACTTAGGGTTACCGAAGTATCAAAGTTTAGCTACTAGGAGGTTCGTGTTTGATGTCACGAAGATTGCCAATCTCAAGGCTAAAATAGGAGGTACGAACGTACAACTTGTTTCAGCAATCATCTTGAAAAGTGCTCGTGCTGCTTCTTATCAATCCAAGCCGCAGACGAGTTCAAGTACAGCAGTGTTGTCGCAAATGGTAAACCTCCGTAGAAGTATGAGTTCGGTTGTACAGGAAAATGCCATGGGAAATTGGTTTTGGCCACTTCAAGTAGCATTCAAACCAAACGAGACGGAACTACATGAGTTGGTGGCAAATATGAGGAGAGAAATAACAGACTTCTACAAAGAGAAGGCGGGCAAATTCAAAGGGGAAGATGGGTTCTTGGTGATGTCTGAGTCGTTTAGAGAGAGAGGCGAGCTTTATAGAAACACCAAGGGGTGCATCAGTGTTTATAGGGCCACAAGTTTGTGCAAGCTCCCTGTATATGAAGTTGATTTTGGGTGGGGGAAACCAACATGGGTTACTAGCCAAAGCAACCAGAAGAACATATTTGTGTTGATTGATACAAAACGTGGCGATGGGATCGAAGCATGGGTGACAGTCGATGAAGAAGAAATGGCCATATTTGAGACTGATGAGGAGCTCCTTTCATTCGCTTCTCTAAACCCCAGTGCTAGTATCAATCATCACTCTCGTATGTGAAACCATGTTATAACTTTAACAATTTCATGTATGTTGCGAATAAATTGTGTATGGGAAGTGTGTTCCACTTGAGAGGGGATAAAATTAATTGTGTATGGAAAGTATGAATGCAATGTGTTTCACTCTCACTTGATAGAGGATAAAACATGCATGTGTATTATATATTTCTTCATTTGAATATTTCGAGTCGATTTCGAGTCAAATTTTAAGTGGAGAATTTGTGTCACGCATCACTCGACTCACAAGATCAAAAAATTACTGTATTTAACAGAAGTTGTCAATAATAACTAGGTATTGTCTATGGAACATTAATGTATTTATACATCGAGTAGATTAATTTAATACATAGATAGACTATCTCGATACAGAGATAAACCAATCTAAGCTGGTCTACTTATTCATGAAGTTAGTCTACCTTTATATCGAATCTAATCTATTTGATGTATTGGTACATTAATGTATAATAGAATTTTTCTCATAACTATCGACCTTTTTTGAGAGATGGATGCCTTTTCAAATTTAATTTCCGCCTGAATTAATAAAATGCAAAAGAAGGTGGTTTGAAGTTAGTAAAATAAGTTTCTTTCAAGTCCCCAAGGAAAACTATTTCTCAAAATTTGCTCCAAAATATGATGATAGCTGGAAGCTATATACAGCCGAGGAAAACCGCAAAATGTAGAGACGACACGATCACTGTGACAGTGCGACGTGTTGAGCTCTCTTCCAAAATTCCCAGTTCCGCTATTGTTGAGTAAGCCCAGCGCCGACTCGAAGCCATGATGAGATTCTTGTATATCAGAATCGAGTCCACCCAAATCCATCTCTATTTCTCTCCAAGGAAAACAGAGAACAAGAAAGAGAAACAGAAATGTGGAGCGGGAAAGGTGAACGTCGCGTTCTGTTACTATGCGGGGACTACATGGAAGACCACGAGTCCATGGTACCTTTTCAAGCACTGCAGTCCTATGGAGTCACTGTTGATGCCGTCTGTCCCGGCAAGAAAGCCGGTGACTACTGCCGCACTGCCATTCATCAACACACTTGTGCTCACCAGGTCATCCATCACTTTGTCTTCATAAACAAATTAACCCATATATACACTGGAACTAGTTTATCTAGAAAAGAATGAAAACCCATATATACACTGGAACTAGTTTATCTAAAAAAGAATGAAAGAGTGTGAAATCAGAGTCTAGGTATATGTTTTTGACATATTACAAATTTTGAAAGCTATATTGATTATCTAATAGCAATTCCTTTTGTTTATTTTGGAATCTGCTTTTTTTTTCCATGCAGACTCATCCGGAATCACGTGGTCACAACTTTGCTCTGAACGCAACGTTTGATGACATTGAATATAGCAACTATGATGGAATAATAATCCCCGGAGGACGATCTCCCGAGTATCTTGCTATGGATGCATCGGTTTTAGAATTGGTCAACAAGCTTGCCGCGTCCAGGAAGATAATTGCTGCTATATGCCGTGGGGTATTGGTCTTAGCAGCTGCAAGCTTGGTTAAGGGGCGCAAGTGCACAGGGTTCCCACCTATGAGACCTGTACTCCTTGCTGGGGGTGCTCATTGGGTGGAACCTGATACCATGGGGACGTGTATCGCAGATGGTAATATAATTACTGGGGTTACATATGAAGGTAATGCTGAGTTCATCAGGCTTTTTGTCAAGGCATTGGGAGGCCACATAATTAGTTCAGAGAGAAGGATCCTGTTTCTCTGTGGAGTAAGTTTTGCTTTTATCTTATATTGTCACGAGTAATATAGGTTGTGATATCATCAATATATCCAAAACCGTGTTTATCACTATAAGACTATGCTACTCATTTAAGATTATGAACATCACTATTGTTACTTTAAATCATGTGTCCAGATTTATTTGGTAACAGGCTAACAACTGAACACTATACATTTGACAGATAAAATACATGCCATATGTAACTGTTTTTCCTTGATAATATATACACCCCTGTATAAATGGGCACAAAAAGAAACTTAATATATTAAAAATGGGGACCATCCCCTTGACATGTTATCTTGAAACAAGAGGGAACAATACTAAGTAGGCTTAGCCTTCCACAATTAAGAGCGAGAGGGTTCCATGACCTGTTTCTGTAAACTGATTTCTTACTACCTATGGTTGTAGCCAACAATTGAAATATTAGATCTCTCACATTTGCTAAGCATAATTTATTTTATCTACCTACAGGACTTCATGGAAGATTATGAGATAACTGTGCCTTTTCAGTCACTTCAAGCACTTGGATGCCATGTTGATGCAGTTTGCCCCAAGAGGAAAGCTGGCGATGTATGTGCAACTGCAGTCCATGATTTTGAAGGTGACCAAACCTACAGTGAGAAGCCAGGCCATAATTTCATTTTGACAGCCAACTTTGATACTATAGATGCCACAAGGTACGATGCTCTTGTACTTCCTGGAGGTCGTGCCCCAGAGTATTTGGCATTGAATGAGGATGTAATTGCATTAGTGAAACATTTTATGGGAGCAAGGAAACCAGTTGGATCCATTTGCCATGGTCAGCAGATTTTAGCTGCTGCTGGTGTTCTGCAGGTAAGGTTAACTTACAGATTCACTCATCAAACAATTTGTACTCTCTCTTTCAAACCAAACTCCACCCTTGTTTGTTGAATTTTGATCCAAAAATTCATTTTTCTCGTATTCATCAAGTTTTTATTCAATTTTTTTTTTTTTTACTGATTATACCTTCTGCATCCTTCAACTTTAGTAACGGCACTTAAAGTTTGAAAAACTTAATATCTCAGAAAGAGAATCCAAATCTAGAGGTTGACTTGAACACAGCTCTCTCCACGTGAGAGGGATGGTTGCAAAAGCTTTATGGAATTTAATAGTGAGAAAGGTTTCTTCAGTTTGTACTGTAGTAACTAAAGTGTAATTGGTGGATCAACAGCTCTACTCATTTCTAAAGAGGGATGCTATCTCTTTTCTCATTTCATCAACTTATTGGTTTGCATCTTTGTGAAGAACTCATATATATATATATATATATATATATATTTAAATTGATTTGCACCTCCTCATTGATATTTTTGTTTTTTGGATTCTAATGTTGTATCCTATATTATTGGTGGTTAGAGTCTTGATGTTTGTCAATAACACATCTGGATATGCTTTTATTTAAGAAAATAGAGTACTGCAGCGAGTGCAGTCAAATGACTGATATATAAAATTATAGATACTGTTTTGTTGTAGCATACTTGGATATGAGATGTTCTATTCTGTTACTTATCGGTGGTTAATTTACTTATTACATTTGAAGCTGTTTTTTTTAATAATTTTATTGATTTTTATTATTTCATTTTATTTTATTTATTTTTAGTTTTTTTATTTTGATGACATATATTTGAAGCTGTTTATGTTTAGCATGTCATAATTGTTAATTTTTTGGCTACACAACAGGGAAGGAAATGTACTGCACATCCAGCGGTCAGGGTCTATGTAGTTTTGTCAGGAGCAAAATGGGAGGAACCTGATCCAATAGATAGTTCCTTTACAGATGGAAATCTGGTAACTGGAGCTGTTTGGCTGGGCCATCCCGACTTCATTTCTCGGTTGATGGCGTTGCTTGCTGTTCGAGTATCATTCTAATGGCCATCTACCAGGTCAGATGTTTCCATGTAATGTCTGTGATCCATAATAAAAAAGAAGTGACAATGAAAGAACAATAACTATAAATCTCCATGTAAAATAAATAAGAACATGTGTTAAGGTGGCGTACATGTATGTATGAGGGTACAATGATCTGTATATATTTCATGCACGTTTGGAAGTAATGTTGGTACGCATTAGAAATTTGGTGTTAAGTCGAAGACTAGAACTTTATGCTTTCTGCGGTTTATATATAGTAGTTCTATGAATGTAATGCTCTCGGGGTAACCTGATTGTCTGAACACGTAGTCTTTTATGAGTGGGATGATTGATTCTCTCGGAGAGAGTAGTGTATTGATGGCATCATTCCTAATTTTCTCAAATCTCTGATATATGCATTAATAGGAACCCATCTGAGAAAGTGTAGGACCTGGTGTAGGTCGATGCCAATATCCTTCATACTTATTCTAGAATTTTAACTTTCAAGTGAACAAGGAAGTTCAACATTAGTCAAAATTGTTGAAGATTATTTCCAAAGTAAAACAGAATCAAATGTAAATGCAAAAACAAAACTCTAATAAACATTACACCCCCAAACTTACAAGATTCGCCCAAGTTAAGTGACTTCAGAGTTTAGTCGAGGCAACTCCCAGAGTGGAGACTTGCCAGAGCAATTTCAAACATTGTTGGCGTTAGAATGTCCGGACGTTTCGAGCCAAAAGGGGGAAAAAAAAAAAAAAAAAAAAGGACATGGACAGGTCATCATATTATAAATCAACCCAGTATCAGATTTTTCCATACTGCGCATATCTGCTTTTTTTGCTTTATATCTGCGATCTATCGCTGGACTTCAGATCATGTTAATGAAGGGTTTGGCAATGTAGATCTATTTCAGGGCTACAGATGTGCAACGACAAATCTGAAATTGTTATTTTCCCCAACCATGTCAAGATTTTAAAATATTCCTTGATGTTGTAGTATAAATGTATAAATACTATGTATGTCTATATCATGTAACAAATACGTAAAGTATTTAGATAGGTACTTGAGTGTATAATCATAGGTACTTGAGTGTATGAAGACTTATGTAACATGTTTTGTCAAAAGGCAACAAGCATGGCATAAAATCATCATCAAGATGGTTATCATTTTGGTTTTCTCTTTGAGCTTTCACACTTCAAATATATTCCTATAAATACTCCTTTGTATGAGATGAATAAACACACTTGAAATCTCAATTCTCCCTGAAATATTACTCTCTCTCTTTCTGTGTGTCTATTTCTCTTGTTCTTAAACACGTTATCAGCACGGAGTTGCTCTAGAATTAGAATCGAAAATTGACGAAAGAAGAGTTCATCATCGATCGAAGTCATTTTTTCAAACCTACAAAAAATCCCCAAACCCTAGCACATATCAAAGCCCTTGATTCCAGGAGCCCAGAACCGGTCTCAGAATCGCCGGAACCGGCCGGAAACTGCCGGAACCGGCCGCCGGAAGCAGAAAACCAGAACCAGACCGCTGTCGGGGTGCTGCCGAGTCCTGCCGACAGCTGCGCAGCAGCTGCCTAGCCATCTGTCGAGCAGCTGCGCAACAACTGTCGAGAAGCTGCTGAGCAGCTGTCGACACATCTGTAAACAGATTTGCGGGGCGACTTTCCGACAACTTTTCTGGCGACTTTTCGACACTTTTCCAAAGACTTTTTCGCACGATTTTTTTCAACTTTTTCCAACGATCCTTCCAATCACCTCCGATAATTTTTCCGGTCAAAATTTCCGGCAACACTATTTCAAGGTATTCTTTACTAAAAGTTCCCGTTTTTGAGTTTTTATTTATTTTCTCTCCTTTTTCCTTTTTCTCGGGAACTTACAATCAAAAGCGGAATTATAGAAATTCACGCCAAACCAACTAAGAGCGTTCGTAATCAATGAACTAAGACAACACACAATGATTCTTGGAAATTGATTTCTTGGTAGAATAGCTCGGAAATCTTATTATTTTTCGTGGAAGTTTTAACTCCGAAACTAATATTTTCTTCTTATCTTCAAGGATGTCGAATGAACCTAGACTAGATTTTCAAATCCTTGACTTAACAGGTTCGAATTACCATAGCTGGAAAATCAACGTTGAGAACCATCTCACATCGAATGGGATATTGCCCATCATCCATGCACCAGACCCGACCCTTATGTTCCCTCGAACACCCAAGAGGCATGCACAAGCAATCATCTTGATGCGATGTCATATGGACAAAGCACTCAGACTAGAGTACATGTCCATCAAAGATGCAAAGGATTTATGGGAGGTGCTACAAGAGCGCTTTAACAATATCCAAGATTCTCTCCTCCCTGACTTGAAGGTTCAGTGGAACGATGTACGCTTCTCCGACTTCAAGTCTATTGCTGAGTACAATTCAGAAGCTCTTCGTCTCAAATCCATGTTGAGGTTCTGTCAAAAACCCCTCACAAAAGAAGAGCTGATTGAGAAAACTCTCTCCACCTTCCCCGTTGCAGCAATTTTGCTATCAAAGCAGTACCACCATGAGCCGTGGAAATACCACCATGAGCAGTGGAGGTCGCACCATGCGCCGTGGTAGTAGCAGCAACCCTCCTAGGAAATATCCACAACATGCACAATGTGCACAACCTGCACCTCAAATGAAGGGAGGGAACCACATTGACATGTGTCATAGACGTGGATCAATCGAGCATTGGTTTAAACAATGCCATGCAAGTACCCAATTAGCTGCACTCTACAAGGAGTACAGGGAAGCAAGGGAGCAAGAAGCTAACCTTGCCGAAGATGAAAATAGTGAAGATGTCAATCTCACCGTTGAGGACTTCAAAGCTGTAGATGAAGAGCACGAGGATGCCACAGACTTTGATTAGAATAATCCTCTTTCTATTTTCCAAGAATGGCAAATGTGCCTTAGTCTATAAATAACAATTGTATTAAACTCCTTCTTATGTGGAGTACCCAATGAAGTATGACGTCTAGGAAAGCAATTGAGATCGGGGTATTTAAGCGAGCCTCGCTCCACCAACATCTCTCTACTTTCCTGATCATATTTCATTGGAATTACCAAACGGATTGAGTGATAACAATTTGTCTAAAGTTTGATATTTGGAATAGACTTATGAATAACTTTGATATAATCATTGACTATTTTCCCTATTAATAAAGTATCGCATTCAATGTCATGGACATGTGTTAATATTCCGAACTTTATCCCTTTCAGTATGTTTTTCGGAGAGTTGGAATGCCTTCTTGATAGTGGCACCACACATACTATATTGCGACATAGGCAACTATTTTTATGGATGACACCTAGTCGATCCTCAGTAACTACGATGGCAGGACCATCACAATTGATTCATGGTCGAGGACCAACTCAATTTTTGTTATCAAATTGCATAAATGTTAATGTCGCCGAAGCTCTATATGCTCCAAGGGCCGGAAGGACCCTATTAAGATTTAAAGACATAAGAGCTAATGATTTTCATGTGGAAACACATTGTGAGAAAGGACAAGAGTTCCTTTGCATCACCTCTAAAAACCACGAAAATACACGAGTTTTAGAGAAACTTATGTGTCGCTCTAGTGGATTGTATGCAACCACTATTAGAGTCATTGAATCCAACCATGTCATGAATGACAATTTATGGGATCTTGACACATACAAGCTTTGGCACGACCGTTTGGGACATCCAGGTAGTGACATGATGCTCCGTATATTAAAAACTTCACACGGACATCCATTCTTCAAAACGAAAAGAAGTACGAACCAAACATTGGTCCAATTCTAAAGCATATCATTCGTTTTGCAAAGCTTGCTCTTTAGCAAAGGTAGGATCAAGACCATCCTATGCAAAGGACACTAAAGAAAATATATCATTATTACAAAGAATACAAGGTGATATTTGTGGACCTATCCAACCAACTTGCGGACCATTTAGATATTTTATGGTGTTGGTTGATGCATCGACACGTTGATCACATGTCATGCTCTTATCCACAAGAAATGCTGCATTTGCTAAACTCCTAGCACAAATTATTAAGTTAAGGGCTCACTACCTTGATCATCCTATTAAGTCAATTTATCTTGACAATGCTGGAGAATTTACATCAAGAACCTTTGATGATTATTGCATGTCCATTGGGATTGAGGTCGAACACCCTGTCCCTCATGTACGCACCCAAAATGGACTCGCAGAAACTGCCATTAAAAGATTTCAAATGGTTGCCAGGGCATTGGTTATGCGCACCGATCTCCCTATTTCTGCTTGGGGCTATGCAATATTACATGCAGCTGTGCTTATTCGTCTGAGACCCACTGCCACCCAACCCTTTTCTGCATCCCAGATGGTAACTGGGTATGAGCCTGATGTCTCACACTTACGCATATTTGGTGTGCAGTCTATGTGCCAATTGCGCCGCCACAGCGCACCAAAATGGGTCCTCAAAGACGCTTAGGCCTTTATATTGGATATGATACTCCAAGCATTATCCGCTACATAGAACCCTTGATAGGTGATCTATTTACCGCTAGATTTGCGGATTGTCACTTTGATGAGACAGTCTTCCCGTCATTAGGGGGAGACAAGAACACTAATGTTCAACAAAAAAGACAGGAATTGTCGTGGTCTGTCCCCACTTTGTCTCATCTTGATCCCCGAACCACACAGTCTGAAATAGAAGTGCGGAGGATTCTCGATCTTCAGAACGTAGTAGAATCAATGCCTGATGCGATTTTTCATATCGCTAAAGTGACAAGATCACACATACCTGCAGCAAATATACCTGCAAGGATTAATGTCCCTAAAACTAAAGGACATGACATCCCCTCTATAGGTGATGCAGTGGCTAGACCCATGGCTCCTGCCAGAAAGAGCGGGAGGCCTTTAGGTTCGATGGATTCTCGCCCAAGAAAGAAAGCGAGCTTGACACAAAATAATTCATTAATCATCGATACAAATAATTCATCTCATGAAAAAATTCCGGATTATGGCTATGTCCAAGAGACATCATTGGAAGACGCTCCAATAGTAGAATCAATTCCAAAGAATAGAGAGATCTCCATGAATTACACTAGTATACATGTGATTATGGACAGAAATTCTATGGCTATTGATGATGCATTTGCATATCATATTGCAAAAGGAATTATAGAATACGATGATATTGAACCTCGCTCCGTTTGATATGTATGGTGAAAACATATATGACCCATCTTACAAGAATGGCCAGAACAATTATTCTAGTGGCCAATTTGTTATTCGCGACTGTAAATTGGAGTATCATCAATGCAAGCTAGCTCTTGTTTACAATTATCCGGCTCCAAATTTTTTGCAAAGAAATATGATGACATTAAACAGTCCATAGAGGCAACTCAATGTTATGCCTAGAAAGAATATAGAGCAATCAAATTTTTCGAACATTCTCATTATTTGATATACCTATTTGTAAAGAAGGATTTTGTGACCCCAAGTTTAATCTTGACACGAAGCCAATTTTCGATGAGTATGATGATGATTATAATTTGATTATGGTTCCAATAATCATATGTCTCGGATGAAAGAGTTTAAACTCTTTGAAGCTCTTGATATTGAGAATTTCGATCAGCCAGGGGTTGTCTATAATGGCCAATATGTGGCTAATTCTAGAAGGGTCATGTTCTATGACATGGTAGTTGGCAATAAAGCAGATCTATCAACACCGTCATCTCCAAAATTGCAATTGAAGATCATGCTTAGCCAAACAACAAAGATGCTTGGGGGGCAAGGTGACAGTTCCTTTGACGTCTCCTATGAGCTAAATTTTCAACGTCTTGCTACAAAGTATCTTTGTTCTTTGCCTAGAAGTTCAACATCGAAAACATCTCATTCTGAAAATTTCAAACCATTAAAACTGGGTGTGAAGCATAATGATCTTTCTTTGTCTCGAACCCCATACCCCTATAATAATGGTAGAGTGAGGGGTGGCCCCAAAGCTGAATTGACCGGTGGTGGTTGGTCGAAGCTCCGGTAGGTAGCCACTCCCTTCTCAGGGAACCGTACATGAGACTTCTGCATCATACGGATCCGTCCTGAGCTTCCGTCGTCGGCCTTTGTCATTAGACCACTATCTATACATGTATTTTAAGCCTGGACTCTGGAATCTTTTGCTTCTCGGGTGGTGGCGACCTGCCTTGGTATGAATAATCTTTCTTCACTTCCAGTAAGCTGCAGTTTTTCAGGTTATAGTTTTCTTTGGTTATCTTTCTTCACTTCTGGTTTGTAGTAGTTTTTCTATTTTAGCTTTCTTTCATTAAAAAAAAATAAAAAATTAGAAAAGAGAAAATCAAAAACGAGTTCTGTTTAAGAACAAGAGGAATTGACAAACAGAAAGAGAGAGTAATATTTGAGAGAGAATGGAGATTTCTAGTGTGTTTATTCATCTCATACAAAGGGGTATTTATAGGAATACATTTGAAGTGTGAAAGCTCAAAGAGAAAACTAAAATGATAACCATCTTGATGATGATTTTCTGCCATGCTTGTTGCCCTTTGGCAAAGCATGTTTACATAAGTCTTCATACACTCAAGTACCTATGATTATACACTCAAGTACCTATCTAAATACTTTTACGTATTTTGTTACATGATATAGACATATACAGTATTTAAACATTTATACTACAACACTCCCCTTTGGATATTTCATGTTCAATAGTATTGTGTAGATGGTGCGCATCGAAGTTGCCTCGTTAAAAACCTTGCCAAGTAATAAAACTCTGTGGGAAAAAACAACCTTGGTCGAAAGGGAAAAAGAGCACAACGCGCGTTGAGTGTGAAGTATGTTTCTGGATACTCCCCCTGATTTAGATTCCTCTTGAAGATCATCGAAGTTCGGATATCCTCCTCAATCCGATGCTCCTTACATGTTTCTCGAAAGGGGATTTTGGTAGTGACTTAGTAAATAAGTCAGCTACATTATCTTCTGATCGGATTTGATTTACTTCAATATTTAGAAGTGTTTGTTGTTGCTGATTGTAGAAGAATTTTGGCGATATATGCTTGGTATTGTCGCCTTTGATGAAACCTAATTTCATTTGCTCAATACAAGCTACATTATCCTCGTAAATGCATGTAGGTTCATTTGTGGTAAATTTCAAACCACAAGTTCCTCGAATGTGTCTATTTATAGACCTTAGCCATATGCACTTACGCACGGCTTCATGTAGTGCAATAGTCTCTGCATGATTTGAGGAAGTAGCAACAAGAGTCTGTTTTGTAGATCTCCAAGATATCGCGATGCTTCCCATGATAAAGACATAACCTGTTTGGGAGCGACCTTTGTGAGGGTCAAAGAGATACCCTGCATCAGCAAAACCTGTTAGAACATCATTTTGATGGAGGGGAGGAGGAGAACGTCGGTTACTATGGATAGTGTTGCCGGCGTTCACATTTCTTTTCTCTCTGTAGGGATAGAACAAGCCCATATCGATCGTACCTTTTAGGTATCGAAGGATTGTCTTTATACCAATCCAATGGCGGCGTGTTGGCGCAGAACTGTATCGAGCTAACGAGTTTACTGCAAATGAGATATCTGGTCTTGTGCATTGAGCTAAATACAATAATGCTCCTATCGCACTTAGGTATGGTATTTCAGCTTCTAATAAGTTTTCTCACAGGCTTTGCTTTATCTTCATTAAAGCGTCTTAGTAACTTTTGAGTATAAGCTGACTGATGGATCATAATCCCATCATTACGGTGCTCGAGTTCTATTCCGAGACAAAACCGTGTTTTCCCGAGATCTTTCATCTCAAATTCAGATTTCAAATATAGCAGTTTCTTTTAACTCATCTAGAGTTCCAATTAGGTTCATATCATCAACATAAACTGCTACAATTGCAAATCCGGATCTTGTTCTCTTAATGAACACACAAGGCTTTATTTCATTGTTAACATATCTCTTCCCAATCAAGTAGTCACTTAGACGGTTATACCACATCCGTCCGGATTGTTTCAATCCATATAGTGAGCATCTTAATTTTATTGAAACCGTGCTCCGTGGTTTAGAGCCACTTGATTTGGGTAATTGAAGTCCATCTGGAACCTTCATATATATCTCTGAATCTAGATCACCATAGAGATATGCTGTAACCACATCCATGAGCTGCATGTCAAGTTTTTCGGAAACTACCAAACTGACAAAGTAGCGGAACGTTATAACGTCCATTATGGGAGAGTATGTCTCCTCGTAGTCGATTCCAGGGCAATGTGAGAAACCTTGCGCCACAAGGCGGGCTTTGTATCTAACAACCTCATTTTTCTCATTACGCTTTCTAACAAAGACTCATTTATGGCCAACAGGTTTTATATTTGGTGGTGTCAATGTTATAGACCCAAATACCTGTCTCTTTGTTAGTGAATCCAATTTAGTCTGGATCGCATTTTTCCATTTGGACCAATCTGCTCTTCGTTGACATTCTTCAACGGAGCGAGGTTCGATATCATCGTATTCTATAATTCCTTTTGCAATATGATATGCAAACGCATCATCAATAGCCATAGAATTTATGTCCATAATTACATGTATAGTAGTGTAATTCATGGAGATCTCTCTATTCTCTGGAATTGGTTCTACTATTGAAGCATCCTCCAATGATGTCTCTTGGACATAACCATAATCCTGAATTTTTTCATGAGATGGATTATTTATATCGATGATTAATGGATTATTTTGTGTCAAGCTCGCTTTCTTTCTTGGGCGAGAATCCATCGAACCTATAGGCCTCCCGCGCTTTCTAGCAGGAGCCATGGGTCTAGCCACTGCATCACCCATAGAGGGGATATCATGTCCTTTAGTTTTAGGAACATCAATCCTTGCAGGTACGTTTGCAGCAGGTATGTGTGATCTTGTCACTTTAGCGATATCAGAAAACGAATCAGGCATTGATTCTGCTACGTTCTGAAGATCGAGAATCCTCCGCACTTCTATTTCAAACTGTGTGGTTCGGGGATCAAGATGAGATAAAGTGGGGACAGACCACGACAATTCCTGTCTTTTCTGTTGAACATTAATGTTCTTGTCTCCCCCTAATGACGGGAAGACTGTCTCATCAAAGTGACAATCCGCAAATCTAGCGGTAAATAGATCACCTGTCAAGGGTTCTATGTAGCGGATAATGCTTGGAGTATCATATCCAACATAAAGGCCTAAGCGTCTTTGAGGACCCATTTTGGTGCGCTGTGGCGGCGCAATTGGCACATAGACTGCACACCCAAATATGCGTAAGTGTGAGACATTAGGCTCATACCCAGTCACCATTTGGGACGCAGAAAACGGTTGGGTGGCAGTGGGTCTCAGACGAATAAGCACAGCTGCATGTAATATTGCATAGCCCCAAGCAGAAATAGGGAGATTGGTGCACATAACCAATGCCCTAGCAACCATTTGAAATCTTTTAATGGCAGCTTCTGCGAGTCCATTTTGGGTGTGTACATGAGGGACAGGGTGTTCGACCTCAATCCCAATGGACATGCAATAATCATCAAAGGTTCTTGATGTAAATTCTCCAGTATTGTCAAGACGAATTGACTTAATAGGATGATCAGGGTGGTGAGCCCTTAATTTAATGATTTGTGCTAGGAGTTTAGCAAATGCAGCATTTCTTGTGGATAAGAGCATGACATGTGACCAACGTGTCGATGCATCAACCAACACCATAAAATATCTAAATGGTCCGCAAGTTGGTTGGATAGGTCCACAAATATCACCTTGTATTCTTTGTAAGAATGGTATATTTTCTTCAGTGTCTTTTGCATAGGATGGTCTTGATCCTACCTTTGCTAAAGAGCAAGCTTTGCAAAACGAATGATATGCTTTAGAAGTAACTCTTTGGACCAATGTTTGGTTCGTACTTCTTTTCGTTTTGAAAAATGGATGTCCGTGTGAAGTTTTTAATATACGGAGCATCATGTCACGACCTGGATGTCCCAAACAGTCGTGCCAAAGCTTGTATGTGTCAGGATCCCATAAATTGTCATTCATGACATGGTTGGATTCAATGACTCTAATAGTGATTACATACAATCCACTAGAGCGACACATAAGTTTCTCTAAAACTCGTGTATTTCCGTAGTTTTTAGAGGTGATGCAAATGAACTCTTGTCCATTCTCACAATGTGTTTCCACATGAAAATCATTGGCTCTTATATCTTTAAAGCTTAATAGGGTCCTTCCGGCCCTTGGAGCATCGGCGACATTAACATTTGTGCCATTTGGTAACAAAAATTGAGCTGGTCCTCGACCATGAATCAATTGTGATGGTCCTGCCATCGTAGTTACTGAGGATCGACTAGGTGTCATGCATAAAAATAATTGCCTATGTCGCAATATAGTATGTGTGGTGCCACTATCAAGAAGGCATTCCAATTCTCCGGAAAACATACTGAAAGGGATAAAGTTCGGAATATTAACACATGTCCATGACATTGAATGCGATACTTTATTAATAGGGAAAATAGCCAATGATTACATCAAAGTTATTCATAAGTCTATTCCAAATATCAAACTTTAGACAAATTTTTATCACTCAATCCGTTTGGTAATTCCAATGAAATATGACCAGGAAAGTAAAGAGATGTTGGTGGAGCGAGACTCGCTTAAATACCCCGATCTCAATTGCTTTCCTAGACATCATACTTCATTGGGTACGCCACATAAGAAGGAGTTTAGTACAATTGTTATTTATTGACTAAGGCACATTTGCCATTCTTGGAAAATAGAAAGAGGATTATTCTAATCAAAGTCTGTGGCATCCTCGTGCTCTTCATCTACAGCTTTGAAGTCCTCAACAGTGAGATTGACATCTTCACTATTTCATCTTCGGCAAGGTTACCTTCTTGCTCTCTTGCTTCCTTGTACTCCTTGTAGCGTGCAGCTAATTGGGTACTTGCATGACATTGTTTAAACCAATGCTCGATTGATCCACATCTATGACACATATCTTTGTGGTTCCCTCCCTTCATTTGAGGTGCAGGTTGTGCAGGTTGTGCACATTGTGGATATCCTCTAGGAGGGTTGCTGCTACTACCACGACGCATGGTGCGACCTCCACGGCTCATGGTGCTATTCCCATGACCGGTGTTGCCATATCTCCCTCTTTCACGTGTGGAGTTGCCATCACGTGTGCCCGCTCTAAATTTGCGGTTTCCTTCTCTATTGGGGCGGTTATATGGACATGTTCGTCCTTCATGTCCCCTATTATTAGGGTACACATGTCCCCTATTACTGGGGTACCGCTCCTTGTGCCCTCTCTTGTGTGCATTATAATTTGCCTCACGAACGCTCTTGGTTCCAATGGGTCTTGAATTATAATTCTTTACAAGAATGTTGTCGTGCTTTTCGGCTACCGACAAAATATTTATGTGTTCATTGAACCTCGTAATTCGTCCAGCATTTACTTCAGTGCGATACTGCTTTGATAGCAAAATTGCTGCAACGGGGAAGGTGGAGAGAGTTTTCTCAATTAGCTCTTCTTCTGTGAGGGGTCTTTGACAGAACCTCAACATGGACTTGAGACGAAGAGCTTCTGAATTGTACTCAGCAATAGACTTAAAGTCTGAGAAGCATACATCGTTGCACTGAACCTTCAAGTCAGGGAGGAGAGAATCTTGGATATTGTTAAAGCGCTCTTGTAGCGCCTCCCATAAATCCTTTGCATCTTTGATGGACATGTACTCTAGTCTGAGTGCTTTATCCATATGACGTCGCATCAAGATGATTGCTTGTGCATGCCTCTTAGGTGTTCGAGGGAACACAAGGGCCGGGTTTGGTGCATGGATGATGGGCAATATCCCCTTTGATGTGAGATGGTTCTCAACGTCGGTTTTCCAGCTATGGTAATCCAAACCTGTTGAGTCAAGGATTTGAAAATCGAGTCTAGGTTCATTCGACATCCTTGAAGATAAGAAGAAAATATTAGTTTCGGAGTTAAAACTTCCACGAAAAATAATAAGATTTCCGAGCTATGCTACCAAGAAATCAATTTCCAAGAATCATTGTGAATACTCTTAGTTCATTGATTACGAACGCTCTTAGTTCGTTTGGCGTGAATTTCTATAATTCCGCTTTTGATTGTAAGTTCCCGAGAAAAAGGAAAAAGGAGAGAAAATAAATAAAAACTCAAAAACGGGAACTTTTAGTAAAGAGTACCTTGGAATAGTGTTACCGGAAATTTTTGACCTGAAAAATTATCGGAGGTGACCCGAAGGATCGTTGGAAAAAGTCGAGAAAAATCGTCCGAAAATTCGCCGGAAAAGTCACTGGAAAAGTGTCGAAAAAGTCACTGGAAAAGTTGTCGGAAAGTCGCCGCGCAAATCTGTCGACAGCTGCTCGGCAACTGCTGCGCAGCGTCTCGGCAGCTTCTCGGCAGAACCTCGGCAGCGGTCCGGCAGCCGTCCGGTTCGGTTTTTCTACTTCCGACGGCCGGTTCAGGCCGGTTCCGGCGATTATGAGACCGGTTCCGGGCTCCTGGAATCAAGGGCTTTGATATGAGCTAGGGTTTGGGGATTTTTTGTAGGTTTGGAAAAATGACTTCGATCGATGATGAACTCTTCTTTCGTCAATTTTCGATTCTAATTCTAGAGCAATTTCGTGCTGATAACGTGTTTAAGAACAAGAGGAATTGACAAACAGAAAGAGAGAGTAATATTTGAGAGAGAATGGAGATTTCTAGTGTGTTTATTCATCTCATACAAAGGGGTATTTATAGTAATACATTTGAAGTGTGAAAGCTCAAAGAGAAAACCAAAATGATAACCATCTTGATGATGATTTTCTGCCATGCTTGTTGCTCTTTGGCAAAGCATGTTTACATAAATCTTCATACACTCAAGTACCTATGATTATACACTCAAGTACCTATCTAAATACTTTTACGCATTTTGTTACATGATATAGACATATACAGTATTTATACATTTATACTACAACAAGTTCTACGTTATATGCATTATTGGGATGCAAAAATAGAGTTCTGGCCAATCAGTGGCTTGAACCTAATTTCTAAGATATTTAGAGGACATTTGACTCTGATATTGAGTTGAGGCCTGTGCGCATACGAAGTGTGCAATATGCCTGGAGTTTGGTGCCCGCAAAATAATAAAAAACAAGAACCTAGAGTTGTCTTTGCTGACGAAAGAGCTCCTTTTGGAGGCCTCTCCTGTTTGTTCGCGAGGCAGCCCAGAGGCCCACAGGCGCATCCACCTCAGAAATAGTTGAGTGAAGCAACTTAGAGCACAGCGAAATTCGCTTGCTAAGCTACGCGAAAGATCCCTCACGTTATTGACGAATCAAGGACAGGCAGCCAATTGCCAGGCTCGGATCCAGACTTCTGCTTAAGACTGGTTTGGAGTTTTTTATGTTTTGTAAGGGCCAAATCTGGTGGCCTCAAAGTAAAACTAAGAATTTTTGGAAAGCACGCAGATATATTAATTGTGCAGCTGCATCTTCTTCAGATCATGCTTTGCGAAAGAAGATATTAGTTCGTTGTTGGATTTTGCTCTGCATCTGACTTTGCCAAATGCTCTGAGCCTTTATTGGAATTAATCTAGTCAGCGAGGTGACTTTCATACCGGCAAAATGGTTCCAATGTCTACATGTGAGAAGATCTTAATATGAAGCCAGCAAAGTGTGGCTTTGGTGCTTTGTGCAAACTGTATGAAGAAGAGTCTTGCTCAAATCTCAAACTATTGCTGCAAAGAAGACGCATCCTTGGTTCATCATTAGATACATGCTAAGCAAGTATTCTTGTGTTCTTGATCAATGAACCAAAAGAATCATGTCCTAGTGTGATCAAGGAGTGCCTGAGCATAGACGTTTCTGGAGAACCAAGGCGAAGTGGTTTCTTAATATCGTAATACACTGAGGAGAGAGAAGCTATCAACTACATGTCTAACGGTGATTACGGAGGCCTAAGATTTTTCCATTTAATTTAGTGAGGCTTTGGGGGCAACACCTTTGCCTTAGGATTGCAGCAGAATATCAATCCCCCATGGTCACAACAGTTGCACGAAGCCGGCGAGGTGCGTTGTTATTTGAAAAAAAACATGGAGCCAGCGTAGTGGCTTAATTAAGCATAATTAATCCCATGTAGTTTTAATTGTTGCGAGCAAGTATGATGTCTGCATATGCTATGGTGGTGGGCTCACTTGGACACATGTGATGGTTGTTTATAGCCATGATTCATGCATGATCATCAGGTAGAGCAATTGGCATATTCGCTTTACTTGAAAAGAATGCATTTCGTGACGAGATGAACAAGCATGGTTCGCGAACGGTTCGCTTCATAATCACCTCCATTCTCTTCAGCGAACGGTTCGCGAAGGAAGGCACATAGTTCGCCATGGGATTTCGCAGCAGCTCTCAATCAAGAGCTGCCTCTTAGTCTTTCGCATGGGGGGCACGCTAAAGTCTTGAAGTCCTACACCTTTTCAAGTTTCTCCAACCCCTAGCTCAACTCGCTTCATTAAAGCTGGGAGGCAAATAGAGCATTTTTGCGGCATGACTTTAATGCCAGACTTCATATTAAGACTAAAAGTGTCTTAGTACCTCTCAGGCCAAAACCGGTGGCCTTTTTATTCATGTTTAAGGTTGGAAGCATATCTTTATGCTTCACATGAGTTGGACGCAGACATTCAAGAACTTGAGCATGAATTACTTTTTTGTCTATCAAATACTCATCAGGTTCTACATCACGTGTGATTAAAGTCCAAGATTATGGCACTCAAGCTCATGGCCTAATTAGAGGCCTATATGGAATCAGGCAAGTGATTTCATTTTGTACTTATGCAAGTGGCTTTAGAACTACGTTATTGCACGACAAGTGCTGACTCAAGATCTCTTCAGTCAAGATGTGGACTTTTGACTTCGAGGTCTGGGGGGCAATGTTTGAACTCAAAATTAACATTTTTTTCACGACAACGGCGTCTTGGGGGAAACCGGGCCAATATCCGTGACCCAAGTTATATATTTTTGACAAGTTCGGAATATATTATTTAGATGTCAAATAAAGCCTACTTGGAGACCAACAATCCTGAGGCAAATCTGGATATTCACTTATTTACTATTAATTATCAAATATTTAATAATTAATGGCAATTTATTTGTTTGATTACCAAGTATTGTGCAAGAAGGAGCAAGGACGTGAGCCATGCGAATATTCATATATTCTCATGATGTAATTAAGGAGTATGGCGAACGCGGAAACATATGGAAGCATGCAATCAAGCGTGATCAACAAGGAATGTACACATTATTGTATATAATTGCTCATGCATGGATCAATTAAGGAAGTTGAATTATCACTTGATTCTCCTTTGTTGCATGAAAAAGGCCAACACGTGGCTACCATACTCACATATATATTTGCATAGCAGAAGATCAATTAAGGAAACTATCATCCTTAATTGTGGGGAGATATGTGTTTAAGAACTAGAGGATTTGATAAACAGAATAGAAGAGTAAAATTTCAGAGAGAATGAGGATTTCAATGTGTTTATTCATCTCATACAAAGGGGGTATTTATAGGATTACATTGAAGTGTGAATGCTCAAAGAGAAACTCAAAATGATAACCATCTTGATGATGATTTTCTGCCATGCTTGTTGCCCTTTGGTAAAGCATGTTTACATAAGTCTTTATACACTCAAGTACCTATGATTATACACTCAAGTACCTATCTAAATACTTTTACGTATTTTGTTACATGATATAGACATATACGGTATATATACGATTTATACTACAACACTCCCCCTTGGATATTTCATGTTCAATAGTATTGTGTAGATGGTGTGCATCGAAGTTGCCTCGTTAAAAACCTTGCCAAGTAATAAAACCCTGTGGGAAAAAACAACCTTGGTCGAAAGGGAAAAAGAGCACAACGCGCGTTGAGTGTGAAGTATGTTTCTGGATACTCCCCCTGATTTAGACTCCTCTTGAAGATTGTGGGAGTTCGGATATCCTCCTTAATCCGATACTCCTTACATGTTTCTCGAAAGGAGATTTTGGTAGTGACTTAGTAAATAAGTCAGCTACATTATCTTCTGATCGGATTTGATTTACTTCAATATTTAGAAGTGTTTGCTGTTGCTGATTGTAGAAGAATTTCGGCGATATATGCTTGGTATTGTCGCCTTTGATGAAACCTAATTTCATTTGCTCAATACAAGCTGCATTGTCCTCGTAAATGCATGTAGGTTCATTTGTGGTGAATTTCAAACCACAAGTTCCTCGAATGTGTCTATTTATAGACCTTAGCCATATGCACTCACGCACGGCTTCATGTAGTGCAATTATTTCTGCATGATTTGAGGAAGTAGCAACAAGAGTCTGTTTTGTAGATCTCCAAGATATCGCGGTATTTCCCATGGTAAAGACATAACCTGTTTGGGAGCGACCTTTGTGAGGGTCAGAGAGATACCCTGCATCAGCAAAACCCGTCAAAACATCATTTTGATGGAGGGGAGGAAGAGAACGTCGGTCACTATGGATAGTGTTGCCGGCGCTCACATTTCTTTTCTCTCTGTAGGGATAGAACAAGCCCATATCGATCGTACCTTTTAGGTATCGAAGGATTGTCTTTATACCAATCCAATGGCGGCGTGTTGGTGCAGAACTGTGTCGAGCTAACAAGTTTACTGCAAATGAGATATCCGGTCTTGTGCATTGAGCTAAATACAATAATGCGCCTATCGCACTTAGGTATGGTATTTCAGCTTCTAATAAATCTTCGTCCTCATCCCTTGGACGAAACGGATCTTTCATGGGCTCAAGACTACGGTTGATCATGGGAGTACTCACAGGCTTTGCTTTATCTTCATTAAAGCGCCTTAGTAACTTTTGAGTATATGCTGATTGATGGATCATAATCCCATCATTACGGTGCTCGAGTTCTATTCCGAGACAAAACCGTGTTTTCCCGAGATCTTTCATCTCAAATTCAGATTTCAAATATGTAGCAGTTTCTTTTAACTCATCTAGAGTTCCAATTAAGTTCATGTCATCAACATAAACTGCTACAATTGCAAATCCGGATCTTGTTCTCTTAATGAACACGCAAGGGCATATTTCATTGTTAACATATCCCTTCCCAATCAAGTAGTCACTTAGACGGTTATACCACATCCGTCCGGATTGTTTCAATCCATATAGTGAGCGTCTTAATTTTATTGAAAACGCGCTCCGTGGTTTAGAGCCACTTGATTTGGGTAATTGAAGTCCATCTGGAACCTTCATATATATCTCTGAATCTAGATCCCCATAGAGATATGCTGTAACCACATCCATGAGCTGCATGTCAAGTTTTTCGGAAACTACCAAACTGACAAGGTAGCGGAACGTTATAACGTCCATTACGGGAGAATATGTCTCCTCGTAGTCGATTCCAGGACGTTGTGAGAAACCTTGCGCCACAAGGCGGGCTTTGTATCTAACAACCTCATTTTTCTCATTACGCTTTCTAACAAAGACCCATTTATGGCCAACAGGTTTTATATTTGGTGGTGTCAGTGTTATAGACCCAAATACCTGTCTCTTTGTTAGTGAATCCAATTCAGTCTGGATCGCATTTTTCCATTTTGACCAATCTGCTCTACGTTGGCATTCTTCAACGGAGCGAGGTTCGATATCATCGTATTCTATAATTCCTTTTGCAATATGATATGCAAACGCATCATCAATAGCCATAGAATTTCTGTCCATAATTACATGTATACTAGTGTAATTCATGGAGATCTCTCTATTCTCTGGAATTGGTTCTATTATTGGAGCGTCCTCCAATGATGTCTCTTGGACATAACCATAATCCGGAATTTTTTCATGAGATGGATTATTTATATCGATGATTAATGGATTATTTTGTGTCAAGCTCGCTTTCTTTCTTGGGCGAGAATCCATCGAACCTATAGGCCTCCCGCGCTTTCTAGCAGGAGCCATGGGTCTAGCCACTGCATCACCCATAGAGGGGATGTCATGTCCTTTATTTTTAGGAACATCAATCCTTGCAGGTACGTTTGCAGCAGGTATGTGTGATCTTGTCACTTTAGCGATATCAGAAAACGCATCAGGCATTGATTCTGCTACGTTCTGAAGATCGAGAATCCTCCGCACCTCTATTTCAGACTGTGTGGTTCGGGGATCAAGATGAGACAAAGTGGGGACAGACCACGACAATTCCTGTCTTTTCTGTTGAACATTAATGTTCTTGTCTCCCCCTAATGACGGGAAGACTGTCTCATCAAAGTGACAATCCGCAAATCTAGCGGTAAATAGATCACCTGTCAAGGGTTCTATGTAGCGGATAATGCTTGGAATATCATATCCAACATAAAGGCCTAAGCGTCTTTGAGGACCCATTTTGGTGCGCTGTGGCGGCGCAATTGGCACATAGACTGCACACCCAAAGATGCGTAAGTGTGAGACATTAGGCTCATACCCAGTCACCAGTTGGGACGCAGAAAAGGGTTGGGTGGCAGTGGGTCTCAGAGGAATGAGCACAGCTGCATGTAATATTGCATAGCCCCAAGCAGAAATAGGGAGATTGGTGCGCATAACCAATGCCCTGGCAACCATTTGAAGTCTTTTAATGGCAGCTTCTGCGAGTCCATTTTGGGTGTGTACATGAGGGACAGGATGTTCCACCTCAATCCCAATGGACATGCAATAATCATCAAAGGTTCTTGATGTAAATTCTCCAGCATTGTCAAGACGAATTGACTTAATAGGATGATCGGGGTGGTGAGCCCTTAATTTAATGATTTGTGCTAGGAGTTTAGCAAATGCAGCATTTCTTGTGGATAAGAGCATGACATGTGACCAACGTGTCGATGCATCAACCAACACCATAAAATATCTAAATGGTCCGCAAGTTGGTTGGATAGGTCCACAAATATCACCTTGTATTCTTTGTAAGAATGGTATATTTTCTTTAGTGTCCTTTGCATAGGATGGTCTCGATCCTACCTTTGCTAAAGAGCAAGCTTTGCAAAACGAATGATACACTTTAGAAGTAACTCTTTGGACCAATGTTTGGTTCGTACTTCTTTTCGTTTTGAAGAATGGATGTCCGTGTGAAGTTTTTAATATACGGAGCATCATGTCACGACCTGGATGTCCCAAACAGTCGTGCCAAAGCTTGTATGTGTCAGGATCCCATAAATTGTCATTCATGACATGGTTGGATTCAATGACTCTAATAGTGGTTACATACAATCCACTAGAGCGACACATAAGTTTCTCTAAAACTCGTGTATTTCCGTAGTTTTTAGAGGTGATGCAAAGGAACTCTTGTCCATTCTTACAATGTGTTTCCACATGAAAATCATTGGCTCTAATGTCTTTAAAGCTTAATAGGGTCCTTCCGGCCCTTGGAGCATATAGAGCTTCGGCGACATTAATATTTGTGCCATTTGGTAACAAAAATTGAGCTGGTCCTCGACCATGAATCAATTGTGATGGTCCTGCCATCGTAGTTACTGAGGATCGACTAGGTGTCATCCATAAAAATAATTGCCTATGTCGCAATATCGTATGTGTGGTGCCACTATCAAGAAGGCATTCCAATTCTCCGGAAAACATACTGAAAGGAATAAAGTTCGGAATATTAACACATGTCCATGACATTGAATGCGATACTTTATTAATGGGAAAATAGCCAATGATTACATCAAAGTTATTCATAAGTCTATTCCAAATATCAAACTCTAGACAAATTGCTATCACTCAATCCGTTTGGTAATTCCAATGGAATATGACCAGGAAAGTAGAGAGATGTTGGTGGAGCGAGGCTCGCTTAAATACCCCGATCTCAATTGCTTTCCTAGACATCATACTTCATTGGGTACGCCACATAAGAAGGAGTTTAATACAATTGTTATTTATTGACTAAGGCACATTTGCCATTTTTGGAAAATAGAAAGAGGATTATTCTAATCAAAGTCTGTGGCATCCTCGTGCTCTTCATCTACAGCTTTGAAGTCCTCAACAGTGAGATTGACATCTTCACTATTTTCATCTTCGGCAAGGTTAGCTTCTTGCTCTCTTGCTTCCCTGTACTCCTTGTAGCGTGCAGCTAATTGGGTACTTGCATGACATTGTTTAAACCAATGCTCGATTGATCCACATCTATGACACATGTCATTGTGGTTTCCTCCCTTCATTTGAGGTATAGGTTGTGCAGGTTGTACAGTTTGTACAGGTTGTGCACGTTGTGGATATCCCCTAGGAGGGTTGCTGCTACTACCACGGCGCATGGTGCGACCTCCACGGTTCATGGTGCTATTTCCACGGCCGGTGTTGCCATATCTCCCTCTTCCACGTGCGGAGTTACCATCACGTGCGCCCGCTCTAAAGTTGCGGTTTCCTTCCCTGTTGGGGCGGTTATATGGACCTGTTCGTCCTTCATGTCCCCTATTATTAGGGTACACATGTCCCCTATTGCTGGGGTACCGCTCCCTGTGCCCTCTTTTGGGTGCATTATAATTTGCCTCACGAACGCTCTTGGTTCCAATGGGTCTTGAATTATAATTCTTTACAAGAATGTTGTCGTGCTTTTCGGCTACCGACAAAATATTTATGAGTTCATTGAACCTCGTAATTCGTCCAGCATTTACTTCAGTGCGATACTGCTTTGATAGCAAAATTGCTGCAACAGGGAAGGTGGAGAGAGTTTTCTCAATTAGCTCTTCTTCTGTGAGGGGTCTTTGACAGAACCTCAACATGGATTTAAGACGAAGAGCTTCTGAATTGTACTCAGCAATAGACTTGAAGTCTGAGAAGCGTACATCGTTCCACTGAACCTTCAAGTCAGGGAGGAGAGAATCTTGGATATTGTTAAAGCGCTCTTCTAATGCTTCCCATAAATCCTTTGCATCTTTGATGGACATGTACTCTAGCCTGAGTGCTTTGTCCATATGACGTCGCATCAAGATGATTGCCTCTGCATGCTTCTTGGGTGATCGAGGGAACACAAGAGCCGGATTTGGTTCATGGATGATGGGCAATATCCCCTTGGATGTGAGATGGTTCTCAACGTCGGTTTTCCAGCTATGGTACTCCGAACCTGTTGAGTCAAGGATTTGAAAATCGAGTCTAGGTTCATTCGACATCCTTGAAGATAAGAAGAAAATATTAGTTTCGGAGTTAAAACTTCCACGAAAAATAATAAGATTTCCGAGCTATGCTACCAAGAAATCAATTTCCAAGAATCATTGTGAACACTCTTAGTTCATTTGGCGTGAATTGCTCTAATTCCGCTTTTGATTGTAAGTTCCCGAGAAAAAGGAAAAAAGGAGAGAAAATAAATAAAAACTCAAAAACGGGAACTTTTAGTAAAGAATACCTTGGAATAGTGTTGCCGGAAATTTTTGACCGGAAAAATTATCGGAGTTGACCGGAAAGATCGTTGGAAAAAGTCGAGAAAAATCGTCCAAAAAGTCGCCGGAAAAGTCGCCGGAAAAGTGTCGAAAAAGTCGTCGGAAAGTCGCCGCGCAAATCTGTCGACAGATGTGTCGACAGCTGCTCGGCAGCTGCTCGGCAGCTGTTGCGCAGCTGCTCGGCAGATGGCTCGGCAGCTGCTCGGCAGCTGCTGCGCAGCGTCTCGGAAGCTGCTCGGCAGCTGCTGCGCAGGGTCTCGGCAGCTGCTGCACAGGTGCCTCGGCAGCTGCTGCGCAGGGCCTCGGCAGCTTCTCGGCAGGTCTCGGCAGCACCTCGGCAGCTGCTGCGCAGGGCTCTCGGCAGCGTCTCGGCAGCTGCTGCGCAGGGCTCTCGGCAGGTCTCGGCAGGTCTCGGCAGCACCTCGGCAGCTGCTGCGCAGCTCTCGGCAGCTGCTCGGCAGGTCTCGGCAGCACCTCGGCAGCTGCTGCGCAGCTCTCGGCAGCTGCTCGGCAGGTCTCGGCAGGACCTCGGCAGGTCTCGGCAGCGGTCCGGCAGCGGTCCGGTTCGGTTTTTCGGCTTCCGACGGCCGGTTCAGGCCTTTTCCGGCCGGTTCCGGTGAATCTGAGACCGGTTCCGGGCTCCTGGAATCAAGGGCTTTAATCTGAGCTAGGGTTTGGGGATTTTTTGTAGGTTTTGAAAAATGACTTCTATCGATGAAGAACTCTTCTTTCGTCAATTTTTCGATTCTAATTCTAGAGCAACTTCGTGCTGATAACGTGTTTAAGAACTAGAGGATTTGATAAACAGAATAGAAGAGTAAAATTTCAGAGAGAATGAGGATTTCAATGTGTTTATTCATCTCATACAAAGGGGGTATTTATAGGATTACATTGAAGTGTGAATGCTCAAAGAGAAACTCAAAATGATAACCATCTTGATGATGATTTTCTGCCATGCTTGTTGCCCTTTGGTAAAGCATGTTTACATAAGTCTTCATACACTCAAGTACCTATGATTATACACTCAAGTACCTATCTAAATACGTTTACGTATTTTGTTACATGATATAGACATATACGGTATATATACGATTTATACTACAACAATATGAATATATTTGCTAAGACGTGTATAGCAAACAGTTTGCATCCAAGAGGATTATGTCCAACTGTCTAGGATTCCAAGAGTTATCAGAACTATTAAGAGTTTTGAATTTCATTCCTATTAGGAAGGAGAATCTACGAGCAACCTATATATAGAGGCTAAGGTGAACAACAAAAGAACACAACTCTCCAATCAATCTTTCAAATTATCAAAGTCTCTCCAGTGATTGCTCTGCTTAACCTACAAAACCCGTGCTTTCTCCTACTTCCCGGTGATTGCTCTGCTTAACCTACAACGTTAAGTATCGAATCGGTGATGCAAGAGATCACACCACAAGTCCTTACCCATAAGGCAAGAAGTCCTTTTCTGAAAGGCAAAGAAAAGAACCTGGTGACGAGGTTGGTGCTCTCGTTGTCCACAGCGTTTGATCAAGAAGTCAGATCAAGGGACGCCCTGATGACTGCACCCTACGGTGCTGGCACGCCTGCGCACTCAAAAGATACTGTTTGCTACCCAAGCTGGTTTTGAGCCAAACAAAATATACATACAAAAATTTAAGAATCTCTACATATTTAATCCGTAAGAGAATCACAATATATGTGGAGTTTTGAAGAACTAAAGTTGACGTATCTATTTATGCAGGAACAGTTTTACTCTGCTTTTAAACCGATATGTGCATGTCATCTTTCTTCCATGCAAGTTCTGTTCCCAATGAAACTTGTTTTTCTTTAAGGTATGCTTCAGATGGAAACTTTGGTTTTGGCTGGTTTAGTATGTAATATGTAATGTGTATAACCAATTAGCTGTCTCAGTATAATGCTGTCATTTAGCCAGGCTATTGTTTGCGCTTAATTAGTTATGCTTTTCACTAATGTTCATCACTCTTCCTAGATAATTTGCACTGTGAGAGAGTGATCTAGCTGAATGATTTAAATTTCTAACCACCCTTATACCAAAAGCATTTGTTCTGAGTCCGTATCCAATGGCATCTCCACACTTCCCATATAATGGTGAAAGGTTTGAGCTAGCTATCTCGAGATTAGAACTTCCAAAAGCCTTGGGAACAGTACTAAGAAGTGGAGACAGCTCAATAACTCTCAGCGTTCATGTCATCCAAAGTGGAGCCTGAGAATAGTAGCTTTCGTCCAATTAATCAACCAAATTCTTGAAACACCTCATCCTTATTAGGCTATGAGAGTAAACCTTCCAACCTTTGGCATAGAAAGAAGCCTGGTTTATGCATTACTAAATCATATAATTTCACAGCAATCACAGCAAGTGCAAAATATTTACGTAGTTTAGCCATTAGGCTTTAATTTCTAGAAAAAACATCGTGAGGAAACTCACTAATAGTCAAAATTGTTGAAGACTATTTTCAAATACGGATAGAGAATTTTAAATCGAAACCCCAAAGTTTGAAGAGAATAAACCGGCACCCATATATATGTAGGAGTTTCCATTATATGTGTGTGTGTGTGTGTGTGTACACCGTCTTCCCACAAAGTTTAGCGACCTGAAAGTTGAGAGATGGATGCGGTAGCATTGGCTGATGAGGAACCAGTAGAAGTTGACGTGTCCACCCGTACTCTTTTATGGTCAGAATCAACAAACACAGGCCTAGTAAGCGGCCTATTTACCCAAGAGCCTGTGCTTTTGAGTAAAACAACAATTTCAGACATTGTTGGCCTTAGAGCGGGTGATGATTGAGTGCACATTAGAGCAATCTCAACTATCTTTTTCACATCTTCTGCTTCATAATTGTTGGGATCCAATGTTTCATCGACCGACTCCAAGTGCTGGCCGTTCTCATAGAGTTTCCAGGCCTAGCCATTAATGTGATAAGAGGTGAGGTGTGCATCATCATCAGGTACTATAAGACTAAAAGAAGGATATAGAGTTTTGAAGTTACCTTTTCGAGGAGAAATTCACCCATAGTATCAGATTTGATTTCACTGCTCTTTTGGCCGCTTACAATTTCAAGGACTACTACTCCATAACTATAGGTATCCACCTTTTCTGACAATTGACCATGGATTGCATATTCAGGTGCTGTGTATCCTCTGTCACACAACATCAAATTAATGTTAAAAAGAGATGAGCTTCAAGTATCACTCCTTGAGGGATTGAGGCCTTCATGGTTGTATACATTAGAGGCTAGTACTGGAAGTGATGAAATATAGATGAGTATTTTAGCTTACAATGTTCCTGCAAATCGGGTACTAAGATGAGTTTGATCCTCGGGTAAAAGCCTTGCCAACCCAAAATCTGCAATTCTTGGCTGAAAACCATCATCCAAGAGAATGTTGCTGGTTTTTATATCCCTATGTATGATACATACATGGAATTCCTCGTGTAGATAGGCTAGACCCCTAGCTGTGCCGAGGATTATATCATTCCGTTGCTTCCAGTTGAGAGAGCCTCTTTTCTGACCTATTTCCATGGAAAAAAAACAAAAAGAAGAAAGAACCTTGAAATAAGCAAATGAATATTAAAGTTGAATGAAATGTATCATATGCACATTTTATTTATATTTGTTTATATGCATCGATTTAGAGCTAGCCGGGGCTAGGAGCAGAGGACTACCAAATAAGAATTTGTCCAGACTGTTGTTTGCCATGTATTCGTATATCAGAAGTAATTCTGGTCCTTTGCTACAGCATCCAAGAAGGCGAATTAGATTCCGGTGATGTACATTACTTATAAGCTTGACTTCATTTTCGAAACTTGTCATTGCCCTGTCTGATTGGAGTATAGCTAGTTTTTTTACTGCAACTGTTTTCCCATTGTTTAGAGTTGCCTGTTCAAGGATGTAATTGTAAACGAATGTACTTAAGATTATACAATCAGAACTAGAATAATTGAATATACTCTGAGAAAGTATGTGTAACCAAGGACCAACATTAAGATCTTTCACAGAGCATCTAATTGTGCAGTATTTTCTTTTACCTTGTAGACGTCCCCGAATCCTCCTTCTCCTAGTTTATTTGCATCACTAAAATTTGCTGTTGCTGACTTCAAATCTTTATACTTATAATTCACTGGACCTTGCAACTCGGTTGCTCCCAATATGTCTCCTAGAAAAGACGACAATGTGATTTTTTTCGATATATTCGTAAAATACAGACAGATCCAGTATCTTTGATGCTTTTGTATTAACATTTATGAAACTTGTCTGCTTTACAGATAGGATTAAGAAAAGTAAATGCAAACAGTAAATACAGCAATAAGACTACGAAATTTAGGATTCAAACTTTAGGATCTCAAAAGTGAAACTTCAAATTCTATGGTTGTGAGCAAGACAATACCTCTACGAACCGTCTTGGGCTTCCTTGAAAGTCTGAAATAGATCAAAACTCCAACAATGAGTAAAATAAGACCTACACCTCCAACCACTACTCCAATGATGATGGCCTTCTTTCTTGAATTACCTCCTGAAAGAGAGTATATCATAAAATTAACTATGCTTTTCAAGCACTAAATTAAGGACTAAGAAATTCGTCAAACATCTTTTATCTCCCCTCCATAAATCGCTAATCAAATTAAAGGAGGCATAGCTAATGAAAATAACATGTCCAAAAAGAAAAGAAACATCAATATTCAATAAAGTACTTGGATGATAGGACTAGCTGAATAAGCATCTAGAAGTAAGAGATCTTGCGTACCTTTTTCTAAGAAAGGCGTGATGTTAGTAGTCTGGTTATCTGGAAAGAAAGAAGTAGCAGAGTACCTCAAGAAACAACCAGCATCAACTGCCCTGCCATCTGTATCGGGAAGGCAACTCTGTACATTGGTGTATGCCACCTTCAAACAATCTTGGCAACCAGTTTCGGTAGTTGTCTCGGCACATTGTGCCACACCATAGACCGTTGTGTTTCCACTACCGCTAACTATCTTAGATGCTGCAAAGAAACCATTAATCTTGGGCGTAGCAACTTGGAGATCCATTAGCAGTTCTTCAGTAGCTGCAGTAAAGGTTGTAGCAGGCGATCCAGTTTGATTCCCACAGAGTCCTACATTACCAGGAAGGGTAGCTACAGTCTGGTCAAAAAAACCACTGCTCTCATACCTACACAAAAGTGTACAACTGATATCAAACTTCCGAAATGCAGTTACACTAATATTCATTTCACTTCTAGAAGTTTTGGCTCTCATTATCTGTATAACTATTAATTCCAGGTCGAAAGCCAGTTCAATTCTATGTTTTGGTTACTGCCCTATCACATAGGAGCTCCAAACCAAGTAGCATGTCCCTTAGAGGTCATCGATCTGATAGAATTGGAACAATACAGAAAAATGCAGTAAATTAAGAAATCTGCTCAAGCAAGTTGGTATATAAGTAGTATCTATGATACATTGATCATGGCTGAGATACCAGCGATTGTTACAGTTTTATTTATTACAGTTAATTTGTTTGATTTGTTATTACATATTTAGTGTTCTCGTTAATTAGTTTGTGCCTTTTGTATTCTGATTTGTTATTGCACATTACAAAATTAGAATGGTGAGCATGACTTGAAAAAACTCCATGCATGATCTAGGTACATGGCATTCAACATCTCCATATTTTCTAAGATTGCACTTATATAGAGACAAATGATATATTGAAGAAATCATAGTACGTACAAAAGATGGTTCGGGACCATGGATTAGCAAGTTCCTATTTGGAAGGCTGTAACTTTAACCGCCACAGTTTTCACCTTTGCTAACAATTTGCCAGTCATAAATGGTCTTGAGGCACAGGGGGATTTTATCCGGTGGTATCAATTAGGCTTTTGTTGTACTATATGATGCTGTCCGACTAATAGGCCGGCTTTGAGTAACAATGTAAAAGCATCATGAGTCCGGAAAACCTTGCGTGCCAAAGAAGAATCAGGGTGATAGAGCAAATGATACGGCTTTAATTGGCCTGATCGAATGAACTCCATCATGGATATGGCCAAATATTTTTTGACACAAACGGTATGAGTAAATTTTCTTTTTCAATGATCAACATGGTATTGATAACCATTTAACTAACCTGGAGGCCGGTATGACATCTCGTTGAGGGAGGAGGAATAATTGAGTTGACATTAATCGGATCATCAAATTGATTTAAGTTGTTACACATCAAATTTTCGAATTATTTGACAGCGCCACCTCAATAGTATGTCATATTAAACCAGAATACCTGATGGTATCAAGGAACTGGTATCAATATGTAATGCTCAGAGTATGCTGATTTAAAATGTGGATGGCCGGCACCAACTTGAATTTAGAAAACGACACACATGATTTCTTTGACTTCTATTTCTTTTCTGATTCCGTCGGATTATGCTAGTGGGTTGCAAATTCCAAATTTGAATAATTGACTCGAGCAACTATTAATTTTATTGCGTAGCATCATTATTAGAGTTGAATATTATAGCTACAAGAACCCGGCATATTAAGGTCATTGAGTGATTGGAAAGTATTAGTAGAAATACATTGAATGATCAGATTAGCAAAACAAGTAATAATATATATATATAATATATATATATATATATATTATTACTTGTTTTATGGAAAGAAACAATTAACTTCCGAGGCAATCGTCTCCTATGATGAAAGCGCGTATTCATTCCAAAATCTGATAGTGCGTTTTCTAGTTTTTACTAGTGACCTGAACCGATTATTATGGATCTAAAGATTTATAATTAAAGTTTACACAACAATCAAATAAATCCTTTAAGTTGTAACACGAGGCTCATAGTTAGGAGACAGGTAGAAAATCTGGCTTCACGTTAAGTAGCGTTACCATTTCATAGAAAAAAAATATATTAAAAAAAATAATGACCGTTTTACTAGGTTAGAAGTTTGGTCTTTTTTACTTCTAAATAAGATTGATGACTCTATACCTAGTAATTGTATGCATCATGCATGCCATTGCTATTTCCTGGAGTTTTGCCACTATGTCTTTGGATGGATGCTATATGAGGTCTTCCATTAATTAACGTTTAAGGGCTCTGCCTAACTTTGAAAAATCATCAAATATAACAAAATTTAAAACAAAAAGAAATAAATAAATAGAGAAAATGGAAGAATAGTAGTAGGTAGGAGGTGGTATGTACCGGAGGAAGCAGCCGTCGTAGACGACGCGTGCGCCATTGGAGGCAGAGCAGTTGCGGATTTGGGAGACGGTGGCGGCAAAGCAAGATAGACAGTCGGCGGAGGAGAGGTAGTTCCTACACTGCGCCATGGCGTAGACGGGGTCGGAGCCCTTAGCCTGTTGCGCCGTTGCAAAGTGTTTGCTGCCGTTGAGTAGTTGCGCTTTGAGGTCCAAGAAACTGGCGTTGAGATTGGTATAGAAGTTGGACAAGCTGGTTGCGTTGTACTTGCTGCAACCCTCGTTCAGAAGATTGATCTGCGGGTCTGCACTCACACAAGCCCACCACCATATCTGGCTGATCGTAATTATTGACAGTGTTGTCAATATCTTCTTATTCATCATGACCTTCTTAATTACTGGGAATCTGTATGTCTACACCTGAGACTAAACAAGAAAAGAACAAAGTTATTTAGCTTGAAATATTGAGTATGAGTAAACAAGATAAACAAAACCACTAGAGTTACATCACTTTGCAGATTAATGCTGAAAACAGATCGATGAGCTTCAATATGCAATATATATAGCATCATTCGATCATGGACTCTCTCTCTGTCTCTCTCTGTATCTCTCAGTCCTTCTTCGCTAAGGACGTCCTTACCTAAGCTTAGGTACAGATTTGATGTTTTTGGCCACTTTTTGATCACATATTCACATCTTAACCGTTCAGTTTTTAGGTCCTAATGTATAGATCATCTCTGAAAAATTTCAGCCAAATTGATGATAGTTAAGGCATCCAAAACTGCAATTTACAACAATATACAGGAACGGTTCTGGTTCGTTTGTGTAAATTGCAGTTTTAGATGCCTTAACGATCATCAATTTGGCTGAAATTTTACAGAGATGATCTGTACATTAGGACCTAAAAACTAAACGGTTAAGATGTGAATATGGAATCAAAAAGTGGCCAAAAAATCAAATTTATACCTAAGCTTAAGTAAGGACGTCCTTAATGAAGAAGGACTATATATATATATATATATATATATATAATTAAAAATAATTGTAAATAGGATAAGTGGTCTCTTAGCAGCCTCCTCCTGATACATTCCTTGTGGACCTGCACAGTGGTCTTCCCTTTTCTTGAAGACGCTGACCAAAAGCAACTTTTAGTGCTCTAGCGGTGTCTAAAATTAGGGAGGCTTGTTTAGGTGGTTTCATGACTTGCTTCCCCTCGATTGTTACTTGTGAACAAATTCTGCGTGGTGGTCTTTGCCATTTTGAGAAGATCATGATCGTAGACGTATCCTGGCCTCTTGAACTCTATCTTAGAGCCTTAGGCCTCAGTTAGTTCGGGAAGAAAACTGATTTCTTTATCTTTTCTTATAGGATGAGAAATTAAGATTTTCTTTAAGATTTTCATGAACCTTCGTTCATACGTTGGTAACATTAAGAAATTTGAATCATAATTAATACAATAAAATCTCTAAAGGTAAGTAATTAATGTAACGAAAGAGTGAGTGAAAATGAATTCCTTGAAGGGTATAGGAGGATTCACTTAATTTTCCCCATTTTTTCTTTTCTTTGAAAAACTACACTTAACATATGAAGTGAATTAATTTTCTTTCCCAAGACATCAAATTTCGCAAACCAAACGAGACCAAAGACTAAAAGAGTTTACCTATAGGGTGAAGGGAATCAAATAACTTGTTCGTCTAGATAAAACACTCTTCACCAGAGCTAGTAAGAGGTTAACGTACATTAGATTTATTAACTGATATTCATTTTTAGTTGAAAATTATTTGTATCCATGTAAAGTAAGAATGAAAGGCAAATATTGGACTACAGTAATATAGTCTTAATTCCAATATTTCACATCTCAATCGATCAAGAAGACTTGACCTAAACCCATCTCAATCCAAGAAGACTTGACCTAAACCCATCTCAATCCATCAAGACTTCACCTAACCCATCCGGATCGATCAAGACTTCACCTAAACTGCTAAACCCCAAACCGATCAAAACCTCATAACTGTGCCATTATCATTAGGGTTAATTAGTAATTAATTTTGGAATATTGTATGTACATGTAGCTAGTGGACTCTTGTGTGTGTGTGTGTATACAAATCCTATCCAGAGCGAGGGATCATCAATTTGGTTGAAATTTTGCAGAGATGATCTATACATTAGTATCTAAAAACTGAACGATCGAGATGTGGATGTGCGACCGAAAAGTTACCATAAACCCTAACCTCACTCTGAATAGGATCTTTGTGTGTGTCTATATATATATATATATATATATATATATATATATATATATATATTCTTCGTACATTAGAACTTCATACCCAAAAATACATCAGAGCTTAAAATCATACAATAAAACTCATGAGGATGTCACACCCACAAAAAAAATATTAATGTCAATGTAAGCTAGACGTTTTCCAAATGTTTGCCCCTTTAGGTCCAAACCCAATAACGACATTTGAAAAGAAAATTTTCCCATCCAAAGACAAAAATGATGCTTCTTATACGGTCCCACTATCATATATATGCCGAGAAATTTTATATTCACCCCATTAACTACTTAATAAATACTTCAAATTATTTTTATTTTTAAATTATCTATCAAAAGAAAAAAAGAATCGTTCATCTATTCTCTCTCTTCTAAACCTAAACGTTGCAACACATCCTTCCTTCTCCGCACGCCATCATCTCATTTTCAACCATTCACATGGATTCTCAAGACATGATTCAACAACTTCAATTGAGGTATGTGTTCTTCATCTTATTTCTCATTCTCATGTTGCTGTGTTTTAGTTAGCAGGGCTGGCTCTGACGTGGCGCTGGTGATGTAACCACACCAAGCCTCTGATTCTGGGAGGCCTTTGATCATGAAGCATGTAGATAATACATATATAACAAAACCTCTTTTTTTTTTTGACAAAACACATAATTTCATGCCTTATCATAGCCAGAACGGCACATACATCAATTCCAAGCTTAGCCCAAGTCTTTATGGACCAACCAAACTGACAAGTATCACTCATTGAAAACAAATAAACTCGTTTATTCAAAACGAGCCTAAAATGGAAAAAAGCATGAATAATCTAACTCTCATCGCATCAAATCCAATCACCTAGAGAACTCAATTGTTGTACAATTGGAAAAACTAAGAATGAAGTAAATCGAATAACTAAAGTCCACTCTATAAGCAACTAAAACTAAGAAAGTTAAATTTTTTTCCTTGCCCTTATGACTAGGCCAAACCATACCAACTTTAGCAAAAGGATAACTGAGTCGCATATGTCCAACATCTTGCTTTTTCATAGGCATTGACTTCTTGTTTTTTGCAGATCCCTCATCCACAATAATCCTAGAAGAAGCCGCCGCTTCAAAGGTTTTGGAGGTAAGAGGCTTACTTAGAAGATAGGATTGAGTTGATTTGAGGACATATATAGCCGCCGCCAATCCATCCAAAATTTGGTGCGTACATTGATGCCGTTTACAAACCCCAGTGAGCTCACGAAGCTTGCTATGACTGAATCAATAGATGACATTATGAGATTGGAGGCAGAAGAGGGGTATAATTTGAGAAAATAGGGTTAGATTTTTTCCCCCATGGAGGCCGCATTAGATGAGAGGAAAATTCTCTCCTAGGGTTTTTTCCTTATATAACTAAACATGTTAATATAACAAAATTGTGCTATAATCTTTGGTTCAACTAGCCACTTCAACCTATCCAAAAAAAGAAAAACTACCCACTTCAGTTTTTTTTCCCCCTAACTACGTAGTTGTTTCTGTTTAGATGGTTCTAGCTAGTTGGACCTCTAAAATTTGATATTTGGACATTTCCTACTTATTAAACCTCCAATTCACTTTTTTGAATACTAAAAAAGCAAAGTATACCTCCTGTTTAAGGAAAACTGAAATTTGAAAAAAAATTGAGTCGTGCTTTCATTGATAATATGGGTCTCTTTATATAGAGGATTACAATGTATTAAATCAGAGTTGTACAAGGAAAGATAATCATATAATTAATTGGATATCTATGAATATCTCCGAGAATATCTCTAATTCAAAACCCTATTACAACTAGGTCAAGTAACTTACAATTTGGGCCAGACACATATTATGGATTTAGTTGAACACTCCCCCTTGTGTCGCCCAAACGTGGTGCTCCTCTCGTTGCCTCATTAAAAACCTTACCGAGTAACAAAAACCATGTGGGACAAAAATAACTTCGGTTGAAGGGGAAAAAGAGCACAACACACCCTTCACTTTTCGAGACCATACATGTAGACTTCTCCCTCTGATGTTTGCGTCTCCCCCTGATGACAATAGTCATGGGAGTTCGGATAACTTCCGTAAACGATACTACCAACATGTTTCTCGAAAGTGGAATTCAGGCAATGACTTCGTGAGCAAGCCTGCCATACTGTCCTCAGATTGAACCTAATTCATTTTGATCTTGAGGAGAGTCTGTTGTTGTTGATTATCCTTGGTGTCATCGCTTTGATGTAGCCTTGCCTCACTTATTCAAAATAAGCAGCATTATCCTAAATGCTCGTACGCAGATCTGTGGTAGACTTCAAATCACGATTGTTCGAACATACGTAATTATGGATCCAATCCATAAACATTCACGAACTACTTCGTGAAGAGCAATAATCTCTGCATGGTTTGAAAATATAGAGACTAGGGTCTGTTTTGTAGACCTCCAAGATATCACGGTCTTTACCCATGGTGAACACTTAACCAGTGATGGAATGACCTTTGTATGGGTCAGAGATATACCCAATATCAGCAAAACCTTCCAAAACAGATGTCTTTTTGGGATAGGGATAATGTATGGGCCAGTGTTAGTGGCATTCTGTGTATGATGGGTCTGAATCCATCGTCTCTCTGTAGGGATAGAACAAGCCCATATCAAATCTCAAGTACCAAAAGATACCTTTCACACCAATCCAATGGCGTCGCGTTAGCGTAGAGCTATACCTTAGCTAACAAGTCTGGTCTTGTGCATTGAGCTAAGTACAATAATGTGCCTATTGTACTCAAGTAAGACATTTCTGCCTGTAGCACATCTTCGTCATTATCCCTTGGATGAAGAGGATCCTTTTTAGGATCAAGACTATGGACGATCATGGGGTTGCTTGAAGGTTTGACCTTGTCGAAATGTCTAAGCATCTATCAATACAATGCTCAAGTTCTAAACCGAGACATAATCGTGTTCTCCCATAATCCTTCATCCCAAACTCGGATTTCAAATATTCAGCGGTTATCTTTAACTTTTTAAGGGCTTCTAATGAAGAGCATGTTCAACATGAACTGCGATAGAATCTGAAACTTGTTATGGAAATGCGCGAGCATAACCCTTCCCAATCAAGTAGTCACTTTAGTGAGCATTTCAGCCTCTTTGTAAAACGTGCTCCGTGGTCTAGAGCCACTTGACTTGGGTACATGAAGTTCACCATGAACCTTCATGTATATTCCATATCTAGATCCCCATAAATATATGTAGTGATCACATTCATAAGCTCCATGTTCAGTTATTCGGAAACTATCAAATTGAATAGGTAGTGGAGTGCAATGACATCCATTACAAGAAAATATGTCTCATTGTAGTCGATTCCACGGTGTTTTGTGAGAAGCCTTGCGCCATAAGGTGAGATTGCTATCTCATTTTCTCATTACGCTTTCTAATAAAGACCCATTAGTCAATAGGTTTTATGTTAGGAGGTGTTGGCATCACTGGCTCAAAAACCTTCCTCTTCGTTAGAGAATCAAACTTAACCTGGATCGTAATTTTCCATTTAGGCCAAATCTCTCTACGTTGACTTTCATCCATCATCGGACTCAACAAACTCAAGCGCAACGAAATGCGCAACTACATCATCAGATGGAGTTTCTATCCTAAGTCTCATGTACACTAGTGTAATTTTCATAGAGCTCTATATTCTCAGGAATAGGTTCTGACGTTGAGGCATCCCCCAACGATAACTATAATCCAGAAGATACTCATGAGACGGATTTTGAGCGTTGATGATCAAAGGATTAGGTTGTGCCAAAGTATCCTTCGAACCATAGGCCTCCAACGCATCCTAACTACGGTCGTGGCCTATAACACCAGAGTGCCACTCTCTTTGGTGTTGGCGCCATGCCTACCTCCATGTAGGGTGGCACTACGTCCTCTCGTAGGGACGTCCATCCTTGCAGGCATATTTGCAGCATATTTGTGTGATCTCGTCACTTTAATGGGGATCGAGATGAGACATAGAAAGGACAGGCCATGACAATTCTTGTCATTCCTGCTGAACATTCGTATTCTTATCTCCCTCTAACGACAGGAAGACTGTCTCATCAAAGTGACATCCGCAAATAGCAGTAAGAAGATCGCCTAGCAAGGGCATTAAGTGGCGGACGATTGTTGGAATCTCAAATCCAACTTAGTTGCCCAATTGGCACATTAATAGCACACTCAAATATATGTAAGTACGATACTTGTACCCAGTCACTAGCTGTAACGCAGAGGTAGATTGAGTGGTGGTAGGTCGTAGACGAATTAGTATAGCTGCATGTGATATTGCATCACCCCAAGCTGATATAAGGAGATTGGTGCACATTACCAATGTCCGGACTACTATCGTAGTCGTTTCTGCGAGACCAATTGGGTGTGTTTATATGATCTCCAACATCAGTCCTAGTGATATGCAATAACCATCGAAAGTCTTCGATGTAAACTCTCTAGCATAGTCAAATCCAATTGACTGAATAGAATGATTTGGGGAATGAGCCCGTTGTCATATGATATGTGGTAGGAGTGTAACATAAGCAGCATTACAAGTGGACAATGGCACAACACATGACCAGCCTGTTTGCGTGTCAACCAACATCATGAGATATTTAAATGTCCACATGTTTGTTGAGTCAGTCCACAAAATTCTATGTAAGAACAGAATGAGTATTTTCATATCCTTTGCATAGGACGGTCTCAGTCCTAATTTCCCTAAGGAACAGGCTTTGTAAATTGAGTAATAGGTCTTAGAAGCAACCAATAATGATTGTAGTTGGGCTGGAGCGTCTGAAACGCTATCTGAAGCAAAGTTTGTGATTACAACATCACCTAGGGCGCCTTCACCATGATGGAAGCAGCCATGGTGTCATGGATAGGGACTGTGCCAGCCCTAGGCTGGTGATGGATGGTGGAGGTGCTAGAGGCAGCGGCGGCGTCACACTTAGTCTAAGAATCAACTTTTGATTCATGCTTCGTTTCACTCTAGAGAAAGGATGTTCATGTGATGTCTTTATTAAACGGATCATCATATCATGACTAGGATGACCTATCATGTCATGACAAAGCTAATATGTGTCTAAATCCAAGAGATCTTCTCTCATAACTTTAATGGATTTAATAGCTCGAATAGTGACATAGAGTCCACTAGAGAGACATATAAACTTCTCTAAGATACACCTTTGTTCGCAAAGAAACTCATTGCTGTTCTGTACATGCGTTTTCGCATGGAATCCATTGGTTATTGATAGCTGTGATTTGCCCTAGGAGCGTAGAGAGTTTCTGTGACAGTAATCAAGGTGCCATTTTGCAAAGGGAACTTGGGTTATTCCATGTCCTTGAGTTAATACTGATGGCCCAGCCATCGTAGTCACAAAGTAATTTGGTTAGAATCAAAATTGAGTCATAATGAAAAGGACTCGAAATTTTATTCATAAGCCAACAGAGTACATCATTGTCTCTTAACCATTAGGAGAATCTAATCCAATTGATAGCTAATGCAAAACAAAGATAGTCATTTGACTTCTTTCGGTAACTCCAAAATAAATATGACCAGGTGTGTCGAGAGATATCAGTGGAGCAAAGCTCGCTTAAGTACCATTTATCTCAAAACCTTCCTAGACATCATACTTATTTTGGATGTGCCTATGTGAAGAAAAACTGAACCAATGCCTATTACGTCTCTTGGAAAAATAAAGACTTAAACAGAATTGGCGATCTATTGATCCCAGCCAGATTTGTAGTATTCAACCCTTCACTCTAGATCATCTTCTTGATCTTCTTGTTTCACATAGTGAGCTTTTCTTGCTTCACAATATGCTTTGTATGCGGTGACAATTTCTTCACGAGCTCTAAAAATGTGTGCCAATGCTCCACATGGTGAACATACATCTCTTTGCTCAGACTTCATTGATTGAGGCGCTTTGAAAGCGTCATTTAGATGGCTCGAAGTGTTGGTGGCGCCACCAACATGGCTAGAGACGTTACCTCCCCCTCTCTTTCCACGTTGACCTCTTCGATTCCGTGTTCGCCTATTTTGACTGTTACCTTCCCAAGTAAAGCGATTATATGGACCAGAACATCCAGAAGTATCCCTAAGATTAGGGTTTCACTCTTAGTGCCCTCTCTTAGGGGCGCGACTATAATTGGATTCCAGAATATGCTCTGTTTCCACTGATCTTGAATTATAGTTCTTCACAAGGATGTTGTCATGCTTTTCAATAACATTCATAGCTCTAATGGGCACATCAAACCTTGTGATCCGTCCTGCAGTAACGTCGATTCAATAGTTCTTAGCAACCATCAATGCAGAGATGGGGAAGGTAGAGAGAGTCTTCTCAATCACCATCGCATCTGTGATCTCTTTACCACAGAATTTCATTAAGAATTTAATGCGAAATGCTTCCGAGTTGTAGTAAATAACTGACTTGAAATCACATGAGCGGAGGCTATGCCATCTCACTTCTAGTTCAAGAAGCAGAGAGTCACGGACGTTGCCAAATCTTTCTTCGAGTGAGATCCACAGCCTTCTGGGGTCTTTTTCATTCATACACTCGTACTAGAGGGAATAATCCATATGACGAGTCATGAGGATGATGGCTTTCACCTTATTTGCCTCTAAGGCTGCTCTATTTGCTTCCAAAGCTTGAGCATGCTCAACAGTTAGCATGTCCTGGCTAGGCTCAAAAATTGTATCCAGAATTCTATCGGCCTTGAGATACTGGCGGACATCACGAACTTGCTTGTGATATCCAAAGTCAGTTGTTCTCAATGGACACTACTACACAAAACACATACCTGGACACCCACGTTTTTTTTTCAAGGACGTCTTAATACTTGGAGTGCCATGAAACCCATTTAATGACGTTGGGCCCAAAACAGCTGAAACTTGAAAGGAGAAAAAATGAGATTGACACTTTCTACCCTTCAGAAAGTACACAGAACAGCAATATACTCTTTCTCTCTCTCCTCATTCGCGACGACTATTACCAGATCGTCTCCTTACATCTTCTCGATCTTCCTAGTGCTCTCCTTTGTGATCAAAATTCACAGAAGGCCCTCGATTTACCATCCTCAAACTCTAGCTTTTGCCCTCTCTCAATCTCTATCAAATTCTTTTGAAATTATATACCCATATGGAGACTTCTCCCAAAGCGTCTCGATCCATTGTATCTTTATTGAGCCACTCTCTCACGCTGTTCTTCTGGTTTAGCAAGCGTTTCGGCAGGCTATTTGGTTCTGGGTAATGGGTTATGGTAGTACCTCTCTAGATCTGGTTTTTCTTTTGGTGAAGGTGTGGAAATTTAACAACTTCTCTCTTTTTTTTTTTTTTTTTTTGTTGAAATTGCAGGGCATACTTAGGATTGGACTTTTCATTACTCTTTCCCATATGCTCATTTCAGGTATACAATCCCTTGCTCATGCTGCTGATTGTTGGTTTTTAATTAAAGGGCTTTGCTCATAATCCTTTATATTGATGTGGGAAAAAGTCGATGACTTTGCTTAAGTTCAGGAAGTTAAGGTTACTAAGACATTTCTTTTCATTGATAGTCTTAGTTTTGAATTGGTCAGATCTGATAATAAGGATCACAGAACTTTGGTATTTCTAGCACATGGAATAAATAGAGTGGTGTGGTTAGGGTGTACTAGAACTAATTTTCTGTTTCCATCTATCATTCCCCTATCCTTCGAAATTGTCATTTTTTGTCTTATGAAAGAAAAAAAGAAAAAAAAAAACAAAACAAAAAACTAGAATGTTTGTCTACTTTGAATCTGTATCTGAAGCTAAACAAATACAAATCTACATGAAGGTAAAGTCAATATTTTTGTCTTAGTGTTGCTTTATTTTCCGTATTCAAATTTCTCTTGGAGTTGAATAAGATGTTTCATTGAATGAGATATATATTCTTTGGCTTATTTTCATACAATACAGTTTATAAATTACTTCTTATGACTAAACATTTCCAGTAGATTGTGTTGGATAAGGAGAAGTAGGTAGTGACAGTGGACAAAGAGGTAGATGGTGGTCTTGAGACTCTGTCTAGTTTACCAGTAGTGATTACGTAAGTATCTCGTCTTGTGCTTTTGTGTTTGGACACTTGGAAACTAATTAAATGCATCCTTTTCACTTTCAATTGAATCGAAATGATATGATTAGGACATTGAAAAGATTGTCTGGATAGGTATTAGGAAAATAGATACTCTCACACTTCAATGGTTCAAAGTTCTAATTGATAAAGTTCCAAGATTATTTTCTGCATCTGAGAAGTAGTATCTACTAGAAAGAAAAGCATAGCATTTTCGAATTATTCTTTTGTTATATATGAAATCCTTTGGAATCAAATATATACACATATCCTTGTTTGCCTATTATTCTTTTATTGCTTGTTTGCCTTTTGTTAGTGAGGTACCCTATATATGGGCAATGAGAAAGCAATTAAAGTTAAGGAAGGTCCCAAACACAAATTAACTTGGTGTTCAGATTTAAAGATGGGCAATACTACAAGTACCAGGTTAGCTACAGTCCACCCTCTCTGTCACATTTACGTATATTGGTTGAAGTTATAAAACTGGATTGAGCATTTGCTGAGTATTAGTCACTTATGTCACTTTTATGTTTTGTTTAGATTTAGTATGGGAAATTTTGTGGTAATATGCAGGCACTATAATCACATGTTCTTCACTTAATGATTGTCAAAATGAGTTTTTGTTTAGAACAAATTAAACATTCACTATGAAGGCTATAGTTTTAGCAAAACATGTTGAAAGATGCTCTTATCATAATCATATCAAAACCTTATCCTTGTTAATGTAACCGTAGTTCAGTTGTAGTTTGTAGTTTATTTTGAACTTGATAAAATAAAAAATATGGTCTCTGCTCATTTTATATATATATTGTTCTGATAAAACGGATGTTCCACTTAACAAATATAGAGTCTGGAATGCTATTGAAGATTCACGAATAGGTAAATTATCAGGATGTCTGCATTAAGGATTTTAGTCAGTTGGTTATGAGCTTATTGAGCCTTTCTTCCTCTGAGACTTTGATATGACTAATTGCATGCTAATACTCCTAGCTATCTATATGTTGTGATTAATTAACTTGAACTCCTTCGTATTGTTTATACTCATCACGATTATATTTGGTTGAACTTAGTTCTTATCTTGTTTATGATTAATGTTTATTTGAAAGATTACACTAGCAAGTTAGGATTGTCATTTAGTATGAACTTAATTGCATGTAATGATAATTTGTTCCATGTTGGTCAGGTACTTGCTAAAGATATTGGAGATCATGCTGAGTTTTGTGAATTGTATGTCCACTGTCATTTAGGATTACATAGGCCGGATAAGAACTTGTAATTATAAATTGTTTAGTTGATTGTAATTGTACCCTCTTGCCGTGTTACATTTATAAGGAACAAAACAAATTTCCTCTTACATTTCTAAGGACATCTATTTTGGGATTCAAAGAATGCTTTATAAATGTCTTCTTTTCTTTTTAAGGGTACTTTTCATTGGTATGAGGACTATTTTTTTTTGTGTCGTGTAATAGATATAAGGACGTTTTTATTAAGATTTGAGGACTTTTTTTTAGCGTCTTAGTAAACATTATATGACACTTTCATGAGATTTAAGGACGGTTTTTCAATGTCCTAATATACATTAGAGGACGCTTACTTTTACGTTAGAGAACTTTTTTTAAATGTCCTTATAGACAATAGAGGACGTTTTTCCAACGTCCTCGTAAGTGACTTACAATGACTCCTTGATAGATGACACTTTTTTTAAGTGTCATTTAAAGTTTTCAAGGACGTTTTTAACGTTCTTAAAGCCATTTTTTGTAGTAGTGGGAGCAAAGTTCAATTTATTCAGGTTACTCATCCTGAAAGAGAACAAGATATTAGGTTAGTTTCGGAGCGTAAAAAGGTACCATGAAAACATATAAAATTTCTAAGTGCAGTTGCTCCTAAGAAATTTCTTAGCGTAATACTTCCAAAAAATTTAATTCCAAGAGGTATCGGATTAGATCGAAATAATGATGTAAGTGGTCGTTCAAAAATTCTCTACAAACTCTAAGTTTGGAGATCTCAACAAGCTTCAAGCTTGGAGTGAGCACGAATCCCCACAATTCTACTTTAGTAGGTCTCCCCTATGATGAAGAAAGGGGGGTGAAGAAGGAAAGTTGCAAGTCCATGAGAAAAAGAAGAAGAAAAACTTCAAAAACGGGTATTGAAGGAACCTTTAAGACATACCTTGAAAAGTGTAGAAATTATTGGAATTTGATCAAAAAAATTATCGAAAATTCGCGGGAGCTGACGTGGCAGTGGGTCCGATGCTGATGTGGTCGTGGGGTCCAGAGGTGACGTGGCAGTGGGCCCCGGCTGATGGCGTGGCAGTGGCCCCAGGATGAATTGGTTGTGGGTCCTATTGTTGACGTGGTTGTGGTCCCTGTGATGATGTAGCAGTGGGCTTCTGAGCGTCCTTCTTTTCCTTTTTTTTTTTCTTTCCTCTGCCGGTTTATTTGCAGGCCGATTCAGCAAATTTCAAACTGGTTTTTAGAGTTCTGTTTCCTATTCCTGGAAACTGGAATCGAGACGCTGTTGGTGGCAAAATTTGGTAACAATCGAATATCCGGAAGTTGGTGAACCGGTGCAGGGATCCCTTTTTTCTTCTTGGAGGGCTAGTTCGATACTTCTGGTGGCCGGTTTAGTGGTTTTCCGGCCGGTTTTGGTGGTTCCGTCGTCGGTTCCGAAATCCTAGGATTGAGGGCTTCAATATATGCGGCTGTAGTGTCTAGGTTTTGAAGGCTACGAATTTAGGGTTTCAGGGTTAGGGCTTTATGCCGATAACTTGTTTAAGGAAAACTGAAATTGGGAGAGAATTGAGTCGTGCTTTCATTGATAATAGCAGCCTCTTTATATAGAGGATTACAAGGCATAGAATCAGAGTTATACAAAGAAAGATAATCGTACAATTAATCGGATATCTATGAATATCTCTGAAAATATCTTTAATTCAAAACTCTGTTACAACTAGGTCAAGTAACCTACAGTTTGGGCTAGACACATATTCTGGATTTACTTGAACACCTCCTTTATTTTACCAAAACACACTTGAAGATTAAATCTATAACTTCAACCCATTTTTTCTTTTTCTTTTTTTTATCCCTATTAATTTCAACCACGAAGAATTTTATAAGGGAGTTGCGTACATTTTTTATGTACTTTCATCCAGTGGTTTGAACCAAAAATTGATTCTTGGAGGGGCCGAACAAGTCGACAATTTTAAAGATTTGTACTAAATGAAGGGACCATGTATAGAAATTATATTTTTACTTAATTATTTTACGGAACTTACTAAATGAGAAAAGTATTTGTTTATTTTTTCTCTCTTTATCTTTATTTGTCTGTTCATATGAGTAGACAAATTGAAAAAAGAGGGAGCTCCAAATATCAAATTTGGATATCTAACTAGAACCACCATTTCTGTTTTTGTGAGTTTTCTTCTCATTTATTTATCTTTTTTTTAATTTCTTTCTCATTATAAACTTTTTTTTGATGATTTTTTATATATCTATTTGATCAAAGTAATTTTCTTCTTCTTCTTTTTTTGCTTTTTAAAAAAAAGGTATTTTTATTTAAGGTTATAATTAATAAGGTCTCATTTAAAATTTTGCAACGGGCCTCCCAAAATTAGGATCGGCCCAAGGAGTTAGAAGTCAGAACAATAAGATAGAAACAAATTTTGTGATTATAATAGATAGATGTTTAGAGCATCTTTTATACACTCTCTATTTTAGCTCCTTAGCTATCTTGGAGAGCAGGTTTAGTTTTTTATCAATTTTAGAAGCGGCACTGAATTCCTGAGTGACTCTCCATTTTAATTCTTAACTATTTCGCTCCTAAATATAGAGAATGAGAGGAGACTTTCCATTATTTTTCTAAATTTAAAACATTCCTTGTGAAGTTATTCTATATAATTTATAAATGTATTTAAACTATTTGTTATTTATTCAATTAGTAATGTAAATTTAAAACTAGCTAAAATAGAGAGTACTGATGCATGTAAATTTTTAGCTAGTTTTTAAATGGGTTCTTAACCAAAAGCACCAAAATTAGTTAAAGTTATCCCACTTACCCCAGCAAAAGATTTTTATTCCCATTAACCCAATTTAGACACAAATGACAAATGTACCCTTAGCCTAATGAAACAACTACATCAATGCCACTCAATTCCCTCCATCCAGCACGATGCACTCCCCCCCCCTCCCCTCACTTCAGCATGATTGCAGCAGACCCAGGCCATCCCCTTTCTCCTCCGACTCCGGCGATCGACCCATGCCGTGTTCCTTTCTCTTCCTGAATCTAACGATCGACCCAGGCCGTCTTTATCTCTCCTCCGGCTCTGATGATCGACCCAAGCCCTCTCTCTCTCTCTCCCCCCTCCGACTTTGGTGCTCAACCCAGGTCGCCTTGCTCGTGCTCCAAAGCTCAACCGCCATGCGAAGAACATCTCATTATTCTAGGCTCCGACTGCATCTCTGATTCCAAGTAGTGGCGAGCCGACCCGACCTTCTCCTCCCTCTTCCAGCTCCAGTGGCTTTGACGACATCGACTGCGGCAGAGCTAGGTACTAGGTAGGGCTAATTGATCATATCCAGTTGGGTAGGAAGGTTGGGTTTTGAACCTGGAATCCTTGACTGAGTTGACTCTGTTTAGTTTTCGGGTCTTGGAGCACAAAGTGATATAAGATCATATTCCAATAAAAGACTTGGTTGTCACCTGTCAATCGGTCTAGTTTTTGGATCATTGGGTTACGAAACGTTGTTCTGCCATTATTTATATCCTTGAGTTTCTTTTTTTGTGCAAGCATGCATATCCTTGAGTTTCTGCCATTACAAAACGTATTCATTTCCATTTTTTTTTCTTTTTGAAGTAAACTTGTAGGCAAAAGGCCTAGAATGAAAGAAAAAAGAAAAAAAAATATGTTTCATTGTCTCATAATAAACGTTTATTGGGAGCCAATAGATGTTTTTAAATTGATATAATTTTTTCTTTTTTTTTCTTTAGTCAAAGTTTTATCTATCTAATTTTAGGAAGATTAGTTCTCATTCCGGCTACCGAAAGTTCTATTGGGGACAATACATGGCTGATAGTCGTCTATTGGGGAGCGATATACAATTAGGGCAATAGACGTCTATTGGGGGGCAATAGACCTCTATTGCCCCTCTATTAGGGGGTAATAGATGTCTATTGGGTGTAAAAAAACTTTCCGATAAGATTTTCAGCAAATTCCGGTGGGCGGCAGCCGGTGACGGGACTCCGACGGCCAGCGACGGGACTCCGGCGGCCGGTGACCAGGCTCCGGCAAAGTCACCCATGGTTTCTCTCTCTAAGTAACAAAGGAGTTAAGGGTAAAATAGTATTAAAAAAAGTAATAAAAAACAAACAAAAAAATCTAAATGGGGTATTAGGGAAGACCTCCTTAGAGCGTTTTGGGTAAGAGAGAATTAAAAAAACTTAATGGTGTAAGTAGGAAAAAAATCTCTAAAAATGGGATAAATGGACAAAAACCATTTTTAAAATTTAACTATAAAATAGCTAGTATTGTTAAAAATGCTCTTAGAAACGCTATAATAGACTATTTCTTAGTTTGTTGATTAATGAAACTGCAGAATACATGGGGGGGACATGATATCTGAATCCCAAATTATAATAAGCATAAGGAGAACAAACTCGAGATGATAACGAGAGTCTCCACAAAAGTGAGTATTCTAAGTGGCACCAACTACCTAGTTTGTTGATTATGTGGTCTTAATTATGATCGATTTAGTCAATTTGTTAATTCAGTACATATATTTACATGTATAGAATGAGTTTTTGATGGAGGGTGACCATAAAAGATTGTGCAAAGTGGTCATCTTCTTATATATATGCCATTATAGTTTGTTAATAATTGGACTTAGATTCTGTGAATAATCTTTTAATGGGGTCTGCATAATCAAAGAAAGTATTCTGTGAATCGTCTCAAAGCATCAATACTAAAGATACTAAATAGTAGCCTTAACAGTGAACACGAGGATGATTCATGGGTTTTGAGACTGCTGTTGTTTTAGTTACTTTGGATTGTGTATTTAGTAAAGTATTAGACTAGGAAGCTAAATCGGTGATGTTTTGAGTATGGGGTGTGTATAAAGTAGTTAGACAAAAGGCCTAAGTAGAACTTGTTTTGGGTTTTTCGATCGCAAGTACATTCTTTAATACCATAGAATATACAAAAACTTTACGAGAAATGAAACAACTTAAATCAAATGGCCAATGACATATAAGGTGACTTATAGTTACTGCAAACAAACAAAAAATTTATTGCCATGAACTAGAAAACTATTGTCATTCTTCAGAAAAGTTATTGTCATTCGTTGAAAAAGCTAGTCGCTACCATATTTCAAAAAACTATTATCCTAAAACGAAAAGTTATTACTGATGAACTGAAAAGCTAGTTATTTGTCATTCTCCATAGAGCTATTATCGTTCATGATAAGTTTTTGAAAAGCTATTGGCATCTTCCGAAAAACTATTATCAACGAACTAAACAGCTATTATTGGAGAACCAAAAAGCTACAAATTTTTTTTCAGGCCAAACCTGACCAGTTGAAGATCAACTGTTTGGCCACCTTTTAACAATAGACTAATGCATATCTCGTCTCTCTCTCTCTCTCTCTCTCTGTGGATATGGAGAAGAAGAGTTGGAGGCTTAGCTTGAGAATCAATAACTTTATTCATAATGTGGTAACATTATAAAGACATCTACCACAATGGGGCTCAATAAAAGTAACCCACACCCCCTGTAATATCCCAAAAATTCGTTATTAATTTCTTTGAATTTCTGGAATTTAATAAAATGTTAGTTAATACAATTTCGTGGTTCGAGAGTGGAGGTAAATTATTTTCAGACGAATAATTATTCGAAATGCACTTTTTTAGGGGTTACGAGGTTTTACTTTTTATACATTAAGATTCTGTGAAAACTTCCTTCACGAAAGCCGCAGACGCGTTGATACGAGTTCGTGCATATGCAGAAAGCAGAAATCAGAGTTCAAATGAAGAAGTTATAGCATTCGAGAAAAATTTTCATTTTTGATAAAAAGACGGAAATTTTCTAAAATTGCAAAAAAGCTCGGATTTCCCAAAAAGGAAACCCGAGCTCTCCTCTCTCTCCTCCGATCAGAAATCGTCGATTTCTTACCACCGACCATATCTTCCTCCTCCAGCGACCAATTGACGTGAAACAAGTTGGGTTATCTTCGCCTCGACTTACGCACCTCCCCGTGGCCGCCATGCAACCTATCTCGGCTTGTAGTTGCCACAACAACAAAAACCAGACCCGAGATCATTTTCGAGTCAACGGCGTTTTCTCTTAACTCCGGCCACCTTTGCTCGAGATTCTTGGCTCTCTGAACTCGCCTCAAGATGCTGAACAAGCTCTAAGAAGGATCGGACCTAAGTGAAGTTTTGACCGGAAAACTGAAGCTCACCGGAAACTGGGAAGATTTCGGCAAACCCGAAGCTTCCAAGGTACTTTTCGATCACTTCCTTTCATTTTCAGGCTTCGTGCTAGTTATGAAAGTTGCTCACCATGTTGAGACGAACATGTGCAACCTGGTTTCACTGTTATCCACGGTGGTTGACGGCGGCTCTACCACCATCTATGGTGGCAGTTTCCGGCCACTTCCGGCCATCCCAAGAATAGTTTTCTGGTCCTCTTTTCAATCTACATGTCGATACGATTGTATTGATGTACAATACATAATTTTTGGAGTTCGCATGATTAAGTTATGAATTTTAGCATTTTAGGGCTTTCGGTTCGATCGGTTTCGATCCTTGAGGATCCAGCCATCTGACCGACTTGTTGTTTTGATATGTTGATCATATAAGTATTCTAGAGGCCTCCGGTGGTCTCGGATAAAGTTTCAACTCAATCGGCATTACTTTCAGAATTTTAGGGCAAATGGGAATTCAAAATATAATTGTTTTGGATTCATGGACTAAGTTAAGATCGTATTGTACTTAGGTGATTGACAGAGCGTATTTGATCCCTTATCTGCGGTGAGAAGACACAGCAGGAGTTAGAGGTGAGTCAATTTCACGTGGTTCATTTACGAACCGAATTACCTCGTACTTTTTATTTCTAAATCATGAAATCGTTTTATGCAAATACACCCTGAGAGGGAAGGGAAGGATGTGTGTCTAGTGGACAAGTACCTTAAGTGACAATTCAATCATAGTCTTAAAAAGAATAAGTGAAGGAAAGAGTTTTGAGTCCATCTATGGAAGAAGGCTCATCTCAAAGAAATTTTGATTATAGGTCCAGTTGTGGTAGAAAGAAGGGCTTAAGACGGATAAGGAATAGTAAGGCTTTGGCAAGACAAGCCTCGTACGCTAGGTTGCTGTCTCAGATTCATTCATTTGTTTTCAAATGATATGAACTTGATCGACTACGGTTCATAAGACTGCGGTTCACTGGTAAGAAAATAGATTTTTATTATAAAAATGAATTTCTCAATTTTTGGTACGTATGAACTATAGTTGGTATTGTAGTCATTCCTGCGTGAATGATACATGTGTGTGTGTGTGTGTGTATATATATATATAAAAATATATTGGATGGTGTGACATTTGTGAAGTTATGAATGAGAGTTGATTGAATTGTTATTTCGAGCATTTCTCTTACGAGCATACAATTATCATGATGTGTTGATTATTGTGTAAAAGTGTGTTTTGCTTGAGAAAAATATTTGAGTTAAGAGGACTTTTAAATGTTCAGTTGCGTATCGTTTATCACATTGGTGATCGAGGCAAGTATTATCGTAAAGCTGAACCTCGGCCGAGGAGACAGGTTACGATTCAATTAAAGTTCTAGTCTGTCTGCCAATGTACTTCTTGGGGAATAATTTTGAGTTATCGTGTGTCTTTGAGTATAATGTACTTCTTGGGGGATAACTTTGAGTTATCGTGTGCCTTTGAGTACAATATACTTCTTGGGGGATAACTGTGAGTTGTCGTGTGCCCTTAGATATATTTTGTTTTAAAAGAGTGTCGGTGTCCTTTCTTTTGTCGTCCATGTGGGACTTGTTTTCGAATGAATTGTGGAGGTGACGTTTGTTGCTTTAATTTGATTTTGGGTTGAAAAAATGATTAAACTGTGATTGTTGATTTAATTGTAATCTCCTGAACTAAAATACACGCAAGGATTACCATCATTTTGGATTGAGTGCTTTAGGTGATCTCCTGAACTAACTTTCTATGCAGGGATTACTGTTTTCATTTAATTTATTTGCGAGTACAATTGTGGTTATTTAGGTTTACACATACGAGCTTCACAAGCTTACCGGGTTGTTGTTTTAACCCGGTGCACTATTCTATGGTGTAGGATTAATTGTGCATGTCGGAGTAACAGTCGTCGAAGATGAGGTGTTGTTGCTGTCGTAGCTTGGACGTAGTATGGTACTTTAGTTTTAGTCTTCCACTGTGTAGTAAGTGTGGTGAGTGCGTTTACTTATTAAATTGCTATTCAATTTAATTTGTAAACTTTCGGTAATATAATATGTGACTCTAAAGGACGAGTTGGTATTGACATTGTGAGTTCGGTTTGTTTAGTTGCTTAATTGAAATGAAAATTTTTATAAGTGTTTTCTTGTGTTTGTTGAGTTTTCGCGTTTCGAATTTGAATTCTTTTATTTAAAATTCGGGACGTGACAAAGCAAAGTTAAAAATAATGTCACACCCCATATTCGACATAATTGTGCGGTTACCGAGACTCCTCAATTCATATGAGCTATCTTCTTAGGAGCATGAGTGGCCTATAAGATTAAAAGAGTAAAGTTAAAAATAATGTCACACCCCATATTCGACATAATTGTGCGGTTATCGAGACTCCTCAATTCATATGAGCTATCTTCTTAGGAGCAGGAGTGGCCTATAAGATTAAAAGAGTAAAAACTAAACTTTAATAAACTAGTCGATTCCCAGGCCTAAGTTCATCACCAAAACCAAACCTCAAGGCACAAAAAGATACCCTAGGCACCATGAACATCAAACCGAAATCGTCATCACTATTGGAACTTCCGCCAGCATCATTACCACCATTGGCCCCATTGGAGCCATCTATGTCATTATTTATAACAATAAAACCCTGAAACCAGGATTGAAGTTCAAGATCAGGACCAAACCCAAAACTGAATTCAGTAAATTGATAAATTTCGTGCTACAAGAAAACACATCGAAATCAAGACAATGATCCATTTCCAAAGAAATATTGATTTACGGCCTCAGACAAGTCCACACCAAAATGTATACCAGCTGTAGGAAAACCAAATTCCAACCAACTGTCTTTTCGCTAGATTGAACTAGTATATTTTTTTAGTAATCATTACATGGTAAAGAAAGGAGCGCTCTAGAGTTAACTATATTTTAGACCAACTTTTAAGTCACATATCTGGATCTCCACTGTTTGATTTGTATGTCTCTATCAGTAGATCACTTCTGTAAATTTTCAGCCAAGTGATCGTTTAAGTACCGAATTAGATCAAATTAATGAACCAACTGAGTTTGTCCAACCTGAATTGTTCGTGTTCATAATCAGTAGATCACAATTATGATTACCCAAACAATCATCAATTTAGCTGAAAATTTACGGAAATAATCTACTCATAGGAACCTAAAAACTAAATTGTAGAGATGTCGATATGTGACTTAAAAGTTGGTCTAAAAGATGGCTAGCTTCTTAATACGAAACTATCCGGTTAGCTCTAGAGTGTTCCTCCCAATTTATATATCATTCTATTTGCATGTTTATGTATCCCAATACAAGTATTTTTTTTTTTTTTTTTGTTAGTAAACAGGCATCTCATTATATGTTGTATAATAAAATAAAATAAAATAAAATAAATAAACCCACCTAGACACTAGGCCTTTCCCCGCCACCACCTACATCTTAGCAAATTTCATAACATTACCCCGATAATCCAAAAAAAAAAAAAAAATACAAAGCAAGATGCAAAAAAATAAAAAATAAAAAATAATATTAAATAGAAATAAAAACAAACAACAACAACGATCCTTCCGATCCATATCAGTGACGGTCAATCAGAAAGTTCAAAGGTAAAAAAAGGTTTTTCAACTGTCAACGGGTTGTTAAAGGACAAGCAATTTCTGACAAAGTTCAAGCACATCCAAGACCATTGATCAAGACTGTGTGCACGTATACAAGATAAATTGTTATGCTGCATTGCTGCTAGAGTATCAATAATTCCCAACCCCCTTCTCTTCTTCCCAACAAAAACCAAAAAGGAAGTGGAATTATGGTGCCCTGGGATTATCCATTAAATATCTTATTTAGGAACCACGTTCTCTTATTAGACCTAGATAGAACCAGCACTCCATTCTCAATTTGAGTTTCTGGACTTCAAGGTTCCTTCTAAACCAGAAATCCAAACTTAACAGTAACGAAACAAGAGTTGACACACATACGAGCAATAGAAAATCATGATTTTGACATAATCTGTACAAACAAGGAAAGAAAGCTACACAATATTGGAATCCCAGCCATTTGCTTGCAGCCAATATTTTCTTTTAATGACTCCATATAGAGTTTCTTTACCCCTGGAACCTCCATAGTCATTTCCCAAGAAGAGCCAGTTCTTTTTCACCAAATTTCCCATCCCCAAATCGCCTCCTTCTTTCACTTACTTCACCAAATCCCAAGTTATTAAATGATCTTTCATTCCTTCATCCACCCCCTCCCATAAGAAGCCTCTCATCAGTCTCTCAATCCTTGTTGTCACACTAGAAGGAATCTGGAATAGGGACATAGTATAATGGCACACTGCTCTCTTCCACCACCGCGGATCCCAAAAACTCACTGCCCTGGGGTTTGTATGTCACCACCCTTATTAAAATATGTAGATGTATCTCCTATGTCTCATATGTTCTGTAGACACTAACCCCAACATAACGAATACTCCATAGAGCTCGGATATCACTCGAGATAACTAGAAATGGCAAATCCGTTTTATTTTGGACACACAATTGAGTCATCACACTTACTTCAATCAATATTCTTACTAATCCAGGGTACCACATGAAACTCAACTGAATCTCAATGAGAAAATGGCAGACTACATCTGCCCACATGCAATGGGATTTACCTAAGCTTGACCTTGTCTTCCTCTAGATGCTTGAAAAAAACAATTTCGGCTATTAATTTACCTTAAATTTCATGTGAGACCATTTTCTTGAGAGATGTTTTCTATAAAATCAGCAGCCTTGATGTAACAGAAGGGCCCTAGGACGACCCTGCAATGCTATATTACATGTAATTTCATCTACATGCCATCTTTTGATGCTCAAATATTGCAGGAAAGAAAACAAGGAATGAAACAGTTGTGTGATGCCTATAGTCTAGATAAAACTTCATTAAGAACCATCACAATATTCTCATAGCATTCACGAATTCGTGATGCATCTCTGTCCCTTGCTGCATAATCAAGCTGCAATGCACACCAAAATGGTCAAGTCAATGGAAGTGATCTTGTTTACAATAAGTGGGAATGATTGACACAGGAAACAAAGTACAAAATACAAGGAGATCAAAAGAAGAAACAATACGCGTAAATAATAATCCCATGAAGACAATCAACAGAAAAGTATATTGAAAACAAAAATGGCTTTGAAAAGAAGAGGATCAAAGTACTGGCCATTCAACCATCACAAAAGTAATATCAATACCATCAAGTATTAGAGTAGTACAAAGAACAAGTCAAAATGTCATCCCAGAAAACATCAGAAACAGCATGCAACAACAATATCCTCGGTTTATTGAGCAATTAATCACATATAATTGGTTAAGAGGACGGGACATATGAGTATTGTTGTTCACTTCAATTAAGATGTCTTTAATTTTGATTAAGACCTGATAGCTTATCCATGTTCTCAAAAAATCAAATCCGTTTATGGAATCTATTTACTGGGTGGAAATACTTACTCTTGTAACATTGTTGAAGAGATTGGAATACAGTTTCCTCAATAGGGGCCTCTCATTTCCAGGTTTTTGTTGAATAATGGTATAGATGTCCTGCTTCAAGAACGGCGAGCTCTTCCGGACAGCTGTTTGTACTTGTCCCCATGACTCTGACTCTATCAGTTCTTTCACTTGTAATAAAGCTTGTGCATGTCCAGTGATACCACTCTCTGCCTCTTCAATTGTCTGATCAGGTGCCACCAGTTGAAAGTCGAACCCATATGCAAGTTTAGTAGAAATTGAATCTTTTGCTAACAATACTAGGCTTAATGCTGCTATTGCTCCCATTCTTCTATTAATATTAATATCAAAATCCTTGAGTGACTTCTCTCTAAACTGAAATGAGGGTCTCAGACAGCAGGAAAATGTAGGATTAAAGTGCATTAGGTTGTTTTGTAGGATTGCTGCCCTCATTGTCAATGATATCTCCTGCAAAAGCATATCACAGTCGGGTCGCTCTATTCAGAGTTGAAGAAAACACATGACAACTTCACACACCACACCATAGATTGCAAAGTTGAGTTACAAAGTGTAAAAGACAAGACAGAGGCACACCTTGAAGCTTAAGCCTTGAACTTTTGAGAACCAGAAAGCTAAGAGAACAACTTCAATCCTCTTATGCCGTAAGAGGGTCTTCAATCTTCATCTGGAGATGGGTCTCAGCGACTTCAACTCTTGATTCTTGAAAACTAGGAACACTATCCTCAGCCTCCCGACTTTCTCATCCTATCCGTATCTTTCTCACCCTCTGTTTTCATTTATGACAAATCGTCAACTTGTTTGGATAATTTTTATTTTTTTCTGAACTTTTGTAAAAAGAACTCCTAATATAGAAAATTAGTTAAAAATACCTAATTCATAAAGTTAAGCAAGTTAAACATTTGATTACTAATTAATTTTCACTACCAAAATTGAATTAAAAGCTATATATTAAAGATCTCATTAGGTTTGGATCCAATATCATATTAGTTCTTGTGGTTTCAATTTAATCAGTAACACTCATAAACTTTCTAATTTCATCAATCGTATCTAATTACACTTGTTTCGATCAAATTGTATGTTAGCTCTGACGATATGACCTACTTTAAGGACTAAAATGGTCATTTCAAGACCAAAAAAACTGCTCCTTCTTCTTCTTCCTCTGATCCTCCTCTCCCTAACAATCATGTCAATCTCACGAGGCGACTCGTCCGTCTCCCCCTGAGTCAGCCCCAATATTCTTACCATTCTCGATCGACCATTATTAACCCCAGCCACCTTGTTTTCCCCCTATCCAAACTCACATTTCAATTAGAACCAAAACAATCAACCTTGCCACGTCATTTCTCCAAAACCAGAACCCTAAAAATCCATTAAAAACTTCATCGAAAACCCTAATTTCTTACAAGGTTTGACAATCCAATCCAGAAAAAAAAAAATATATCACTACTGAACCCCCCAGAAATTGACGACCACAAATCCTAATCTGGACCGAGAGAGACGACTTTCTTCTGTTCCTCGATCAAACTGGACTTTAGAGGTGAAGTGAATTACAAAGTCGATCAGGAAATTTGCTAAGAAGTGCAAGAGAGTTTAGGATTCTAGGAAAAAAGAGAGAAATGAGAGATCGAATTGTGCTTCATTACCTTGGCTGAGACTGAGGCAGAACATAGAACCTTGTAAATGTGGAGTTATGCATCATTGTTCTCTCTCATGACCTAACTGCAGAGTCAGAGCTCCAACTTGTTCTCTTCTTGCTTACAATTCTGGGTCGCGAATCGAAGCTCTGACATGTCTAGAGGATTCAAATTTCACAGAGCTGTGGAGACTTGCTTCTGTTGCTTGTACAGTAGAGTCAAAGCTTTCATCTTTTCCTTCAATCTAAGGTGTAGGTTTCGCAGAGGAAGAAGATTCGAGTGGGTCTATTCTTGATCCAATCTAGTTTTCTTTCATATTGTGATTGAGTTGATACATGCAATTTAGGGTTTGGAATTTTTGAGTTTTACTCACAAGCCTAGAAAAAATATTGCAGCTGATCAAACTGCCTAGTTGAGTAAACTAATCAAATTGCACAAATATTGAAGTTTTTTCTTGAATGCAGAGCAGAAATTGGGTTTCGGAAGATCAAGATTGTGATTTTGGGTGCACTACACCAAAACTGATCTTTTACGGCCCACCATGTGCGCCGTAAAAGCCTATTTACGACGCACAAAAACGCACTGTAAAAACTCACGCCGTAAAAGACATATCTTATTTACGGCACGCATTTGTGAGCCATAAATATTCATCTAAACACGCCATATAAATGTTACCTCCAAATCTCTGATCTCTAATCTGACATATAAGTGCGCCGTAAATGCTCAACAAAGCATGCCGTAAAAGATATCTTGTAGAACTCATTTATGGCGCATATATGCATGCCGTAAAAGAGTACCAATTGAGTCATTTACAGCTCCCATGACACGCCGTAAAAGACTTCACCAATAATTTTGAAATTTCATTTGTGACGCACCCTGCGCCGCATTATTTGCATTTCTTGTTTGCAGGCAAATTTTATACTGTTGCTCATTTGCCAAATATGGCAGTACATTCAATGTAGCTGCTCAACCAACAATAATTCGTTTCAAAACCTTATGCCAGAATAATAACTTAACAGCAAACACATATCAGATATGTATTCCATTAATTGAAATAGAATGTCTGTACAAACTCTTGCCATGCCCTATGCAAATCAACTACAAAACAATTGCATATGCATGTCCCTGCAAACTTGAGTTCAAAAGTAACATTACAGTTCAAAATTATATTACAGGGTACAGGGTAATTGCATGCTTTCAAGAACCATTATCCAACTGCAAAATGTCCCAATCAGTTCGAGCAATTTACCAGTAGTAGCAACATAAGGCATTCTGAGTCAGACACCTCAAAATTCCATAGTACCTTCTAGAAACAAATAGTTTATATATTTGTTGCACTGTTTTCTCCTTTTTTAAACTAGAATTAAATAAGATACTAATCAAAACAGAATCTAAATCACCGAAAGCATGGTACAATTCTGAAAATAAGAAGTAAGTTGAGTTCAGATCTGTAATCTATCCTCCCTCTTGGAAACATATTTCCGTCCAATTGGTTTTCAAAAAAATCCTTTACCTTCACACACTACCTAAACTAAAGTTTAAGAAAATATTTATAGTTTGAACTTAAAACTGATGGAAGTGCTCATTAGTATTCACCTGACTATAATGGGATAGTCCTCGTATAACAACCTTAATTCTACAACTATAACTAAATTATAAGCAAATCCACAGGGTTGCAATATAAGAACAAACCAGAACAAAGAATGTAGCTGGATGTTATTTAACCACCGAAAACAAATTACAATACTCAAAACAAAAATGAAGAGTTGATTAGTGTTAGAATATGCTACGTACCTAAAAGTTCATAAACTACACGTCTGATGTACTTGATAGACCATGCAATTGTACTTCCTTGAGCCATACTCAGTGTTCCAAATTCCCTAGTTGGTCGATATAAAGCTATATCCTCAAAAACATCCAGCACCCAAACTTTCCAGCATTCATGACCAAGGGGCACATGATGGACCTTTACATTTGGATCCTTTGATTCAAGTTTTGCAATTGCAACAACCTCTTCGCCCATCTCAAACCAACTTAACAATTCAATTCTATTCATATCATCGTTTGTACCTTTGGCCCTTGTACCTTCTTTGTTTTTGCTTTGAGACTCATGATTAGCAGAATGTTGAAGACTTGAAGTTTTCTTGTGGTTGCTTTGCTTGCTTTGTGGCCTCCCATTTTCAGTATCTCGAACACTAGTAATATTTTGTCTGCTTTGTATTCCATCACTATGATGTCGAACACTTGGATTTTCATTCTCCTTTTGTTGTGCAAACTCAATAGCAGACTACTGAACACTGTTACTACCCTGTCTTTATAACATTAAGGAAATCAGTAACCTAGTTAAGGTATTGACCCAAAGTTAATAAAACAAACCAGAAAAAAAGTTAATATATGTATTTTAAAGAATTACATGGTTATTCCCTTCTTTCTCTGATCTTGCTAAAAGAGTCGCAACCACTTCTTTCAATCGTTCAATCTCTTGTGATTGAGAAAACATATTCTATGCTTGAGCGGACAAAGCATTTGCTTGAGTGGACAATTGTTTCTCTAAGTTAGCAACTTTGTTTCCAACTTTGGTTTAATATTCCAACTTTGAAGGGACTGCTCCAAACCCTAACCCTCTTACCCGTCCTCGTGGATCAGGACCTAGAACTTTTGCTACAGCATCATCTTTCAAAGAAAGTGTTTGTGAAGGTTCTTGTTCTACCTTGTAAAGTTTCACTTGTTTCTGTAAAATACTATGTGTCAGTATGATTGTCAATTAGCTAGTTTTGTGGTATAGATATAGATTTATAGTTGAAGTATTTGGTTAAAGAAATAAAAATATCTATGCCATCAGTAAACACTTATTGATGAGAAAATTTCAAGAAGAAGAATTATATAATTGAGATCCTAAGAGAAATGGACCAGCTACCATCTTCTGTCAATCTCTTGCAAGTTTGATAGATTTAAAACCAAATCGATAACTCATTAGGGGAAAAAAAAGTTACCAAAACTGGAGCCATAAAGAAGAGTACACTAACCACAATTTTTGGATCCTCAACTACTTCATCTGAACCCTTCTTCTTCTTTGCTTCATAAGCATGTATCCATATATCAGACCTTGATACCAAATCTGGATTTTCACTTTGTTCCTTCGGCAAATAAACAAGCAGAAATAATCTTTATCTTATTAAATTATGAAACTCATGACGTTAATAACCAGATTTCTTACCAATTCTTCTTCAAGCCGCGCAAAGCTTTTTCTACTAGTTCTGTGTAGTAAAGTTCTGCCTGCCCGCATTCTCTTGAACTTTTCACATTTCTCCTATGATAAACATGTGGTCAAAGCATTTTCTGAAATCTGATATGTTGCAAGACAAATTTAGACTTGTACATTATAAAATATTTATAAAACAAACCTTAAATTCCACACTAGTTCTGTATTTAATAAGAGCTAGTCACTCATCCATGGATTCTATGTTATTAGGCTTGAGAAGGGCAGCAGCACGTTGTAAGCCAACAATTTTAGCTTGCTCTTCCACTTCTTTCATCACTAAAGATCTATTATCTCGCCAAAGCTTCGTCATCCTTCGAAAAATATGCTTTTTGTAGAATTCATCAACAATGAAACTTGTCTATAAAATAAAATAAGTAAGCATATTGGTGAATATAAAAGGCTCATTGTAACATGTACCTATATATGAGTATAGAAAACTTACCGTGACATGTTTCCAAATCTAATCTTTGAAAGTATCAGATAGCCTTTTCCAAGTTGCAGCAGTCATAGGTATTAGCTCTCTTGCAGAGGCTCCAATGAAAGACAAGAATAAACCTACATTTTCTCCAATGGGCTGGCCTCTTTCATTGAATTCAACTAGAATAGGACGTTTTCTTTTTTTTTTTTGCCAATATCCAACAATTTGGCTTTACCCCTAGGTGGAATTCGTTTCTTTTCTGAGTTTGCTGTAGCTTGATCTTCTGGAATATCAGCTTCTATAGGGGGTGAATTTGAACTTCCATTAGATATTCTCAATGGTTCATTCCTTTTTTCCCTCGCTGCAACCACTTGAGCTGCTGGTGCAACTTTTTCCTGCATTTTGGCTCTCTTTCCACCTTTTTTTGAGGTCTCTTTCCTGCATTCTGTATCCATTTTGTTTCACCTTCGTTTTCCTTGGGCTACATTCTAACATGTATTTAGATAGCAAACATTTTACAATTTAAATACTATAACTGTACTTATCTAGATACTACTAACCATTAGAAGTAATAAAAAATAGAAATAAAAACAAAATAACCAACTAAACACAGAGCTTCACATATGCAATTCTTTATATTTCATTGTTTCAATCATGTGCTTGCCTTAGTTAAAGGAACTTTGAAATCAAATGACAAGGAGGGGGAGAGAGAGAGAGAGATCTTACTGCTTAATGCATTTCACGAAAAGCTGATCATTTAATACTTCATTGCATACAAAGCTGCTCTACTACCAACTCTAGTACTGAACTGTCAATGTTGATATCCCCAAGGGTTGAAAAAGTGTAGCTGGATAATATAATAACTATATCAGAAATCAAATAACAATGTAGCAATTATTAAAAAAGAAAAAAAAGGCTAGATGGATGTAATACAACATAGACGTCCAAAAGACGACATATAACAAATTTTCAGAAAAATTATAACTCGTTGGATCAAATTTGCAAGCTTTCAATTGTAAAAGTATACTAATAGCTAGGTATCAAGATTCAATTCCTTTTTCACCTAATCCCATTATAGTTAAAAAGGATAGAAATAAAAAAGACACAGAGTGTAAGAAGTAGAAACTGAACATAACGCATAGCTGATTGAGATTCCAGATATAGTGTATCATTAGACTATCAATTTAATTTATTATACACAATGAAAAGAAACCTACAATCATGGAGTTCTTGCTTAGAGTTTGACCTGCCAAAAATTACCAAGTGAATAGGAATGATCACTATGCTGATCATGAGAAGTATTGTTGAATGACTATGACTATGCCAAATTAGGACCAAGCAACAGATGTTGACCACGTACTAATGATTAGTTATCATATTTAAACCATATATATATATATATATATATATATATACACATATATATATATATGATGTACTCATTTCCAGTTTGAACCATATACATCCATGATGACAATATTAGATTAAACGTAACAACCTTGACCAAATCATTATTTTGCTAAATGTTTAACAATGTAGCAATTAGGAAAAAAAAAAGTGGCTAGAGAGAAGTACTACTGCATAGATGTCTAGAGGACAAACATATAACAAATTTTCAGGGAGAAATATCCAACTCGAGCTAACACCCATATTCCTATAACACTCAGCTGAATTAGATACAATTAGGCACTGCTTTTCAGTGAGAAAAATCCAAATGAAGAAACTTGTACACTAAAATCCCAGAAGAGTTTCACTTTAAAACCAGCAACTTGCTGCTTGAAATCAAACAAATATTGAAATTTGAAACCCAGTTGGAATCAGATCCCTAGACCACATATATGGAAGAAAAGAAACTCAATTCAATCTCAAATTGTTACCCAAAAGCAGAAATTTAAATTTAAATGTGCAGAGGCCACATCCCAAAGCACCTCAAAGACTACAGAAATAGCTAACTAACTAGCAACAACCTGCAAGTGAAGCAATTACCGCTGACCTCTTTAAAAAGTGGAGCAGTAATCAACACCAGTCTCTACCTCAACTCAAAACCCCTTGACCAAAACCCCTAAGTTGCTCAACAACCATAGTCCTTCATACCCACATCTCAAAAACATCACAGAACACCAACCATCAACACACATCATAAGAAAGAAAAAAAGGCCCCAGAGTAAATTTGAAAAAGGTTCAAGGTTTCACAAGCATTGCCATCACTTAGCAGATAAAGCAAAGTTCCTTTATAGTTTATACGTTGCCTAACTTCTACCAGTGAGAAAACACTTTTTCACAAATGGGTCTTCCCCCATTTTCAAAATCCATACGCCTCTCTCTCTCTCTCCCCATAATTTTTCAAAGCAAATCCAATTCCAACGACCAAATGAACTCAGAAACTAATTCAATATACTGATCAATCAAACCAAAAGTTTCAGATTTTACAAATCAATCAAACACCTATCTTAGATTACCAAATACCCAGCTATAAATCCAACACTTTAAACACACCCGGTTCAATTTTGATATAAAAACCCAAGAAAATATACCAAAATGTATATGAATCCACAATATTACATGGCCATACCTGAATATATGATTAGAAATCACAATCTAAGACACCCATCTTTGTCCTCGACCAAACACACAACGCCAAGTCGCGAAATCTAACCGGTTGCCCAAGAGAAGAACTCGAGGAAGAGTTCAGATTTTTGCAGCAACTTCAGAACCGGGTGAATAGACGATGTTTGAGCTTTTTGCCATTAGGTAAGTGATTATAAGAGGTAAGAGGTTTGAGGCTCTGCGAACTGGGTAAGACTTTCTTAGAAGAGAAAACTGAGGAAACTAAGAAAATTTTGGGAAAGTCGAGAAATGGGGAATTTTTAGGGAAAATTTCGCGCCTTACAAACCCTTTTTTACGGCATGCTTCTTGTGCGAACCGTAAATAACTTTTTTGATAGCTATTTTTACGGCATGCTCAACATGTGTGCCGTAAAAGCATAATACAATTATGACGTGCGTCTTCTGCGGGTTGTAAAAGGCTAATTGATAAAGACTTTAAGGGCGCTCCTATAAAGCACGCCGTAAAAGACTAACTAAGAAAAGTTATTTACGGCACGCAAAATATGCACGTCGTAAAAGAGTAAAAATTACGGCGAGTATTAATGCACGCCGTAAATTGTGCGCGGTAAATGTCTGGAATTCTTGTAGTAGTGTTAAGTTTGGAAGGAAATTTTGGAGAGAGGGGATCAGAGGAAGAAAAATAAGATGGATTTTTTTTTTGTCTTGAAATTACCATTTTATCCCCTAAAGTGGGCCTTATCGTTATAGTTAACATCCGATTTGGACGAAGCGAGTGAATATTTTTTTTCCCTATCATTACTTACAAAATGAAAGAGGATCAAAGGATTTCACTCCTACCCCCATGATAACTCTAACCCATGACTTTGTCATTAAGTAGTGGGTGCTCTAACCACGAAGCGAGTGAAATTAGACAAAGCTGATGAGATTAGAAATTATAAGGGTGTTACCTTTTTTTTTGTGCAATGAGTGATAGCAGAGGATAGCAACCTCTCTAACACTCCCATTTATTAAGCCAAAAGAAAAAATGTGAAGGACAACGGAGGGGGACCTAACCAAAATCTCTAGAATAAACAAGCAAAAACGAACTAGTTAACGAAATCAAAACTGTGGAAACCCAAAACATCACTCTTATAACACGACAAGATAAATTGAGGAGACACATCCCACCATACTTGCTTTCATGATTAGCTAGAGCATATGCTACCTTATTCCCATCTCTAAATATGTGTGGAGTAGGAAAGCTGTGCGTATGGTAATTTTGCTACGTTGTAATCATGTTACATATCGAGTTATCTCTCTGTTAAGTCACCACTGTGTCAAAGCAAATAGAGTCGTCAATAGAGCGCTTTGCTAATTGGTGACTAGTTGAATACAATTATTTGGTAGAGACTCATAATAGTATTTCAGGGTGTTCTTTAGATGCTTATTATAATCAGGGGTTTAGGTTCAATGTTCCTATATTCAACAATTTCATTAATCAAAGCTTGAGGGCAGCCGTACCAGCCCTTTATTCAAAAATATGTGTGAAGATTTGAAGTTCATTTATGAGATCATGTATAAGCAATTTAACCAATGTATACGAAGTTGTCAAGGTACGAGGGAATAAGAGTGAATATAATCAAGTATAGTAGATGAATCTACCTCTAGCCATATGTGTTTCCAATCACGAAGCCAGGCAATCTCTATATAGCCATGATGACTTCCATTACTTTCGCCATAATAGAACTAGGAATCTCAAGGTTAGAAGCAAAAACACCAATAAACTGACCTTTATAATCACGAAAGACAACATCATACCCTCTTCATTTTTCCAAGCGCTGTCAGAATTAATCTTCATCCATCTAATAATGAGGGGATACGAAGAAATCTCAACCACTCTAGGAGTACGTGTAAAGACCCGAAATTTCAGTTAAATATTTCGTAATTCAATACTTCTCAAATTATATGAATTATGAGTTGTGAGTGTGATTCGAATGTCGTTATTTGAGAAATTTGGTTTCGAATGATTTTAGTATCGAAATTTAACGTTATTTAGGGTTATTAAAATTGTCATATTTTTACGTAAGGAATTTGAGGAAACTTCTTTCATGAAAGTCGTAGAGTTCGTCGATACGAGTTCGTGCATATGCGGAACACAAGAATCGGAGTTTGTAGGAAGAAGTTATGACATTTAGAAGTTTTCGATTTTGTATATATATAGGTTAACTTTTCTTGGAAAAATCAGAAAAAATCTGAAAACCTAATTTTTCTCTCTCTCTCTCGCGCGGCACCGAACCAAAGAAAAAAAACAGAGCCAAACTTCTCCGGTTGAGTTCTTGCTCCTCCGGCCACCGTTTGACGTCAAACCACCTCCCACGGCTTCGCCTTGACCTTGTGCAGCTGCCAGAGGCAGCCTTGCGCCGTGGCACGGCTTGTAGCAGCGGCGGAAAGCTGGTTTTCCATTTTAGGCAGTTTTGAGTGCGAAGCGAATATCTCGAGTTCTAGACCACCAAATTACGAGTTCTTTATCTCGTTGAACTCGTATGGAGGAGTAGAACATGCAGTAAAAAGGACAGCACCAGAAGTGGAGGTTTTCACGTTCGTCGGAGAGCATATCGGTTTCTGCAGTTTTTCCGGCCAAACCGGACTGTTTTTGGTAAGTTTCGGCCACTTCCACTCATTTTCTCACTTCGTGTTAGTTATGAAAGTTGCTCAAAATGATGAAACGAAGGGGATGAGCTTGGCCCCGACACAATTGGTGGTGGTCGGGGGTGGCTCTGCCCTAAACTCCGGCGGCCCTTTCCGGTCACCTCCGGGGGTGTCATGAGCAGTTTCTGCTCATTTTTAGATTCTACATGTCGATACGATCATTTTGATATATAGCATGCGAATTTTGGATATCGTATGAATTAGTTATGAATTTTACGATTTCGATTGATTTCGATCGCTCAATTTGTGATTTATGAAGTTTGGACCGTCCGATAGAATTCTAGTTTTGATATAATGATCGTAGGACTGTCCCGGTGACCTTGTGTGGTCACGGGTGAAGATCCGACCGTGGGATCTTCATATAAGTGTGTTTTTTGGAAATTATACGCTAAGTTAATTATCGTTTTGATTAGGTATTTGACGGATTTGTTAGCGGACGATTGTGAATCGTATTTTGGGCTGTAAGAAGACGCAGCGGGAGTTTAGAGGTGAGTGAATCTCACTTGGTTCATTTACGAACCGAATTTCCTTAATTGCTCAATTTATTGTTAAGTGTGAGAAAATGGTTTTTAAGAAATGTGTTTTAAAGTATATTAAAAATGAATTTCTTGATTTTGTATCATGTGAACTATAGTTGGTATTAGTGATCATTCCTGTGTGGATGGTTACGTATATATATATTTACGTGATTATATATTGAATGGTGTGACCTTGAGGGGTGGAATCGTGTTAATATGTGTTGATAAATGTTGGTGATAAGCATGTTGATTTTGTGAGTTGAATAGAAGGTAGAGAAAAGTAGGATTCCGAGGATCGAATGGTCCAAGGATCTTTGGTTAATGATAACCGGAGTGTATGTGTTCTGAGGACAGGGAGGTCCAAAGTTCGACCGTTAAATAATAACGGGGATATATTGTTCTGAGGCCATTTGATCGAATGGTCTAAGGATCTTTGGTTAATGATAACCGGAGTGTATGTGTTCTGAGGACAGAGAGGTCCAAAGTTCGACCGTTAAATAATAACGGGGATATATTGTTCTGAGGACATGAAATGGTCCAAAGTTCGCGGGTTACTGAGTAACCTGGAGATGCCGTTACTTGACCCTGGGCCAAGGTGTCAGAGGTAACGAGACAGTTAGAGCTCTAACGTGGGTGCCAAAGTGGCGATAGTTGTGATTAGGTGCCAAAGTGGCGAGAGTTGTGATTTGGTGATTGTGGAAATGTGTTCCATGTTGTTTCATGTGTGTTGGATTGATGTTGCTTGTGGTTGTTGAGATTGTTGGATGTTTACTTGAGATAAATGAGTTGTGGTCTAATAAATCAACCGTTCATTCTTATTTACTCACACGAGCTTTCAGAAAGCTTACCGGGTTTTGTGTTGTTGCAATCCCGGTACACTATTCAAATGGTGTAGCGGATAATCCTGCAGGTCAGGATAATCAGGGTGGTGAGCGAGCTGCGTAGGACAGCAGGGTTGAGACCAGCACTTGGTCTATTTTGGTGTGTTTTTGTAGACTCTTGTGAGCAGAACATTTTATTTATGTTAGTATTGTAATAATTGACTCGAGAGATAGTTTGCTATGAGGTTTTTGTTATGGTTTTATGAGATATTGGTTTTGAGAAAAAAATTTAGGGCGTGATTTGTTTAGTTGTATTCATGTTTCGGATTTGAATTTATTATTCGAAATTCGGGGCGTGACAGTTTGGTATCAGAGCGTAAGGTACATATTTAGTGATAAGTTAATACCTTCTGAGTGATGGCCCGTCTGCAGCGGATCCCCATCGGGTGCTCTTCGGTATTAACAATGTCATTGGGTATGTGGGGGTGTTGGGAGTTGTCTAGAACGTTAGGACGTAATAGGAGTTGAATTAACCTCTTGGTGTTAGTAGCTTGGTTAATATGGACTTGTATTTACTTATACTCTGATTTAAGTGTATACATGTATTAACCAGGTATGCTATGCTCCTTAGGTAATGGATATTGTGGGAGGCAGAGGTAGGGGTCGAGGTAGACCCAGAGGTAGAGGTAGAGGCCGAGGTAGGGGTGAGATTCCACATGTGGGAGTACATGAGGAAGAGGTGGAGGCACCGTTTGTGGAGCAACCTGTTCCACCTGAGGTTGTGGTTAATGATCCCGCTCGTCTGTTAGTGTTGGCGAGGGACATTAATAGGTTGGGAGCAACTAAATTTGCGGGAGGCACAGATTATATGGTGGCTGATCAATGGATCGAGGATTTACAGACCTATTTTGAGTTGATTGTCTGTGATGAGATCGAGAAGAGGAAGCTAGCCACTTTCATGCTCAAAGATGAGGCTAGGGTGTGGTGGAATTGCACTCAGAGGACTATAGATGTTTTGGGTTTGACTGCTATACCGCTTACTAGACCTTTATGTGTTACATCGCCTCTTTGCGTATCTCTTGAGCTTAGCATGTTTTGTGATGATTGCCCTATTGCAATTAGTGGTAGGAAGTTCACTGCATCTTTGATTGTGATTCCGGATCACACGTATGATGTGATTTTAGGTTTGGATTGGTTGAGTCCGAACTATGCAGTGATTGATTGTTATAGAATGATTGTGTCTTTTCATGCCCCTGGGCAACCAGTGTTTCATTATCGATGCCTGAGATCTGACGTTGCCATGAGGGCAGGGATCTTGGCACATATAGAATCAGTGAATAGCACTTCAGAAATTGCAGGGATTCCGGTAGTGGCAGAGTATGCTGATGTGTTCCAGGAGATACCAGGATTTCCTCCGAAAAGGGTAATGGATTTCTCCATTGATGTGATACCAGGTACTGCACCGGTGTCGAGAGCACCTTATCGGATGGCTCCAGCTGAACTTCAGGAGTTGAAGGTTCAAATTGAAGGATTACTTGCACAAGGGTTCATACAAGCTAGTGTATCTCCTTGGGGCGCACCAGTATTATTCGTGAAGAAGAAGGATAATTCACTTCGGTTATGTGTGGATTATCGACAACTGAACAAGGTGACCATCAAGAATAGGTACCCTTTGCCTAGGATTGATGACTTGTTCGATCAGCTTAGGGAGGCTACGGTGTTCTCCAAAATTGATTTGAGATCTGGATATCACCAGTTGAGGGTGAGGGATGAAGATATTTCTAAGACGGCATTTAGGACCAGGTATGGGCATTATGAATTTCTTGTCATGCCTTTTGGTCTAACTAATGCACCTGCAGCTTTCATGGACTTGATGAACCGCACATTCAGTCTTTACTTAGATAAGTGTGTGGTGGTGTTCGTTGATGACATCTTGATATATTCAAAGTCGTCTGACGAGCACGTGAAGCATTTGAGGATTGTGCTGCAAATTTTGAGAAGAGAAAAGTTATATGCAAAGTTTGAGAAGTGCGAGTTTTGGCAAAAGGAGATCAAGTTCCTTGGTCATGTAGTTTCGAAGGATGGAGTTTCTGTGGATCCTTCGAAGGTTGAAGCGGTGATGGGTTGGAGTCGCCCCACGACAGTTACAGAGATCCGTAGTTTCCTTGGTTTGGCAGGATACTACAGGCGATTCATTGAGGGGTTTTCTAGTATAGCTTCGGCTTTGACTAAGTTAACTAGGAAGGATACTCAGTTTGTGTGGACAGATGAATGTGAGAAGGCCTTTAGTGAGCTGAAGACTAGATTGACTACAGCTCCAGTGTTGACTGTCCCATCTAGTGGCGGTGGGTTAGTTATCTACAGTGATGCATCTCATCAGGGTTTGGGTTGTGTGTTGATGCAGAATGGGGGTGTAGTAGCATATGGTTCTAGACAGTTGAAGGTGCATGAGCGGAACTACCCCACTCATGATCTAGAGCTGGCTGCAGTGGTATTTGCCTTGAAGATTTGGAGGCATTATCTTTATGGTGAGAAGTTCGAACTCTTTTCTGATCATAAGAGTTTGAAGTATCTATTCTCCCAGAAGGAGTTGAACATGAGGCAGAGAAGATGGATGGAGCTCATCAAAGACTATGATTTCACCTTGGAGTATCATCCCGGAAAGGCCAATGTAGTGGCGGATGCTTTGAGCAGGAAACCCCGAGGGATCATAGCGTCACTTATGGTTCAGGAGTGGCGTATGTTAGAGACTGTATCTGAGTTTGACCTTATACCCACAAGAGAAGGACAGGGAATCTTTCTCGGTAGTATCACTTTACAGCCGACCTTGATTTCCAGGATCATTCAGAGTCAGACACATGATGAGTTCGCTCAAATGGTGATTTCGGAGATTATCCTTGATGCCAACGAGGAAGGTCCAGCAGAGTGGACAGTTGGAACTGATGGTGGATTGAGATTTCGATTGAAATTGTATGTCCCGGGCGGTGATAACCTCAAGGAGGAGGTACTGCGGGAAGCACATCGATCTCGATATACGGTACACCCAGGGAGTACCAAGATGTATATGGACCTACGAAGACAGTTTTGGTGGATAGGGATGAAGAGGGATGTGGCTGAGTATGTATCCAGGTGCCTTACATGTCAACAAGTGAAGGCAGAGCATCAGAGGCCTGCGGGAATGTTGAAACCTTTGCCGATTCCAGTATGGAAATGGGAAGAGATCTCCATGGACTTTGTGACTGGATTGCCTAGGTCCAGACAAAGTTATGATTCTATTTGGGTGATTGTTGATCGATTGACAAAGTCAGCACACTTTCTTCCTGTGGCAAAGACTTACTCAGGTGATGCTTTGTGTAAGTTGTATCTTGATGAGATTGTGAGGCTTCATGGCGTGCCTGTATCAATCGTCTCTGATCGGGATGCTCGTTTCACTTCGGAATTTTGGCGTAGATTCCATAAGGCTTTCGGAACATCTTTGGCTATGAGCACTGCATTTCATCCACAGACTGATGGGCAGACAAAGAGGGTGAACCAGGTGATGGAGGATATGCTTAGGGCATGTGTTTTGGACTTCAAGGGAAGTTGGGCGGATCATCTGCCATTGGTAGAGTTTGCCTACAACAACAGCTATCACTCTAGTATTGGCATGGCCCCATATGAGGCACTTTATGGTAGGCCATGTAGGACTCTTATCTGTTGGGCGGATGTTGGAGAGAAATAGCTCTTGGGTCCTGCGCTTGTTCGGGAGACTACAGAGAAGGTTATTACCATCCGAGACAGGATCCGTACTGCACAGAGTAGACAGAAGAGTTATGCCGACCTTAGAAGGAGACCGTTGGACTTTGAGGTGGGTGATTATGTATTCTTGAAAGTCTCACCTATGAAAGGTGTGGTGAGATTTGGCAGGAAGGGGAAATTGGCACCGAGATACATTGGACCCTTTGAGATTTTGGAAAGGGTCGGAGAATTGGCATATCGGCTTGCTTTACCTATTAGCATGGCCGGTGTACACAATGTTTTCCATGTGTCCATGCTTAGGAGGTACATTCGAGATGAGTCTCATGTGATTGATCACAGTACGATCGAGGTGAGTCCGGATGTGACTTTCGTTGTTGAGCCTGTTCGTATCTTGGATAGGTCCACGAAGAGGCTTCGTAGGAAGGAAGTTGAGTTGGTTAAGGTGTTGTGGAGTCATCATGATGAGGGTGATGCGTCATGGGAGCTAGAGTCTGACATAAGGGCTAAGTACCCACTACTGTTTGTTGATGAGTTTGCTTGAATTTCGGGACGAAATTCCTTTAAGGAGGGTAGACTGTAAAGACCCGAAATTTCAGTTAAATATTTCGTAATTCAATACTTCTCAAATTATATGAATTATGAGTTGTGAGTGTGATTCGAATGTCGTTATTTGAGAAATTTGGTTTCGAATGATTTTAGTATCGAAATTTAACGTTATTTAGGGTTATTAAAATTGTCATATTTTTACGTAAGGAATTTGAGGAAACTTCTTTCATGAAAGTCGTAGAGTTCGTCGATACGAGTTCGTGCATATGCGGAACACAAGAATCGGAGTTTGTAGGAAGAAGTTATGACATTTAGAAGTTTTCGATTTTGTATATATATAGGTTAACTTTTCTTGGAAAAATCAGAAAAAATCTGAAAACCTAATTTTTCTCTCTCTCTCTCTCGCGGCACCGAACCAAAGAAAAAAAACAGAGCCAAACTTCTCCGGTTGAGTTCTTGCTCCTCCGGCCACCGTTTGACGTCAAACCACCTCCCACGGCTTCGCCTTGACCTTGTGCAGCTGCCAGAGGCAGCCTTGCGCCGTGGCACGGCTTGTAGCAGCGGCGGAAAGCTGGTTTTCCATTTTAGGCAGTTTTGAGTGCGAAGCGAATATCTCGAGTTCTAGACCACCAAATTACGAGTTCTTTATCTCGTTGAACTCGTATGGAGGAGTAGAACATGCAGTAAAAAGGACAGCACCAGAAGTGGAGGTTTTCACGTTCGTCGGAGAGCATATCGGTTTCTGCAGTTTTTCCGGCCAAACCGGACTGTTTTTGGTAAGTTTCGGCCACTTCCACTCATTTTCTCACTTCGTGTTAGTTATGAAAGTTGCTCAAAATGATGAAACGAAGGGGATGAGCTTGGCCCCGACACAATTGGTGGTGGTCGGGGGTGGCTCTGCCCTAAACTCCGGCGGCCCTTTCCGGTCACCTCCGGGGGTGTCATGAGCAGTTTCTGCTCATTTTTAGATTCTACATGTCGATACGATCATTTTGATATATAGCATGCGAATTTTGGATATCGTATGAATTAGTTATGAATTTTACGATTTCGATTGATTTCGATCGCTCAATTTGTGATTTATGAAGTTTGGACCGTCCGATAGAATTCTAGTTTTGATATAATGATCGTAGGACTGTCCCGGTGACCTTGTGTGGTCACGGGTGAAGATCCGACCGTGGGATCTTCATATAAGTGTGTTTTTTGGAAATTATACGCTAAGTTAATTATCGTTTTGATTAGGTATTTGACGGATTTGTTAGCGGACGATTGTGAATCGTATTTTGGGCTGTAAGAAGACGCAGCGGGAGTTTAGAGGTGAGTGAATCTCACTTGGTTCATTTACGAACCGAATTTCCTTAATTGCTCAATTTATTGTTAAGTGTGAGAAAATGGTTTTTAAGAAATGTGTTTTAAAGTATATTAAAAATGAATTTCTTGATTTTGTATCATGTGAACTATAGTTGGTATTAGTGATCATTCCTGTGTGGATGGTTACGTATATATATATTTACGTGATTATATATTGAATGGTGTGACCTTGAGGGGTGGAATCGTGTTAATATGTGTTGATAAATGTTGGTGATAAGCATGTTGATTTTGTGAGTTGAATAGAAGGTAGAGAAAAGTAGGATTCCGAGGATCGAATGGTCCAAGGATCTTTGGTTAATGATAACCGGAGTGTATGTGTTCTGAGGACAGGGAGGTCCAAAGTTCGACCGTTAAATAATAACGGGGATATATTGTTCTGAGGCCATTTGATCGAATGGTCTAAGGATCTTTGGTTAATGATAACCGGAGTGTATGTGTTCTGAGGACAGAGAGGTCCAAAGTTCGACCGTTAAATAATAACGGGGATATATTGTTCTGAGGACATGAAATGGTCCAAAGTTCGCGGGTTACTGAGTAACCTGGAGATGCCGTTACTTGACCCTGGGCCAAGGTGTCAGAGGTAACGAGACAGTTAGAGCTCTAACGTGGGTGCCAAAGTGGCGATAGTTGTGATTAGGTGCCAAAGTGGCGAGAGTTGTGATTTGGTGATTGTGGAAATGTGTTCCATGTTGTTTCATGTGTGTTGGATTGATGTTGCTTGTGGTTGTTGAGATTGTTGGATGTTTACTTGAGATAAATGAGTTGTGGTCTAATAAATCAACCGTTCATTCTTATTTACTCACACGAGCTTTCAGAAAGCTTACCGGGTTTTGTGTTGTTGCAATCCCGGTACACTATTCAAATGGTGTAGCGGATAATCCTGCAGGTCAGGATAATCAGGGTGGTGAGCGAGCTGCGTAGGACAGCAGGGTTGAGACCAGCACTTGGTCTATTTTGGTGTGTTTTTGTAGACTCTTGTGAGCAGAACATTTTATTTATGTTAGTATTGTAATAATTGACTCGAGAGATAGTTTGCTATGAGGTTTTTGTTATGGTTTTATGAGATATTGGTTTTGAGAAAAAAATTTAGGGCGTGATTTGTTTAGTTGTATTCATGTTTCGGATTTGAATTTATTATTCGAAATTCGGGGCGTGACAGTACGTCACGGTCTACAACAAGCACCAAAACTTTTCAAGATACGTAGATCTTGAATTGTATTATGCATATGATCAACTTGTTATAAGTCGACTAGTTGATTGGATATGCCTCGATATTAGGTGATAAAACCCAATAACTAAAAATGTCTTGTTCTCAAATCTAATTTGATTTCTAGCATGCCAGATATACCACAAAACAGTAGTAAAGCATATTAACCAAAGTTCTTTAAGCTGGGGACTCCTCTCCATATCCAAACCCAAATTAAATACTTCATGAATTGTAGTAGGAGCTACGCCAATTTCAAAAATAGAGATGAAGTGATTCCAAATTGAAGCAGCAAAAGAACAATGAAGAAAAATATGATTTAGAGATTCAGTGTACGATCACCACAAAAGTCATAACGTGATACCAAAGCCATTCCTCATCGTTGTAAGAGCTCATCTGAAATTACTCGACCCCTCAAAATCTTCCAAGCACGTGAAGACATTCAAGGCAAAATAAATTTAGAACATAAATGCTTATCCCGGAGAAGGTTGTCTCATAATGTTATGCCCCGTACCAAAATACTTTAACTTATTACCAGTTTACAATTAGTAAAAGATGATTTTATTTTGTGGGTTACTATTTTACCATTTAGGGGTTGAAGAGTTGACTTTTCATTGCCCTGATAATTTAGAAAAAATTATTGTGGAAGTCGTAGAATACATTAAACCGAGTTCATAAACAAATAGTTTGGCCAAATCAGAGTTTGGACTAAGTTTTAATTGAAAAACCTAAGTAACTATTCATAGCTTTTGGGTTATTTATGAGGCTTCTATTTTGGAAAGTAGAAAGAAGAGAGAGAATTTTTGGCAGCCAAAAATTGCGAACCCCAACCCAGACCCGTCTTTTTCACCGTACGGAACAGGAAATAGAATTCAGGCTATTTCTCCTCCTTTGGACCGCCGCTGAGCACACCACTGGCCACAAAACGATTCTCTCTTCCTCATCTTTCAATCCATGTACGTATTTCCAGTTGAAAAGCCTTTAATTGAGCTAATCAAAGTGAGATGTTCAAATCGGAGTTTTGCCAATTTTGATTGGGTTTCTGATTTTTAGCGGTTTCCGGTTGGAAATCTTGGGGGGGTTTTGTTGCTGGAGAGGCACTGATCTCCTTGCTAACCTTCTTGCAGCTTGAATCGACTTGAGGAGGAGAAATCGAAGAGGTGCAGTTAGCGTTCGCCGGATTCCCCCCAGCTGGTTTTGAATTGATTGTTGTTGCAGGTATAAAAGTTGTTGGGTATGTTGTGGAGATCATTTTGGTGTAGGTGGTGTGGCTGGTTTTGGGTGTTAGTGCGGTGGAGTGTGAAGCCCATGCGCCGCCACTAGTGGCAGCACATTGAGGCGCGTGCAACCACTAAAAATGCATGGTTTTAGTTTATAAATTATACCTAGTGAATTGGAGTCTTTGGCCACACGTCATTTTAGAAAAATTCAACTTTAGATATTGATTTGGAAAGTGTTAGTCTTGAGATTATTAGATGTCTATATTCATTGGGGTGAAATTGAATTTGATTAAGAAGTTGAAAGAGGACTAGAGAATGTTAAAAGAGCATTTGAGGATTTTGAAATTGTTGGATTTCGAGTATTACGAATCCTAATTTGGAAAAGCCGGATTTAGGGGAAAATATGAGTAATGGTGTTATAAATGTTTTGAGGAAGAAATTGTCGATTTTCAATTGTTCTACTTTTATTATTAATACGCTGTCATTTCGTATAGGATGTACTAAGCCCTTAAGCGAGGAGGATCCCGACAAGCAACAGGCATAGCTGTGAGGCTTACCAGTGAGTGTACCTTTGCTTTTAAATTAAAGTATGCATCCAAAACTGAATCTTCGATTATGGTTTCAACTTGAGATTTAAAGTATTTGATGAAATGTTATTTCATTATTATCGAAAGCAAATGAGTTTTTTTTTTTTTAAAAAAAAAACATGACTTGATAAGGAGGCTATCATTGCCGCATGCATGCATCACCTGGTCGGAATATCCTCCAGGTAATAATCTGGTCGACAATACCCTATCGATTATATACCCATCGACAGTACCCTCTGATACGTCATCTGGTCGGTAATCCCTTCTAGATGGCATGAGATAGTTAGTCGGCAGTACCCTCTAACCACCGCCTCCTAGATTCCAGTCGGCAGTACCCTCCGATGCGTCATCTAGTAGGCAATACCCTCCAAATGGCATGAGATGACTAGTCGGCACTACCCTCTAGTCATCGAACATTTTACACTAAGATGTGGATTTAAAAAGGCGGATTTGGAATGATTCTTAAATTGTGATGCATGTCGGATTTAAAGAAGAAGAAAATGGGAAAGTATTCACTTATTTTAATTTCTTTAGTAAATTACTTTATTTTTGTCAACTCACTCTAACGATTTTAAATGCTTTTCCTTGTGTCATTCGGTTTTACAATAGCCTAGATTTCAGATTGCCAAGGTCGTGCATTCAGGAATTTGAGGCTTAGGATCCAGCGATTCCGTTTTAACAATAGGTTATTACTTAACCTACCTATGTAAGATATCAACTTAATTTTCTCATAATTGCTCTAATAACCAAAACTTAAGCTGGAAGAATGTTCAACACTTGAGAATTTGGATGTTATGGTTGTGCTAAGATGAATTACTATCCGGAATATAAAAATATACCTGGAATGTATAATTGGTTGTGATGTTAGTTTAAGCTTCATGTCCAGGTTTTGCTAAATTTGGGTAGTCCATTTTTAGGGGAAGTTTTATCAAATTTTTGACAAAACTTTACCTAAGGTGGACTCTGGTAGGCCCATTTCGGGTTTCAAGAGGAAATCCAGTTCGAAAAATGTTACATAAATGTAAAAGCCTCTTTAGCTGTAAGCTCTCCAATAGAAGAAGGCTGCCAAACCATTAATTTTGTCATCCATCGTCGGATCCGACGATGCATTACAATGGGAACTTGACTAATCAAATCACACAACATTGGGTAATTTATTTGTAAAAGAGAAGGAAAAGCCCAAAATCCATTATCAATGTAATATGAGACCAAGGAAGGATTATCATTCAAAGCACCATGATCACCAAACAATTCAATGAGAGGTCTACCGGTACCTAAGAAGTTGTCATTCCAAAAAGAAATATTATCTCTAGGACCAATCAACCACAAGGTATTTTCTTGAACTACACCCCAAAGCTTACGCACTCTAGGCCATATATAAGATGGAGCATAAGAACGTCAAAGTGAAAAACGATTCCAAATAAAGGAACAACCTTCAGATGAGGAGGTAAAAATCTCCCAACAACGCTTAAGCAAGAGGGACTTGTTTAAAATCTCAAGTTGCTTAGGTCCCAAACCCCCTTCTTCAACTATTGTGCAACAAGACTTCCAAGCAACTAGTGGAATTCCCCATTCATCTATAGAACCATATCAAAGAAAGTTACAACACCAAACCTCAATTTTTCTTAATAAAGACACGGGTCATTCATACACTTGAAACGTATCAACAAACATGTTGAAGACGACAAACTTAATAAATTGGAGACACCCAGCCTTTGATAAAAAATAACTCATCCAACTGGACAATTCTCGAATCTAAAAGTCAGAACCCATGACTTCATCATCTCAAAGATTTCATTAATCTAGAATTTAATACATGCATCATGAACCCAAATAATAGATCGGTGAAACAATCAATCTATCACAAATCTACCAAACAAGAGAGAGAAAACAAAGGCTGAAAGAGAGAAGAAGTAAGTGTTAAGTGCTTAAGGCCTTGGAGTTGTAGGAAGAAAATTCAAGGAGAAAAATAAGAGGAGGAGGAGGAAGCACGGTGGTAAAGAAGAGGAAGAACATAGAGATAAGGTTGTTGAGTGCTGAAGAGCTTTTTGATTGTGAGAAGAAGAATTAGAGATAAGATTAATCGAAGGAGGAGAGAGTCTTTGATCGAATTTGTTTGAGAGCAGGAGATCAAGTTTGCACAAGCCTACAATAAGTGTATATGCTTGACCACTAACAAAAAGCCACATAATATAAAAGAACCTATATAAGAGCCTTGGTTAATAAAAAAAGAGATATGGGTTTTAATAAAAATATAACAATATTTTTTTTAAATTGGATCTAACTGGCCGGTTTTGGGCCGATTCAAGCTGGTTTTCGGGTTCTTAGGTTCTAAAGCCCAACCCTAATTTCTCAGGATGGTGTCAGTCCTAAACTGATCGAGGCAATTTTGCATCAACCATCTGCCGAAGCGACTCTTGTCAGTAAGCAGATTCTCAAACCGTTACCGATCTGAATAATCGGTATACTGACAAGTCGGTAACTGAAAATTTCAGTTTGGTATCGGTCGGTAACCGGTAATTGCAAGCAAACTCCATGAAAGTTGTCTTGCAAATTTGGAGGAGAAGAAGATGAAAAAGCAGGGAAGAGAAAGAAGAAAGAAAAGAATTGAGAAGGCATATTCTTCTTCCTCCATCGAATTAGTTGAGGCTCACCCTCCGAGCCTAGTATTGAGACTCCGAAGCCAATCCCCACCACTCCGAGCCCAGCTTCGTCATCGAGGATGACGCCAGTGAAGGAACAAAAAAAAAGAAATATTCAAGTCACAAAACTAACAATCCATGGTGAAAACGGGATTTGGTGATTTGGGTTTTTGAGGTTTTGATTTATTTATAAGAGTTGAAATGGTTGCTGGTTTCTAGAAAGAAATCCTGGAATGAGAGAGAACTTTGAACTATGTAGAGAGAAGAAAGAGATCTAAATACGATGGGTTTACAATTTTCCTTTTGTGTTTTTACTTCTATTGCTTAAGAAGCTAAAAAATATAAAATATATAGATGATATAATGACAGCAACTTGTGGTGCAGTGGTTGGGATCATAACCTCTATTTATGAGAAAAGGGGTTTGAGTCGCGCCTTCAACCAATTTTCATTTTATATATATTATGTAAAACGCTAATAAATATAAAATATGTACATAATATGACGAGAGCAACTCGTGGTCCAATGGTTGGGATCAGAATCTCTATATAAGAGGAAATGGGTTCATAACAGGGAGAGGGGTTCGAGTCACGCCATTGACAAATCATTTTGCATATAGATTGTGTATATATAGAATATATATCCGGTATGGCATATACTTGGTCCAGTAGGGTATTCTGACGGTATACAAATTTTCATATCGTAGCCGAGCCGAACTTACCAACTCGGTATGGCTGAGTCGAGCCAAATAGTTGGTAAGCTGAAATGTCGGCCCAAATAAGTATGGATTGGCTCGGATTTAAGCCGGTTCGGCCAGATCGGTTAGAAAGACATGCCAGCCCTACTAATTTCAAAAAAACTAGTCAGTCTGGTCTAGCTCAACATGTTTGTTGCTTTTCTAATTTATTCTTCCAACTTTGCCCTTCCTTTAGCTCCAAGCCTTTGCATTATTTTTGCATCTTTCTCTCTCTCCCTCTCCTCATTGCACTACAGAAAAAGGTGAGAGTCTTTCCAATCCTTTCAAAGCTCAGAAGCAGAGAGCAGCAACTAGCAAACCGCCACTCTCATAGTCATGAAGATAAAGAAAAATGGCAAAGTCCACCCATCTCAGTCCTCTTACTCATCATCTTCTTTCTCTTGCCCGGTCTGGTCAATATGTTTGGCCTTCCCGCCACTGTGTTGATCTTTGCCTAGATCTCATTAGCGACTCAGTCATAGACTTCGTTAGCAACTCGGTCATTGACTAATTTTTTTAGCTTATGACCTAATTTAACATGATGTTTACTTATGTGAGCATATTTATCAAATCCCCTTCATGTTTTCTAAATATCATTTATAAATTGATGAAGCATATATTTACAAGTTGTATTATTTAGGAAAATATTTTTCTTTAGGGAAAATCTCACAAATGGTCACTGAGTCATGACTCATTCGACACTTAACTCATTGTAATTTCAATAATATCACTTAACTCACTAATTTTTACATATGTCTTTCACTTAACTTACTGTAGTTAATTTTACCATTGGAAGCCGTTAAAATTGAGGGTATGTTTGTCTAAACACTAAAAAAATGCATTTTTAACTTGAAAATTTTAAACTGACAAATATTTTTTTCTTCAAATTATGCTTCAATTTTTTTTTTTTTTTTTAAAAAAAAAATCCTTTCTTATTACTTATTAGAAATTTCAGAAATTAAAAAAAAAAGATCTAATAAATTTTTAATTTTTTTAAAGTTGGAAATATATTTTTAAGTGTTTTGGTAAATATACCCTCAATTTTAACTGCTTCTAACTAACAAAATAACGACAGTGAATTAAGTGTAAGATAATGCTAAATGTTAGTGAGTTAACTGATATTTTTGAAATGTCAGTGAGTTAAGTTTCGAACAGGTCAAAACTTAGTGACTGTTAGTGATTTTTTGCATTTTCTCTAATTGAGGTAAAATGAATGATAAATAAGTGAACAAAATCATATATTTCTAATGTGAGTGAAAAATTGTCTACTATTATAATCGCGATGACAAACATTCGATGAACAGTAGTTATGGCTGTTCTTGAAACTGAGCGAGGAGGTGTTAGGTTAAGTAATGTGCTATACAAGTGGTTGAGAGTATCAGAGGCACCTTATGTAAGCTTAAGGTGCCTACGAAAATGTCGCAATTCCTGTACAAAGATGTTCCACTAGTTATCTATTGTGAAGATCTACTGTTTAAGAGAATGGTAACTTTAAATGATCGATGCTTGAGATTTCAACTTGACAAAGAGACATTGTTGCATGCAACATCAGAACATTTTAATGATAACAACCGATTATTTCCATGAATGTAATTTTACATGATTTAAACTATCATTTTCTTTTTTTTTTGGGAAAAAATATCTAGGTATTATTACAATTTAACTCTTTAAAATTCTCATTTTGGAAATGATCATCATGATTTGATTTTGAAAGAGAGAAAAAAAAGAAAAAGAAGAAAGACTTACGTAAGAGTTTCAAACATAGTCTGTACTCTAACAAGGACCACTGAAGTATAACTAGTTCGAAAGCGGATGGTTGAGATTGATAAGTACGGATGAGCGGACGATAAGGATGGGAACTTTCCCATAATGCTCCCAAACTCTTTCTACTGGTATGAGGTCCATCTCAGTCGGGACCCTTATAAGGGGGGAAAGAGTAAAGATGTCACGCCCCGAATTTTAGAATAACAATTCAAAATCCGAAACATGAAAATACTACAAACTCAAAATAATCATCCTGAAAATTTTTCTTTTCTTAACATACTCACCACACGAAATAAAATCAAACCGAATTTAGTCTCGGTTAATTATTACAACTCAAATCCAAACTGTAATGTAAAGCTCTAAATGAGCATACACACACCTCACAACTAAATAAATAACAAAACTGCTGTAACACCTAAGCAGCTCGGTCACCTCCCTGGTTATCCTGACCTGCAGGAATATCGGCTACACCATTGAATAGTGTACCGGGATTGCAACAACACAAAACCCGGTAAGCTTATGAAAGCTCGTATGAGTAAAAGAAGGAACTGTTACTTAATTTAATCTCATTTATTCTCACACACAGCAACACTCAATAATTTCCACATATGCAAATAATAACAATCTCAATCAACACCAACTCAATATATCAAGACAACCCAACTCACAACTTTCTCCACAACTCTCATCATCATATTTATAAAAATACGATACTTGACAGACTAGAGCTCTAACTGAACCGTAGCCCGTCACCTGGCCTAGGTTATGGCAACCGACATATTTATCAATTATTGTATTTCATCAATATGTATACCTATATACATATTTAAAACGTCCAATAATTCCACATACTCAACCAATCGTATCCCATCATCCACACTAGGATTAGAGCATCCGATTACCCACATCGGTCATTACGTCGACCCTAAACCCATAAATGAACACAACATATAGTATCACATACTAAAATCAACCCAACCAAGATACATCATATTATTATGGAATTACACAATTGTAATATAATCAACTCATCAATTCAACTCAATCATATCATCATTCAACAATCCACTCATCAATATATATTTTCCACGTAAATATATATGTACGTAATCATCCACTCAGGAATGACCACTAATACCATCTATAGTTCACACAAGAAAATTATGAAATTCATTTGTATAGTTAAAATTCATTTTACTTACCTATGGACCGTGGTGATTCAAGTCCATGAAATTTTAAAACAAATATTAAATCCGTAAATATTTTTCACACAATTACCAAAAATAAATAAATTAAAATGCTCGGTTCGTAATATGAACCACGTGAATTTTACTCACCTCGATACTCCCGCTGCGTCTTCAATATAATTATAATTTATAATTAACGCCGAATAGCCCACTCTAATAAAATCCGTCAATCACCTAATCAAATGTGATTCGAATTTAGCCAACAATTTCAACACATAATTTTACCACTAATTAACGGCCAGATTCTAATTTACATTAAAATCCGACGAGCGGTTTCTCACGAATCGCTCCCCTAATTACCGTTTTTCACATATATGAAGATCCAACGGTCGGATCTTCGCCCATGACCACACAAAGCCTCTAGGACAGTCATATGATCATCATAACAAATTTACAAGTTCATCCGACGGTCATAATTTTACAGATCAAAAATCTAACGATCGAAATCGATCGAAATCATAAAATTCATAACTAATTCATACGATATCCGAAAAATACGTATAATACGCCAAAATGATCGTATCGAAACATAGAATCATAAAATGGACAGAAACCAAATTTTAGACCTCCGGAGGTGGCCGGAAAAGGCCGCCGGAGTTAGGGACAGAGCCGCCACCGACCACCGCCAATGGTGTCGGGACCGAGCTTGTCCCCTTCGTTTCATTATTCTGAGCAACTTTCATAACTAGCACAAGACCTAAAAATAACGGGAAGGGATCGAAATTACCGATTTACAGTCGGCGGCCAGAAAAAATGCAGAAACCGGCGAGCTTGAAAACCGACGTGAAAACTGCAACCTCAGGCCCCGATCCCTTCTGGAAACTTGTTCAGAACTTCCTTGCGAACTCAACAAGCCAAGAATCACAAGAAACGATCGTGTATAGCTCGAGATATCTTAATCGAAAGTTTCGGTATTTCGATCCGTTCGGGTCGAGCTCCGACGAACGTGAAAACGTTCGACCCAGTTTCGGTCCTTCTTGGTGCTTGTAGAGGAAGTTGAGGCGAGCTCAATGAGCCAAGAATCAAGTGAAATGGTGGAGTGTAGCTCGAGATATCGAGATCGAACCGAAAATGGTGGTTTTCGGTTCGGGCCGTACCACCGCCGCCACAGGCTGCGCCGCCTTGTGAAACTGCCTCCGGGAGCTAGAGCAGCTCGAGACGAACGCCTGGGACTTGGTTTGAGGTCGAGAGGTGGTCTGTGGAGAGAGAACAATTAAGGAGGAGTTTTCTCTCCTTTTCGGACGATTTTGGTCGAGGAACAGAGGTTAGGGATGATGAATAGTGTTTTTCAGAAAATGCAAGGAGGCCGGACCAAATGATAGTTTTCTGAAAAATTAGCTAGGGTTTTTTCCTATTTATACTAGTTTCGGAAAAAACTTCTTAAATCGATAACTAATTCAGAAAAAATCCGATCTTCGTGTTCCGCACGTGTACGAACTCGTATCGACGAGCTCTACAACTTTCATGAAGGAAGTTTCTCCAAATTTTGTACGTAGAAAAAGTCGATTACTCGAATCGAGCATTTCGAGCTTTTCGTTAAAATAAACGTTTTGAAACTTCGATAATTGTAAAAATGAATTATTATCGAACATAAATCGTGAAATCGCATAATAATCATTCGATACAATCACTCGAATTTAAAATGGAAATTGCGGGTATTACAAAAGACCCCTCACTCATTCTCTCTCTCCCCACTATGATCAATTTCAACTTTCAATGCCAAATCTTCTTCCTCTCTTCTCTCTCTAACTTTTTTTTAGGGGGGGGTTGTTTTCTGAATTAGCAGAACGCCGACGAATCTCTTCGAGCATTCGTCACGAGGTAGAGAACCTCCACATCCCAGTGTTGAGATTTTGACAAAACTATGGCATTAGCTGCCTTCAAGCAGGGGCTTGTTAAGGGGCACTTCTTATACCACCTTAACTACAACTGCCTAAACGACACTTATGACCATGTCATGAGCAAACCAATTCTTCATGCCCAAGTAGAGTACAACACTTATGGTGCTACCCAGCCACACAAACCCCCACCAAGACAACTCAACCTTTCTCATCCCATCACAGAATTGCCAGCAATACTCCTACGACCGCTACATAGAAAAATGACAAGAAAAGAGAGTGGTAACAGGGAAATTATCAGGACAAGCGTTAGAAGGACCAACAACACCATAACAAGGGTAGTCACTCCTTCCACAATGACTATCGTGAAAGCTGCAACAATAACAAGCTAGCGGCAAATCCTCCAAGGTATGAGGTTTTCATTGTCCTGACGGTATTCTATGAGGAGATCTATAATCAATGCAAGGATCAGATTCCTTTCAAAGCTCGGAAGCATAGAGCAGAGCCCAGCTAGCAAACCGCCACTCTCATAGTCATGAAGATAAAGAAAAATGGCAAAGTCTACCCATCTCAGTCCTCTTACTTCTCATCATCTTTCTCCTGCCCGGTTCAATCAACAAGTCCGACCTTCCAATCGCTCGTTGATCTTGCCTGGATCTCCTTCGTCGTGTGCTTGTTCAGCGTCGATCTTCGCCTGGATCTCTCTTCTGATCACAAATTTCTCTTTTTTCATTTCAAATCCGGTTGCGATTCTTCACAGTTTTACAAGATGAAGTTTAAATTCCAAGATTTTATACCTTGATCTTCATTTTTTTTTCTTCTCAATTGTTGTTTCAATTGTCTCTCTTTCTTTGGTAGCGACTCGATAGACTCCGTTAGCAACTCAGTCATTGACTCATGTCTTTTAGTTTATGACCTAATTTAACATGATGTTTACTTATGTAAGCTTATTTATCAAATCCCCTTTATGTTTTCAAATATCATTTATAAATTGATGAACCATATTTTACAAGTTGTATTATTTAGGAAAATATTTTTCTTTAATTGAGGTTAGAGAAATTTTATATACACATCCCAGTCTACTTAATACACACTCCTATTTATTTATTTTTTATACTTTTCTACCTAAACTTCCTACTTTATCCCTCTTCAATATATACAATTGTACCTCTCTATATATGTTGTTCTCTGTAACACAATAATTTGCAGAAATCGTTGGAACAATTTTTTTTTTCACCATTCAAAAAACCCTCATGAAGAAAATTAATTTGAGAATGGATTAATGTTTCAGTACTACTTATGTCTACAATAACAGAGCCTATAACTTTGCCATGTAGTGATATTTTATTTGCCAATGCCAATTAAAAGAATGAAATGATATACAATCCAGAATCTACGATATATATATATGTATATATATAGCATAGAATTTTATTAGTTTGTATCGAACATGCAAATATGGTGCAATGGATTAGACAAAAGACAAAATCCTTGTGAAATTGATTACATATTCATTAGAGAACAGAAGAAAAGCAAATAGACTGCAATTGGCATTGAACATCGTGGGTATATGATATTGTTTAAAAATTCTCAAATCCCTCTTGTACTTGGTTTGTGCTTTTGTCATTCTTCAACTTATATCTCTCGATTTGGTTTTCTTTTTTAGTTGCTGCAAGGATAATATAGGGATTCAATTTTCCAAAAACAAAGATAAAAATTTGGATGTGTATTAAGTAGATTGAGGTGTGTATTTAAAATTACTCTTAAGGTAAAATGAATGATAAATTTGAAAAAGAGTGAACAAAATGATATTTTCTAACGCTAAATTGTCCCACTATTATAATCGTGATGACAAATATTTGATGAAGAGCAATTATGGTTGTTCTTGAAATTGAGTGAGGAGGTGTTAGGGTGAGTAATGCTATACCAGTAATCAGAGTATTGAAGGCACCTTATGGAAGCTTAAGATGTTTATAAAAATGTTTAAGTTTCTGTACGGAGATGTTCTACAATTTATATTCTTTGGAAATAATGAAAGATGTACTGATTAAGAGAATGATAACTTTGAGATGTCAATTTGACGAAGAGACGCCATTGCATGTAATATGAGAATATTTCGATGATAACAACTAATTATTTTATGTAATTTAAATTATTATTATTTTGTTTTTGAAAAAAAAAATCAAACTATAATTACAATTTAACTTTTTATTTTTGATTAACAATTTAACTTTTTTAAAATTCTGATTTTGCTTACAGATTTGCGACTTTTTCTCGAGAAATGACCGCCATGAGGTGATTGTGAAAGAGAGAAAAAAAAAACAAAAGAAAAAGAAAAGAAAAGAAAAGAAAAGGAAGAGAAAATTACGTAAGAGTTTCAAACATAGTCCGTACTCTGACAAGGACCACTGAAGTATGGTGGCACATGGTTGCTGTCAAATCAGTCCGAAAGCGAACGGTTGAGATTGACAAGTACGGATGAGCGGACGGTAAGGATGGGAACTTTCCCATAACGCTCCCAGACCCTTTCTACTGGTATGAGGTCCAGCTCGGTCGGGACCCTTATAAGAGGGGAAAGAGTAAAGACCCCCCCTTTAGTCTCTCTCTCTCTCTCTCTCTCTCTCTCTTTCCACTGTGATCAATTTCAACTTTCAATGCCAAATCCTCTTCCTCTCTTCTCTCTCTAGCCTTTGGTTTCTGAATCGAATGGACAGTGATAGGCCTGAAAAGGAGGAAGACGAAAGCCTTTTGATTTTGAGTCCACTTGCTTCCATGGCGATCTCTTGAGAAAATGAAGTATCATGGTTTCTGTGGAGGGAAGGGTTTCCTCCATTTGGGAACAATCTCAATTTCGTCGGGCATGATGATGAGCGGAATAGCAAGCTCTTAGTAGTAGTAGTGATAGAGAATAGTAGCAGTAGAATTTGTTTTTTGCTTTTTTTTTTTTTTTTCTAATCTCTCGCTGGTGGCTTTGGCTGGTGGTTCGAATTGGGGGTTGCTATGTATGAGTTTAGGTGTGAGGTAGGAAATTAATAGAGGGGAAGGTGAAGCTTGATATTGATATTGATATGAAGCTTTCCACATCAGGGTTCGGTCAGCAGGACCAAGAAGGTAACCCTATTGCTTAATTTAGTAAGCTCTTTTTGTTAGTAGTAATCTATTTGATTAGGACTGTTATTGGATTTATTGAGAATAAATGAAATGTCAGGAGGAGGAGCGGAGAAGAAGTGCTTGAATTCGGAGCTGTGGCATGCATGCGCAGGGCCTCTGGTGTCGCTGCCGACGTCTGGGAGTCGAGTGGTTTACTTTCCTCAGGGCCACAGTGACCAGGTTGCTGCTACTACTAACAAACAAGTTGATGCTCACATACCAAACTACCCGGCCTTGCCTCCCCAGTTGATCTGTCAGCTCCACAATGTCACAATGCATGTGGGTTTCCTTTTGTGTTTTATTTATTTATTTTAATTCAGTTATATTTACCTTTACATGTGTTGTAGAAAAAAGAACAAAATTGAAACCAAATGGAATTGAGTGTGATTTGGATTTCAGGCAGATGTGGAGACGGATGAAGTGTATGCCCAGATGACGTTGCAGCCTTTGACTGCGGTAAATTCTTCTTCATTTTGGGTTCAATCCTATGAGTTTTTTTTTTCTTAGTAGCATGATCATAACTTCTGAAGTTGTTTTAAACCACAAATGCACAGCAAGAACAAAAGGAAACATTTCTTCCCATGGAGTTGGGAATTCCAAGCAAGCAACCAACAAATTACTTTTGCAAGACACTCACGGCGAGTGACACTAGTACGCACGGAGGCTTCTCTGTCCCTCGTCGCGCCGCTGAGAAAGTGTTTCCTCCACTGGTACTTTCTCCTTCAAACTGCAACTGTCTTTTATGTTGTTTTGTTTGGCCTAGTAAGTTGCTGATGCTTCTTATTTAATATCTCTAATGGTTTCCTGCAGGATTTCTCGCTACAGCCACCAGCCCAGGAACTTATTGCTAGGGATCTCCATGATGTTGAGTGGAAGTTTAGGCACATTTTTCGCGGTAAGATTTGCATTGTTGGTTTTTGATTGTGCCTTTCTTCTGATAGGAACATTTATAGTTCAGCTTTCATTCTTTTGCTTGACAACTGCCGGAATTTGGTAAGAATTCTAGTACAACAAGAAAAACATGCTTCAAACTATTAATTGTATCAGGTTATATATTCTAATGACTGGCAATATAAAACTATTGTGATCAATTTTTGGTGCAAGGAAAGGAGAAATTTATACTTTCATGTATTCCTTCCTTATTAAGCAATTTATGTTAGCTGTAGGACCATATGATTTGTCCTTGTACTTTGAGAGAGGTGGAACTGCTTTACATATATAATTTATAAATTGGCGGGATTCAGCTGTTCCCCTTATTTTGGGGTGAATCCTTTCACTATTCTTCTTAGAGTGATGATTTTCGGATTGGTATATTGTATGATGATGGAATAGGAAGCCAGATACCCATTAGTTTTGCAACAGGGGTGGATCACCTTCTTTCAATTGTTTGGCTAGAGTTTTTCACTACTATTGACAGGGAGTAGGTTGAGGAACAAAGGAAATATCTTTGGAGTCAATTGCTTGAGAACTTTCTTTTATCGGGTTTGATTCGCACATAATTTAGAAACTCTGGCCTTAGCTGAACTGTAATATCCAAAATCACACCGGTGTCATACAATTTCTTCACTCAGTCCAATCTTCTAACCTTCTCAATCCTCCAATCCGTGCATCTTATGAGTAGAGGTTCTGCATAAAGCTTGAGTTTGAGTGTCCTTACATTTGTAGCAGTGAGAGTCAGAATGTCTGATTGTGATCAGTGCTGGAGGTCTGTTGTTGTCGTATAATGGTAGATACATTTGCATAAATGATTGTTTGCTTTTGAACACTGTCTCTGGTGATGCACAAGTAAACCTATGTTGGTAACATAGTTATAAGATTATGCTCATACTGTCCTAATGATTGTACTTCCTGTATTTTGGATGAGGCAAAGAACATCCCATGTTAAACCTATGTTGGTAACATATTATAAGATTATGTTCATACTGTCCTAATGATTGTACTTCCTGTATTTTGGATGAAGCAAAGAACATCCCATGTTAGACATCTCCAGTCGGGGCTAACCACCTATTTGTTAGGATACAATAAAAAAAGGTCTGCCTATATTTGGTATGCATATATTCTTGTCAAGAGTAATTCTTATCGGATTGTTATGGACTTTTCTGTATTTAACACATCAATGTATAACACATGCATGATATTTATCATAAAGACATTAATGTAAACACATGCTTGGACCTTTCTCTATTCTTAGCATTATATGCTATATCTTTATGGGAGACCTATTGAGTTCTGCTGTTCTATTGGCTTTACCATTCACATGTCACAGCATGTATGACACTGGTGCTTAATGCATTTCAAGATGTATTTGTCTGACATATATAAGAACAAATACTGACCTACTGAGTGTTTCACACTCCTACCCTTTCCACTGAGCCTGCAGAATATTGGACTTGTAATGTGCTCAAGAGACTGTAATATGCACATTCGGAATTGGTCCAAGAATGAAAAACCACCTAAGAGGAGCCCCCATTCATGAACAGTGGAAGTGGGATATAATCAATTCTCAGTCTTGTATGAATATGTTGATAGTCACTAGACTAACTTCTGAAGAAAGCTTGTCTTCAGTCATCTTGAAAGAGTACCTTTTTGTGTCAGTGAGAGTTATTCTTTGATCAGATTTTATCTACCTGCTGTGGTCCACAAATTAGTCACCTGAAGTGGTTTTTAAAGGACATATAAGATTTATGAAGATACTTTGGGCTTATGAATTTTGATAGAGGAATGAATTTGGGCCTTTTTCTGAAGCTACTAAGGCACTTTTTCAGAAAGTGGAAATCTTTCTCTGAAAGCATACTCCGAATAAATACAATAAAAGATGTAGTCAAGAATGTGGAGGACCAGTTAAAATAAGCCACAGTTTTGTCCATCTCTCTCTTGCTTGGACATAGGTATAAAGTTGCTCAACCAGCTGGCTTATCTGATACCAGCTGGCTTATCATTACACTTGCTTTGGATGTTCTATGAGTTCAAGTACCATAGGCTGCAACCATAGTTCTCCTTCCCAGTAGTCACTTTTCCGAATCTCTATTGGCCCCAGGGTATCAGTGTTTTTCTTCCTCTTTTTTGGTGCATAAATGGTAGGAAAAGTGAGAAGTCTGCAAGAATGAAAGATTCTCCGGTATGGGCTGCCCTTATAATGAAAACTGAGTGAGAATCATGAGATGTATTTCTTTCGTCTTTGCCAGTACTTAGCAGAGCTGATTCTTTTGTTGGAGGAAAATATGTATCGATTATTAGTGAAAAAGTGAATATCTCTATCAATGTATAATGGTTCATATGGCTCTGAAATGTCTTGTTTTATTAAGTGAGCTATTGGTGGATAAAGACATTCAGGGGGTATCAGGCTTAGCAAGTAAAATAGACTAATATGTCTGAGCTTCAATGTTTGTAGTTATGCAATGGGTAGATTGGCTCTGTATGAGGTTGATGGTTCCCACTTGTTGTAGTTGCATGGAGGCAGTAGTGCTTTAGGCTGTGTATGAGAACTTATGCCAGTGTCTGGGGGTGTGTGTCCAGTTCCTCGTGACATTTCCTGGACACGAAATTCATGTGCAATGCTTACCTTCTACTTTCTAAAACAACTAATGATCACATTATGGCATGACATGTATAATGTACACATCAATTCTGCCAAAGGTGCATATGTGGTGAATCTGAGCTTGGCTCACGGCCAGGTTCTGTTGAATAGGTGATGACTGCAAGGGGTGCAAATTTTCAATAATGAGAATGCGAAATCTAGAATAAAGGTTAAGGAGGAGGAGACTTGAAGGAGGTTAAGAGAGAGAGGCAAAGTAGGCTAAGCTCAGTTTCCTGTTCTCAAATCTCTATGCCATAGTCTGTTATCCTAATACAATGGGGTCTCGTTATAGGAAATCTCATAATGATAAATTTAGAGCACTCTAATATAATAAGAAACATTTTTATTTAGATATTTGATTGTTGTAGATGAATCCAAACAATTACTTAGCCATTACTAATTATAGAAAACAGTTAAAATAAACAAAATTTCAATTGTTTTTGCCTTTTTGTTTTTTCTCCTGTTTCCACTACCAATGCCTGAAGTATATGTTATTGTATAATACCTAAATGTCATAAGGAAAATCTATAGGACTTTTAAAGATAAGTATGCTCTGAAGGGCAGAATAGTATTGCAAACCTCTTGAGTGAGTGTAGCAGCGATGATGATGGCATGGATTAGTGGAAAAATGAGCAAAGATGACATAAGGTATAAGAGTTCGTTTAACACTAGATGGCACAAGCAACAAAGAGGAAAAGTCTAGAAGTTATGTGAGAAATTTGATTCAAGTCAAAAGTCTTATATATGCTAAAAGGGGGATGAACTATATTAGGGAATATACGGCTGATATGGATCATGGATATAGCTTTGTAGGCTTTAATAGAGAGAGTATTCATATAGATGGTCCAATTAGTTTTGCCAGATTTAAATTGTTTTACTGCTTACATAATTTGTAGTTGGACTACCAATTTAATTTGATTTGGTTGGTCTTAATGGGACATACTTGGATACACAGCCAAACTGTTAACTTCAGTTTTACAATTAAAAAGATGCTGATATTTACTGCTGAAAATAACATAAATGGGCTTGCACTGCTGATTTGCATTATGATTTGTGCATCGATTACCATCTTCAAGGAAATCCTAGTAGAAACTGACCTGATTTATGCTTTGCTGATCTTGCAGGACAGCCAAAACGGCATCTTCTTACGACAGGTTGGAGTGTGTTTGTTAGTGCCAAAAGGCTTGTTGCAGGAGATTCTGTTCTTTTTATTTGGTAGTTCTTTTCATCTAATATTTTTTTCTTGCTGATTCTTTATATGCATATAAAATCATGAACTAATATACTGGTTAATTATATCAACATAGGAATGAAAAGAATCAGCTCCTTTTGGGGATTCGCCGTGCAACTCGACCACAAACTGTGATGCCATCATCTGTTCTGTCAAGTGATAGCATGCACATTGGACTTCTTGCTGCTGCTGCCCATGCGTCTTCAACTAATAGCTGTTTTACTGTATTTTATAATCCAAGGTGACAAAATATCCATATTTTCAATTCTTTCCAAGTCTTACATATCCTTTTTGCTTATGTGTTTACTATGTCCAGGGCTAGTCCATCTGAGTTTGTCATACCCCTATCAAAATACATTAAAGCAGTATTTCACACACGTGTTTCAGTTGGGATGCGATTTCGGATGCTTTTTGAGACTGAAGAGTCAAGTGTCAGAAGGTAACATAGCTACACATGGTCAACTATGGCATTGATATTGTTAGTCTAAAAAATTGCTCATCTGTAATTAGCCTGGTTTCTTGCAATCATAAAGATCATTTATTACTTGGTTGTGCACAAAGATAGACGGACTTTATTGATAACAGCACATAATGAATGTTTATTAATTGTTACGACTCAATTTAAAATTAGGTTTAACCATTTTTTGTCCCGCATAGCATGTCATCAACATATCGATCCTTTTATGTATGCTGTGTTCCTATAGATAGATGATAGATGTACACTATTTTTGCATTTTCATTGGGTGTATGATATTGAGATGTTCAATGCTTGTCTTGTGAAGGTACATGGGTACGATAACTGGCATAAGTGATCTGGATCCTGTTCGGTGGCCAAATTCTCATTGGCGATCTGTCAAGGTAATAAAGCGTAGTACTATAGTACTACAATAGTAATTGCTTCTGATTATTCATTCATGGTTCCATATCAAACCCTATATAATGGATGAGTACATTATACATCTGTTGTTGTGCTCCTCTTAAGAGATACAACAACATATCGATCGACTTTCTAATTTCTATGCCTGTGCTTGTCATACAGTTATGGCAAACGACCAGCTTGTCTTAGGATTGTTGTGTTACATACATTGTTTTTTGTTTTTCCTCCCCTTCAGTTGCAGTATAGTATCAATTTTTAACCAAAATTTTTCTTTCTTGTAAACGTGCGACACAGTCTGTTGACTAAAAGAGTTATGTTATTTTGAAGAAAAAAAGTTGTCATTTTGAAGTGTGAAATATATATGAAATGTTTTGTAAAGAATTGAGCCTGTAGTCTCTAGATGGACTTGGACAATTTGAGTGTAATGAAATTGGTACTGTCTCTAGATGGACCAAACTGGAAGCCACATAAGTTTCATGATTTCTTTGGATGTGTAAATTGAGGGGACTTGGTTGGTCAACCATAGGGAGAGGGGTTGACAATACAACATCTGTTCTGCTTGACAATACAAGGATTTCAATCATGTATTTGATAAGTACAAAAATCTTTCCCAAGTTTCATATGTGGCAATTTTGATAGTTACTTATACTTAAAGTTGACAAAACATGTGGCGTTTCAAAACCCTAACACTTAGTCTTTACATTTCTTAGTAACCCATACAGCAGCCCTTAATATTTTTATCTTCTTTTCACCATAACCATATTTATTTCTATATTTGTAACTGAATTCATGGTCACTTGGTCATGACTCAGAACCTTGTTGCTTCCGCCTAAATTGTTTTTTATTTATTTTATTTTATATTTTATTTGCTCTTTTAACATTTGTTCTTTCCCCTGTGTAGGTTGGTTGGGATGAGTCAACCGCAGGTGAGAGGCAGCCAAGGGTTTCGTTGTGGGAGATTGAGCCTTTGACCACTTTCCCCATGTACCCATCACTGTTTCCGCTTCGACTGAAGCGTCCTTGGCATCCTGGGGCTTCATCAATGCATGGTATAAGTTATATTTAATGTAATATTATTTTGTGCCTTATCTTCACATGAAAAAGACCTGACCAGCAGAACTAAAATGATCATGTACCCTTATGCCAAGTGTTTGTGTATTACCATTTAGGTGTATCATGGTAAAAAAGAAGACCGAGTATTCGTCACTTTTCCATTGCCTTGAGCATTTTGCACAAATTATTTAGGGAAGCAGTGGCATTGTCCCTTCCTTCATCTGTGTTATTGCTCATTTTGAAACACTGCTTCTTCCCTCCAAAGAACTAAAATAAATAAGGAAACATTGTGGCCTTGTGGGTTTGGTTGAATGGAAAGATGATACTATTATGTGGAGTTGCGTTTTTTGATTTTATGGATTATTCAAATGGCAGGGATGAGGATGTTGGGATAAGTGTGTAGATGAAATGATTTTTTAGGATAGAATAAGAAGTTTTATGAGCTTTGGTTGTATCATAATATGCAATATCACACATTTATTGGATTGCTGCTGTTTCATGTGCTGACTGTGTTCCTTGAGTTTCGCATGCAATGTCGTATGATGTTTTTGTTTCTGGTGAACTGCTCCTTAAAAAACAATTTTCTGAATTTACTAATGATTTTTTTGTATCTCTTACACGTAAAAAAAGTCCAGTAAATTAGTAATAGATTCACAAAAAGGTTTGGCACATGTAGCATCTTTTTACTGTCACCTAGTTCATCAGGTTGTTCAAAAGTCAGAATTTGTCCATGAAGGGAAGACCGCACAAAAAAACTGTCATATTCAAAGGGAGATTAGAGGTCCATGTATCTAAGCTGTTATTCGTGCTTTATTGATATTGCAGATAACAGAGATGAAAGCTTAATGTGGCTAAGAGGGGGAACTGGAGAGCAAGGTCTTCAATCCATGAACTTCCAAGCTGTTGGTATGTTTCCTTGGATGCAGCAGAGATTGGATTCAACATTGATGGGAAATGACCCCAATCAGCAGTACCAGGCCATGTTGGCTGCTGGTTTACAAAATATAGGAAGTGGGGATCAGCTAAGACAACATGTAATGCACTTCCAGCAGCCTCTTCAGTACCTTCAGCAGCCGGGTAGCCACAATCCTCTGTTGCAGCTGCAACAGCAAGTAATTCCACAATCAGTCCCTCATAATATGCTGCAGGCGCAACCACAAGTTTCAATGGAGAATCTACCTCAGCAGCTTCAACCACCACAGTTTAACAATCAAACAGAGGAAGAGCCGCAGCAACAGCACAACACCTATCATGATGCACTTAAAAGGGAACAACTCCATCAGAGTCAGCAAATGAATTTGCCATCTCCATCATTTTCCAAAACAGACTTCGCTGATTCAAGCACAAAGTTGTCAGGGTCTACTACCTCTAGACAGAACACGCTTGGTTCACTGTGTCCTGAAGGGAATAATAATCTTTTGAACATCTCCAGAGCTGGTCATTCTTTGCCAGCTGAGCAGTTACCTCAACAATCCTGGGCTCCAAAGTTTGCATATGCGCAGGCCAATGACTTTGCCAACCCAATGTCATTCACACCTTTTAATGAGAAAGACAATGCAGTTGAGCAAGAGAATTGTAATTCAGATTCCCAGAATCCTACTCTTTTTGGTGTTAATATAGAATCATCTGGGCTTGTATTCCCCACCACAGTGCCGAACTTTGCCACTGCTTCAAATGATGCTGACATGCCAATGCCTTTAGGGGATTCTGGATTTCAGAGTTCTCTGTATGGTTGCATGCAAGGTTCATCTGAGTTGTTGCACGGTGCAGGTCAAGTTGACCCACCAACCCCAAACTGTACATTTGTCAAGGTCTGCACTGAAAAGGATTGGATATTGTTGTCTTTTACTCTATCTCTCTTCAAATTGTTGGACAGATGATACTGTGTTCTTGGTGCAGGTGTATAAGTCAGGGTCGGTTGGCCGCTCACTGGACATCTCCCGGTTCAGCAGCTATAATCAGCTGCGGGAAGAACTGGCCCAGATGTTTGGCATTGAGGGGAAGTTGGAAGATTGTCTTAGATCAGGCTGGCAGCTTGTATTCGTCGACAGGGAGAACGATGTGCTTCTTCTTGGAGACGACCCATGGGAGTAAGTTCTTGATTGAGTTGCATATGGACTATCTGTTATTAGAATACCTTTATGCATGGAGTTTCTCATAAATCGTATTTTGAACCTTGGTCAGTTAAATGATGGATATCTTCCTATCCAAAGAATTTTAAAACTAACGGAATACGGTTATCATTGTTGTTAGTATATAAGAGAAATGTGGTTGGTTTATAGACAACAAAACTTAATAGGAGTGACACTGAGAGGTTGTAACTTTGAGTTCTAGAAATCTCAACTCTTAATCTATATATTGGAGTTTAGGGCTTGGTAGATATAAAAGATTTTTTCGCTCATATTCTAACTATTGTCTTCAAAGGTGATGGCAGTGAGATGTTTTATTCTGTTTTTTACTTGCAAGATGAGGTTGAATCTATCCAGTCTCAAATTATTCTATTTAATAGAATAAACAATACAAAACTTGTTAGTTATCATTCAAGCAGAATATTTAATCCCAAAAAACCGGTAGTTCACCCCCAAATACTTATGAAGACGGAAGGGTTGCAAATATGTAATTAGTACAGGTTTACATAATTTCAGAGAGAAGGGTTTAGGGTTTATCTTTCAGTTAATTTCCCGGGGATGTAGTTGATCTATCCAGTAGCCAGGAAGTCCTCATTAATTATCTTTCACCCTTTCCATTTAGTTGGTTGCTCAAAGTCATTTACTGTACATTCTATAAGGGAGCAGCTAATACTTTCGGGTTCTCAGTTTCTCATTTATAAGAAATGTTATGCAGGTCATTTGTGAACAACGTTTGGTATATCAAGATACTTTCTCCTGAGGATGTGCACAAAATGGGCGACCAAGCAGTTGAATCCTTTAGCCCAAATGTGGGTCAAAGGTTGAATAACAGTGGAAATGAAACTCAAGACCATATATCTGGGCTACCATCTCTCGGCTCACTTGAGTATTGAATTTTGTTACTTATATGAAAAACTTCCACGCCATGACACGCTTCTAGTCCCCTTGGCAAGGAGAAATTCCAGTTGGATGCAGTAACATATGATCTGCTCAATCTGGTGTTATCTCTCGCCTTTTCAGTGTGCATCAGCATTATATGACTCATCTTTCAGACTGTTTAGCTCTGATGAATTTTATTTCTATAGTTAAAAATATTTGAGTCTGGAACTTGGATAAGGAAATCATCATACGCTGTGCCATTATGTGATGTTCATGTGAGTACCAATTGCTATAAAATTCTTACATGCTTATGGTATGTATTCGAACCAGCTTCATATTATTTGGGGTGCTAATCCTGTACATTTTTCTTTTTAAAACATAAAATAGGTTGTGTGCCAAATTCAAGTCATTATCAAGAATTCTAGCCACATCCAACGATTTACTCCTCACCATTATCAAAAAAGTTGCTTTCAGAACCACAAGATGAGTAGGATAGGGCTCATATGCTAAAGAACGAGTTGCGAGAGAGAGGAGACAGGATAGAGGAAAGAGAGTGAATCCTCGTTAAGCATCAGAACATTTTTCTAGTAAATTTCCATGGGTATAAGAAAAAAGGTTTACTTCAGAGTTCAAAGTTGCATCAATCGTTCAGAGTTGCATGTACAGTACATGCCGAGATTGCTGCATAATCTTATATTACCATCTGATCATTCCAGTAAACGACCTTAATATTGATTCTACCAAGCTGCTCGGTCCGTAAGTCAGTCGTACTTCATAGCTGAGACTGCAAGCAAATAGATACTGTATTATTTAGAGTTCCCACACAGAATAATATACATTTAAGTAGCCAAGGAACTCAAAAATCCATTACACCTCTTCTCCAGAAAACTTGGCGAACAACTCGAGGTCCTGCTGTGCTTCCTCAAGTAGTCGTAATACTTGACTGTTTAAGCTGATAATGACCTAACCTGATACCAAATCACAAAGCAGAGCAACCCCAACTCCCTCTTCCCCAAAACCTCAAAACTTGAACTTTCAGATCAATGGAGATGGGTAAATGTGCAACTAAGGCAAGAAACAAGTTACAACATACAAGAAAATTCGGGGCATTAATTGTGTGAATTACTAAAACCATCATGCCTTTAAGCCAAAACTTGCTAATCTAAAATAACTTTTTGCATTTTTTTTTCTTCCTGAAATACACTACTGCTTGATACTTAATGCAAATAGACGCTTTTACTAGTAAATACTGAGGAAAATGCACATAAAATTACTTCAGACAACTCAAACTGAAGAGATTATAGATGCTTTTCTATTTCACTGTGAAGGCTTCGCAACACAGTTCAATTTGTGTTGTCCTTCCTTTGATTACTGGTTAGTTGGCTAATTACTCAAATGTTTTAACCTCTTAATGAAATAGAAACAATACCCCAAACCAGACAACTCCATCTCAATTAAAAATCTTAAACCACTTTTAAGTCTTAAGAGCTACATGTTACAATAAACTATGGGCATAAATCGTGTAAATTGTACTTTCCAGTAGCTTGCCAAAAGAGTATGACCTAATACATTTGAGCTTAGAACATAATTATGTGAAATCTTGCTATTCTAAGTGACCAGGATTTTGCAACCATAACTAATGATCTAAAAACTCATATCACACCATCCCTCATCATGAATACAAATTTAAGTGACTGGCCTCATATTGTTTGCATTATTCACATATCTTTTGTTTTTATTTTTTATTATTTTTATTTTTTTATTTTTCATGTTCTGCACAAAGTGTAGCTACTGCAATCATCAAATTGAAAAGTAAAAGAAAAAGCATCTATAGTCACAAACATAACAAACTAACTTGATTCAGTAAACATAGAAAACGATATTGGTCACCTTGTTGAACAACAAAACCAGCATGAATAAAACTGATCCTAGTAAAATTCGAAACAGAAATTCCCAATTCACCATCTTCCACCAACCACCATGACTCAGATCATCATTCAAACTCAACTGGACTTCCAGAACCCAATTACTAAAGAATGCATTTGACAATAGAGATCGACACCTATTCACTCCAGATTTCATTGTTCCTACCCCATTTCCCCTCCAAATAAATTCCTTAATTAAAGATATGTGAAACAGCGACAAGCGTGGTTCGTGGCCTACCATTGTACCGATATTGTCCCAACTTAACTACCCGATAAGTGTGGGGTTTTAATTACAAAAAGCTTCGGTATAATTGGGTGAGATCCACCTACTTATAAGTTATATTTTATTTGTCACTTTTCCAATGTGGGATATTTCTTCGCCAACACGCTCCCTCACGTGCAACCTAACTCTATGGTACGTGCATACTTGGAGACGCAATTGGAGAATGACCCGCTCTGATACCATGTTAAAGAGCGACAAGCGTGGCTCGTGACTCACTGTTGTACCGATATTGTCCCAACTTAACCATCCGATAGGTGTTGAGTTTTAATCACAATAGACCTCGGTACAATTGGGTGAGATCCACCCACTTAGAAGTTATATTTTATTTATCACTTTCCAATGTGAGATCTCTCTTTTCTAAGAAGATAAAGATTAAATTCAATTTATACCCGAAGTTTGAGAGTAACTTCATATTAATCCTTGTGGTAGTCTCAATTTAATCAGACACACCGGTTGAGCTTTTCAATTTCAGTTGGTCATGTCTAATTTATCAAGCTCCGTTCAAATTAAAGGTTAACTAATGACGTGGACCCAAACTTGGGGCTAATTACGCTTGTAACCCCAAAATCAACCCCATCTTCTTCTTCGATCTCCGGCTGGCTACCAAAATCACCGCCCCCACAGATGATGATAGAGCGATGAATACACGGCCGAACCAGAAGACTTGGATCTCGGAGACGGAGAGCTCGAAAACGAACAAGATGTTAAAAAACGACGACGTATGCGAGAATCGTCGGAGACCCAAGAACCACCATCCTTCGCCGCAGTCCGCAAAAGATCAGAAATCGAAGAATGTCGATAATGTTTGTTTCTGCTCTTCCATCGAACCGAACTCCACGGAATCTGTAGTTCCAACACTAACATTCATCATTATCCACCTTCCGTTTGGCCTTTTTTAAGATTCCAATTTTCCCTCCTTTATTGATTTCCTTCTATAACGTCTCAACCTTTTGGGTCAGGGAGTGAGCTAAAACTGAGACAGCAATTGTTTCTGGATTTCTAGGCTCACGCCTTTTGGTTTTTGCTCACCTTTTTTAGCTTCTGGAATATTAATTCAAGTTCTCTATATTGGGTTTTCTGTGTGTTCTTCAAAGTTTTGATCTTTCTGGTGAGGTCAATGGAGAGAGAGAGAAGCATTTCTGGGTTAGTGATCTTCTGTTCGACCTAACTCTATTATAAATTATTAAATGGCATATATAATCTACTATAAGAGACAATAATTATATCAAAAAAATATTATATTTATTTTATATAGATTTTCTAATTCAATAATATTAGATTGTATTATTTATTATTTTCCTTATCTATTTTTATTTTCTAATTTCACTACATACTCATTAACGATTTCATATATATTCAATAAGAATTAAGAATATGAGTAAGATCATGTGACATAGAAATGTATGATATATATGTTAAATACATATTGGTGAGGAGAAACAAAATAAATCCTGTTATGATTTGTGACCTAAATCTAAGTCTATTCATTATATTTGTTAAAAAAAAAGAGCTAGCAATAAAGAAAACAAAAACTAAAAAAATATATTTAAATAATTAATCATGAGGTACAAAAAATAGAGAAAAAAATAAACATTAAAAAAATAATTTTTTTTCTGCACAGCTAAAATAGAAAAAAAAAACACAGAATAGTTCATGTTATTTTCTTATTGATTAGAAATTAATTCTTGAAACTCAATACTTTGTGTTTGGTTTTTATTTTATTTTATTTTATTGGAAAAGAGATTTATGCATGTTGTTTATTAAGAAATGTATATGTAGTTAAGATTTAGGGTTAATGCTTATACACCCTAAATCCATCAATATACTTCCCATACACCCACCAACTTATTCTCCTTCCCACTCACACAAAACTTTCCACTTTATGTCTCTACTTTTCAGAACCAATATCTATTCATCCCACTAATATCATTCTCTTTTCTCTTTACATATTATTTATAATTTTTTTTGATAAAGTGTGGTGGGCCCATATCTTGAAATTATCTGTTTAAATGTTAATTACAGCTAAAGCTTCATCCTCTGAATTCGAAGGTAAATAGTTAAAATTTTATTATCCATAATCGCGCATTTAGATATTATACTTTTCAGATTAGATTTGATTACAAATTGTAGAAAATTTGAAAAAAAAAAACGAGAAGAAGAAAGAGTAAAGCTAAGAAGAGCAAAAGATTTCAGAAATAGGCTCAGCCGGGTCACTTCTAATTATTGGATAGAATATTCCTGGTACAGAAAAGAATATATAAGATTGAGAAAAATATAGAAGAACTAACGTTCATGATCAACGAGGAACAAAAACTTCTTGATTATCTGAGCATTGGTTAGATCCGACCCTCACTTGTATCAGAGCTTGAAAAATGCTCAAAAGGAATCCCCAATGGGGACAATGTCTAAATTAATATTAGAGAAGTTGAATTCTCTACTGATATCTTCTGATGAGAAACATTAGTACCTACAAGAAGAATTATCTAGATGTCAAACTCATCTAGAAAAATTACTAGATATAATCTACCAATTAGAAAATTTGGAAAACAAAATAGATTATATCAAAGAACTTCAAAAAACGGAAGCTGAAAAGCTAAGAACTGCTAGTAGAAAAATCAGTGAACAACAAAAAGCGCTGGATTCTATGAAAAATATACTGAAGGACAAGAAAGTGCCTCCAGTAAAACCAAAGGAAGCTAATGAATTCAAACCATTAGAAAGACCAGACAAAAATCCTGTTCCAAACATGATTTTTCTGGAACTACCTACTAGTTCAACTAGTATTCGGTATGAAAATCCGAAATATTCCGAAACTAGAAATGTCAAGATGATGAGCATCTTTGGTAAAAAGAAAGGAGTACAGCTTCTAAATGCTGAAGAATTTGAATACAACGAAATCGAACAGGAGGTAAAAAAACTCCGCAATTCCAAAGCTAGATTTTAAACAAATCTACAAAAGGGGAACATTTGATCTGATGGATAGCTATCATTTCAAACTACTGGAAATTACAACCCCGAGGAGAAACTGATCTCTTAATGATCATTCCTTTAGAAGTTGCCTGAGCCAAGGCAAAAAAGTATCAATTTATGCACATTGGAGCAGTCCAAGTTGGTATAAACCTACTACTTGCCCGAGAAGGCATAAATTATTCAGTTCTATGTGTCTTGCAAGACAATAGACTAACAGATTTTCAAGCTAGTTTACTAGGAACCCTTGAAGCATCCTTATGTAATCAAGTAGCGTATTTCAACTGCTTCCCGAATTTCACAACAAGCTTGAAAGATGCAACTCACTGTCTAAGACTGAGAGTCAAGATAGATGGCATATCTATGAAAGAAGATATGCAAGAACTCGCAATAGTATACAGAATATACTATAGATTGATGAGTACCACAGCAGCCCCTGAGACAAGGATAACAAATATCCCAGGTCTTACTACTGGATTTCTCACCAATCAGAAGAACCATTCACAACAGATTCACAAGGTTACTTGGAATGAAGTAACTTTCCCTATTGAATGGAAGTTATCTGGTCTGAAAAAAACACCAGAAGTGCAAAGGCTAAAGTCTTTGAAAGCAGAAAGACTGGAGAAATTAGTCTAAATTTTGAAAATCACAGAAAAAGTGATATATGTCCTGAGAATATCAGGATAAAAAAAAATCTTCTCAGAAGAAGCTATACCACTAGAGAACCTAGTACTAGCGGCACAAAATTCAATGTTGAAAAACCAATAGATCCTATTACTAAAGAAGAATTAGAAGCCGATTTAAACAAACCAGTAAACATGCTTAGAGCGGAAAAGCTCTATGATCTCTATGAAGAAGCAGAACCCTGTGAAAATCCTGAACGATTAGAAAAACTAATCGAAGAAATGAAAAATTTCAAACCAGGAAAGCTTAGAAAAATCCTTCCTTACCAAGATATTGAAATGGAGGATGGAGAAAGCTCCAGTTCCAAAACCTTCATTATTAGAGAGAAAGGGAAATTAAAACTCCCTGTATAGAAAGCTCCTACAGGTAAAAAAGAGGAAAGAAATTCCTAAAGATTTTTCCCAGAAGACAATATACCTAGGGTGCCAATTACAAATTATGGCATATGGTTAAATCTAGACAAAGCTCTAGATAAAAGAAAAGCCATTGATCAATAGGTAGACAACTTGATGATGGCCTCTTCACTTACCCTAGGAAAATTCAAAGCACCAGATTTGCAGGTGTATTATGAAACTACTCTTATTGGAGTAGCAAAGAAATACTATCAGTATTTCAAAGAAACCGCCAGAGGAATAAGCTGGCTAGAAGAGATAAAAAATTTGAAATCTTTGTATGACTTTGCAACACCTCTATACGATTAGTTCTGTGGAGATCTCTCAAATCTGAGTGAAAAGACTAAAGAAACAGCCAAATCAAATATCTATGCTCTCAAAATTTGTGACACGAGATATTTTGAAGAATACTTGAATGAATTTCAAGAATACTACTGTAAAATAGGCGAACTAGAGAATATTGATCTAGTAAACCTGTTACATAGATAAATTCCTAAACCATGGAAAACAGCTGTGAGAGAAAGCATAGCTGAAAAACGAATTGAAAGATTTTCAGTTGGGAGAATTGCCGACAAAATCAGGCAATTACTGAAAGAACAATGCAAAGCTAATCTTAGAGCCAAAATGGCCAAGAAATAGCTCACAGAAGTAGAAAACTTCTGTTATGGAATTCTGGATATGCCAACCAACTGGGGATGTCATGAATCCAAGTTTCTAAAAAAGAAACATTATTCGAAGAAGTTCAGAAAGCTTGAACACTGAAAAAGTTGGAAGTTTAAGAAAAGCTCCAATTTTAAGAAACAGGGTGAAGATCCTAAAAAGAAATTCTTCAAGAAAAAGAAGAATAACCATAAGAATAAACAACCAGGCACGAAAGCTTGCAGATGCTGGTTATGCAAAGCCGAAGGGCACTATGCCAATGAATGCCCAAAAAAGGGTAAAAGATCTACTAAAGCTTTATTTGAAGAATACGAACCTCTAGTAGAAATTGCACATATGAAAGGTTACGAAATAGCCTATTCTGATGAAGAAGATGACGATAGGTCAGTATACACTACCTGGTCTAAAGAAGAATCATTCTCTGAAGTAGATTCTGAAATAGAATACTTGGAATCCAGACAAACGAACATGGTATATAGGATAAATATGAGGCCCAAACTGAGAAGTGTTGCACCCCCTTGAAATGGGTGCATGTACATCACACCTCCTACGGTGGTTGCCAAAGCTCCAAGTGAACCCGAAATAGGCCATGGGCTTGGATCTACCAAATGATAAGAATGCCTCTGAGATTCAATCATAAACCACTTTGCCTCGGTTGTATATAAACCCCCCCCCCCCTCACCCCCACCCCCTAAAGTGGTAAAGAAGGGCTTCTTATTATTTTTTTCTATCTGACAGGACAAACAAATAGGAAGGGATGGTTCTTTCATTGCATTGATAGAAGTCTAACTAGAAAAAGATCTCTCTATTACTTTGAGAAGAGAATCGTTGGTTTGACCGACGAACTACATGGGAATATGGACCCTCTTTCTTTGATTTTCAGCAAGCATTTTTGGAAAGTCACAATTCTATTCAGTTCAGTTTCGGAAAACTTGCTGGTCGCGGATTAGTGCGTTCTGCGCCGCCGGCGGCCTAAAATCAAAGGTGCAGGCAGGTTGATCTCTCGGGTTGAGGCTGCATTCATTTTGACACGTGGGAAGGGCTTACTCTCCTAGTGGCTTGGCTCGGTCTCACTCCCTTCCCGCACTATTCCTCCCCACTAAAAAGAGCGATTGAGAATCTCGATAACCTTTCTGAACTTCTGGGGCGATTTGAAATGAAAAGGGGTATACCCTTCTTGTAGCGCCTTCCATTCCACTATTCTGATCGAGAAAGAATCTCTTCCGGTCATAATGAGATAAAAAAACGATGCTTCCTTGGCCGTGTGGAACATGGATTAGCATTATGTCATTCCTACAAGCGATCACCCATCCAGGATTGGAAGAAGTGCTATATGAGGACTTCGAGATCAAATCGAATATGTTTCTTTCCATTCCTCGTGAGCCATTTATTTCTCCGAAACAAGAGATCAAAGTTATTTTCCTCCCTTTTCCCAATAAGTCGACGGCGTTACACCATTTTGCCACTTCGAATAAACTAGAGTACATATAGGATACACCGGTACTAAAACCTTTTCTCAAAATCTCTTCCAAACTGTTGGGGTCGTTGCTCCGGGTGTTGTTGCCCCGCTGTGAAACCAGTCGGTTCCATAGTTTTAGAATTCTGCTGATCCCAAGGAATCCATCTCCATCATTGCATATGGGAATATAGAAAGTAAAGAGGAAAAGGCATGACCAGAAGAATTGTGTGAAATAAGTGAATTTATCCAGTTGAGGCATTCTTGATTGACAAACAATAATTCCATCCAGAAAAGCAAGTTCCTCTTACCTTCCCGTACGAGTAGTGAAGAACTATAGAGAGGTGTAGTTGGGTATTGCCCAACGGAAAGCATGGGAAAGAAGTACCACAGAAACATTAGCCCAGTTTGAAAAGTCCAAAGAGCGCAGACTTGCCGCGCGGCTTCTATTTTAGTTATTGATGTATACTATTTTTCTTTTTAGATTTATATACGACATTTCAATCCACGAAATATGCGATGCAATTTTCTAGTTGCGTCCGGGGTGTAAGGCAGGTCTCTTAAGGCGGGGCTCTTAGAAAGAGTTGCGCTACGTATTTCTCACATTACCTAAAAAAATCATGCCATAACGTAGTTCTGTGTTTCACCTCTCTTCCTTTGGAACGTATGGGTGTGGAAGAAAGGAGCTCGCAGGGAAGGAGCTTAAAGTCAGCAAGCCATTCTGACTGATAGACAAGAAGCCTCCTGGAACAGAAACGGAGGGTCCCCCCGCCTTAGAATTAAAATACCATGTTGCAACCCAGCATTTCCCAACCCAGCCCCCTCTAAAGCTAAAACAAAATACTCCGCGCTTATTGGGTTTTTTGGAAAGACTGGCGCGAAAAGATTGTTGTAATAACGGGCGTGGGGAAGACCGGCAGAATGATTTTCAAAAAAAGATCCGCATCAGTAAAAAATTTTTAAATTAAAACCGGGGTCAAGGGAGAACTAGGAGGAACCTCGATTTCGCGGCGATGATCTACTCCGGCATTATCAAGAATAGGTATACTTAAATAATCCGAGATTAATTTCAAAAGAGGGTCGTGATCAATTAGCCCTTTTAAACTCGAAAAAAATAAAGAATAAGGAATCTTAAACAATGAATTGCTATTAATGTTGAAATGAATTAATGACTCCATGAGAGGAAATGCATAAAGATGATATGATGTGCATACCTGTCCGCTTGCTTCCCCTGGTCGAGAGCTCTAACATAATGTTCATAATATTGCTGATAGAAGCTCTCAATTTCTCTGGCGTCTGTCTTTTTGACCCGAGAAGGAAGACTTGATGTATTGTCCTGACTCAGAGAGAATTTCTTTCACATCAGTTTCAATTCAAATGGACCCCTCTTTTGAAACCCTACAATCGGCTTCCTTCTTCAATCCTATCTAGAAGATCGAAGAGGGAAAAAGAATCGTAAATTAAGGCGTAGCTCTCTCTCTCTATTGCCATCTCTCCTTTCTAGAATATATCTATAGTTATAGTAATATGGCTTTCGTCGACGCCTCAGTGTGACTTCATGACTAGAAGTCGCGCCCTGGGGTGGCCTTTCGCCCGCATTGGAGCTTGCAATACCGCTCCCCTATGATCGCGTTTAGTACAACTAAACTAATCAATATTACTATTCGGATTAGCAAATCCGAACTCGTCCATAGTGACCTATCCCTTACGGGAATCGAACCCGTGTCTTCGACATGAAAAGACGATGTCCTTACCACTAGACGAAAGGGACCAAAAAGCCATTCTTTCTTTCAGAACCTCAGCTCCGAGAATAGAAGTGGTTCTTTTTGTTTTGTTTATCTACGCAATTCAAGATTTCATTTGTGTTTATGTTGTCGATATAAAGAAAGGGAGGCTAAGGCGCCAAAGGCGGTCAGCTGGTTAAGGAAAGCCCAGGTTATGAAATCGCTTAGCCATTAATTAATTAAGTATTAATCAAAGAAGGGGTCTAAAGGGGTTTTAGTTCAACGAAAGAGTTGTCTCTGGACAGAATAAGTTACATATCTAGAATGAAATTGAACCCACCAGAAGAAGAAGTCGGACTCAACGATTCTTTTTTTTGTTAAGAGCAGAAATAGATAGAATATATTATCATGGTTATCTATGATAATACCACAATGGAAGAATATAATTAGGAAAAATATTATTAGGATTTGACCAATCCACCGGAGATTTACATGCCCAGGGCGTTTCTTAACATCTAGTTAGTCCACTCAGGGTATGGACTGAAACAAGCAAAGGAAAGCACCTTAAAAACGAATGCAGACCCGACTGATGCCAGTTCATTCACTCGCAACGGACAGTTTACACAGATGCGACAGGAGAGACAACAGGACTGGCAATTCCCGTTGCTGTTGACGCTGCAGGAGCTTCCAACTGGAAGTATTTTGTCTGAAATATATTCTCCAAGGGGTGAGTTTAATATGAATTTAAGAAAGTGGGTTTTTTGGCTTCAAATCGATCTTTTAGCAATCCTCTGCATCTTTGGCAGAGGTAACCAGGTCAACCAGCTGGAGTTTCTGTCTATTCAAAGTACAATCATCACCTCTTCCTGTAACGAAGGTGCCCTTGTGGAGCACCATTTCATTCATATCTCAACAAGCCCTAGTTGACTATTCTTCTACTTAAATACACGAATTCAGACATTAAAAAATCTTACCCCTTTTTGGATTGGTTTTCCTACAGCCTTGTCCAATCATAGGCATTCTGTCTTGGATAGATAAGGCATCGTGATACCCACTTAGTTACATCATCAATTTCAGATATTGACTGCGAAAGCTTAATGTCGATCAGAAAGAGCATTAAAAGAAGTAATTGTCGGAGCACTCTACCCACCACTGACCCTGAGAGAACAAGCCTATGGGATGATCTTTCCCCAGCTCTCTTTGACCTACCCGAGGAATCTTTCCTTTATCATAGGGGGTGGGTGGATGAACCAGATGCATATGGGGTCTTTCAAAAGGCATTCTTAAAAAAAAGAGTTCAGTCCTTTGCCGGGGTTTTCTATCTATCTATCGATGAGGCCCTGGAGAGTAGCCCGCCCAACTCCACTTACTCCCCTCGGTTCCATTCTCTGAAACCTACATTTCAAACTGGGGGCCCCTCCAATCTGACTTTGCATCATAGGTAAGGCAAAGCGCTTTCTTTTAAGAATGCATCTGGTTCCATCTTTCTTTCATTAGTTAACCCACCTTTCTCTACAAGGGATTGTAGTAATTCTGGGAAAAAGTCTTTATTAATTATTAGATTAGCATTAAGTAGTAAACATTTTACACTATAGGTTTTCCCATACCATACATGCAAACATAATAAAGAAAACCAAACAAAGATAGTTAGCATAGATAGGAGTCTATCTCCAGTAAGCACCGGAGTAGATCTCCACTAAAAAAAGACAAAGAACACCAGACATGAAAACAAACGTCTACAGACACGTATTTAATTTAAACCTTCTAAAACTCGAAAGAGTCGACAGACTCTTTTTAGTTTTCTCGGGCACCAAGGCAGATTGCCTCCACGATCAGTGCCTGCTGCTCCTGGCGTAGTCCCTGGAGTCTTTCTTCTAGTTCCCGAATTCTTTGATGGCTTGCTTCCATTCGGGCTTCAATAGCAGCCGGGTTCAGGGAGCGAAGATGCCTCAAGAAACCATTTAACATTCTTCGAGTATTTCGAAGAGCATTTTCTACATTTTGTATTTCAACGTTAATTTCAGCAAGTCGCTGGGCCATGGCTTCTCGATATACACTAGTAGAAAACTCTTTTATTTTATTTTTGTTTTTGTAGAGCACAAAAGCTTATCGAGCCTATATTTATAGAGTGTAGATAAAAAAACTGGGAAGAAAGCAAGACAGAAATGATAGTGTCTTCTTATCAGGTGAACCTTGGTACATTCGTTTGTGACTAGTGTCTATGTCATGAAAAGAATGAACTTCCTATGTTCTGTGAAGAGTCTAAAAAGACTTATCACAAAGAATGCTTCATAGCTGAAGCGAGAAGAAAAACCAAAAATGGCCTTATCAGCCAATTGGTAGAACAAGAATATGAAGAATACTTCTCTGAACAAAAGGAGAAAAGGGTAAAAACCTTGTTCCAAGAAATCATGGAACCATCTTCCTCAAAAAAGGACGAAGAGATCGATGAAGAAAAAATTGATGAAACTATGGAAATGGTTGAAAAACCAGAAAATATTCCTGAAGAATGTAAACCATTCATACCCCAAGAACAAGCTCAAGAAGAAGAGCTTCAACAATCAAAAATCATCTCTACTAGTAGATACAACAACTTGATAGATATTGGATTAAAATTCCCTGATCACAGGAAATACCATCTACATGCATTCGTAGATAATGGATCAGGATTCACAGTCGCAAAAGATTTGCAATTTCAGATGAACTCTGGAAAGAGGATAATAAAAGAATAGCTACGGGTGTCCAATTTTTATGGAAGCCCCCTAGTCATGAAAAAGCTAGCTAAAGATGTTCATATCACCATTGGTGGAGGAACATTTATTATCCATACCCTTTGGCAATCTGATGGTCAAGGATCAGATCTTTTGTTGGGAAATTGTTTCATTCTCCAACAAATATTTATTCAAGATGAAGAAGCAATGGGCTTCAGAAAAAGAAGTAGAATGTTTTGGGCAGATAGACTTACCCAAGCTATAAGTGTGGTAGGCCCAAACTTTACTACACAATATCAGAGATCGCAACGAAATAGTGGTGATCATAAACCCTACCACCCAGATTTGAACCTGTGCTACAAATCAAACAACGGGACGAATTACTTGTTGAAGAATCTTCTGAAGAAGAAGAAGAAGAAGAAACTAGTGAAGATGAAGAAGCTAGTTTCATCCATGAGCATAACCTCAAGCATTTTCAGAATAAGCTTGAGTCTCAGAAAATCCCTACCCTTGATAAAATCAAGAAAATACTCGAACAGAATATAGATGTCGACCCTCAGAAATTTTGGGAAAAAGACCCAATGGTCTATGAATTAAGATTACATGATATGAATGCTATCTGATAGGAGCATTTTAATGCGATATTTTAGTAGTTAATTCCTCATATTTTGCTTAGTTATTTCCTTAACCGAATCGATTTTTAATTCAATTTCTATTTTTAGGTACATTGGAGTAGATGAAGATGAAATGAGCATTACTTCTATAATTACCTAGAAATGATGGAGAAAAATAGAAATGCACTAAAAGATCAATTTTACATATTTTTCTACTTCGGCTAGGAAAGACTGAGACAAATAAGGAGCAGTGGTCGCCTGACCAAATGAACTTCAAATGAGCTGAAAATTTTCAGATCCATTCTAGACATCCTAAGGAACATTTGTTATGAAGAGTACAAGAGCCAGATAGAAGTGGAAGGCCTTCAAAAGATCGGTCCAAATTTCTGATAAAAAGAAGAAAACTGTAAATCGGACCTGAACATATTCAAGAAGCATTTCCGGCCAAACTGCTACTTCAAAAGCTCTGAAAATTTACTAGGATGATCTACATTCATTGAGGAACATTTTTTATGAAGAAGTCATAGTCAAAATCGGAACATTCTGTGGAGATAAAATTTATCTCCCATTTATCACATGTGGGAAAACGTTTTAACTATTTCTAAGTCATTTTTGGTAGGCTAAGTCAACAATTGATGTCTACACATTTGTCTATCAAATCTAGCCCTTCATTTCTTTTCATCTTCACCCTCCATTTATCATTTTCAGCCTATAAATACATCTCCCCTCATTATAACATGACAATTCCTTCATCCATTTCATCTTCTTTGTCTCACCATCTCCTCGCCATTCTCTAGTTCTTAGTTTCATTTCTTTTTCATTCTCTAGTTCTTAGTTATGCATTTTCAATCAAAGAGGAGGAGAAGAAGAAGTCGTGAGCAATCCTAGCCGCTATCATTCCACCTTGTGCCGTGATAGTGAAGCCTTGCTTTCAAGATTCAAGATCAACTTCTCAAGCTCTTCATCATCCACTCCCTTCATAGTGTAATTCAATCTTTTTCCTTGTAACTTCTTTTGGTTTTCTTTGTTTGGATTTGTGTGTTCAGTTCGACCACATCAATTTTGACAATGAACACAAAAGAAGTTACAAGAAAAAAGATTGAATTACACCGTGAAGGGAGTGGATGATGAAGAACTTGAGACGTTGACCTTGAATCTTGGAAGCAAGGCTTCACTATCACGGCACAAGGTGGAATGATGGCGGCTAGGATTGCTTACGACTTCTTCTTCTTCTTCTTTTTCTCTTTGATTGAAAATGTATAACTAAGAACTAGAGAATGAAAAAGAAATGAAACTAAGAACTAGAGAATGGAGAGGAGATGGTGAGACAAAGAAGATGAAATGGATGAAGGAATTGTCATGTCATAATGAGGGGAGGTGTATTTATAGGCTGAAAATGATAAATGGAGGGTGAAAATGAAAAGAAATGAAGGGCTAGATTTGATAGACCAATGTGTAGACATCAATTGTTGACTTAGCCTACCAAAAATGACTTAGAAATAGTCAAAAAGTTTTCCCACATGTGATAAATGGGAGATAAATTTTATTTCCACAGAATGTTCCGATTTTGACTATGACTCCTTCATAAAAAATATTCCTCCATGAATGTAGATCATCATGGTAAAATTTCAAAGCTTTTGAAGTAGTAGTTTGGCCGGAAATGCTTCTTGAATATGTTCAGGTCCGATTTACAGTTTTCGTCTTTTTGTCAGAAATTTGGACCGATTTTTGGAAGGCCTTCCACTTCTATCTGGCTCTTGTACTCTTCATAACAAATGTTCCTTAGGATGTCTAGAATGAATCTGAAAATTTTCAGCTCATTTGAAGTTCATTTGGTCAGCCGACCGATCCTCCTTACTTGTCTCGGTCTTTCCTAGCCGGAGTAGGAAAATGTGTAAAATTGATCTTTTAGTGTATTTTCATTTTTCTCCATCATTTCTAGGTAATTATGGAAGTAATGCTCATTTCGTCTTCATCTACTCTAATGTACCTAAAAATAGAAACTGAGTTAAAAATCGATTCGGTTAAAGAAATAACTAAGCAAAATATGAGGAATTAACTACTAAAATATCGCATTAAAATGCTCCTATCACTATCTATCATGTCAAAGCCATTCCTCATTACAAAGTGGAAGATAAAAAAGAATTCAGGAATGATATCAAAGATCTCTTGAACAAGAAATTAATTCGACCATCCACTAGCCCTCATATTGCTCCCGCATTCTACGTGAGAAATCATGCAGAAAACCTTAGAGGAAAAGCTAGATTGGTGATTGACTACCGAGATGTCAATAAAAAGACTGTCAAAGATGGTAATGAAATTGCTCAAGTAAGAGTCCTGATCAACCAGCTCAGAGGAGCTAAAGTCTTTTCAAATTCGATGCAAAGTCGGGTTTTTAGCAAGTCAAGATGCACCCAGATAGTGTTCCTTTCATTACATTTGGAACACCACAAGGTCATTATGAATGGTTAGTAATGTCCTTTGGCTTAAAACAAGCCCCTTTGATTTTCCAGAGAAAAATGGACAATATCTTCAAACATGTTGTTGAATTATGTGTTGTTTATATTGACGACATCCTTGTCTTCTCCAAAAATAGAGAAAAACACATGAAACACCTCTATGAGGTTGTAAAGCTGATAGTTCAGCATGAAATCATCTTAGGAGAAAAGAAGATCTTCTTTATCTTAGATGAAGTTGATTTCCTTGGAATAAACATAAAAAATGGAGTGATAAAACTCCAACCACACATCCTTGAAGATCTGGAAGTTCCCAGATAAAATCCCTGATGCTAAGAGTCTAGAGAGATTCTTAGGAGTCATCAACTATATGAGAAATTTCATTCCTAAAATCTCGGGGTTAACAACAATGTTATCTCCTAAAACAAGTTCCAAAAGAAAATGGAGCTTCACAGAAGATGATGAAAAATTCATGAAGTAGATAAAAGCTCTCTGCAAAAATCTCCCTCCTCTCCAACAACCAGAGGAAAATGATGAAATCATTCTCCAAACAGATGCTAGTGATAATTACTACTCCGGTGTTGTTCTGACAAAACCTCTAGGAACAAACATTTAAAAGATCTGTAAATTTTATAGCGGAAAATTCAGCCTGCATAATTAAATTATCCTATAGGAGAAAAAGAAATTTTAGCTATCAAGAAAACAATTTTAAATTCTCTAGCTTTTCTTGAAAAACCCTTAACTGTACCCACCGATTGTGCTAAGTAAACAATTTCAAAAATTTTAAACTTGATAAAGCTGCTGATAGAGGAAGACTAGCAAACTGGCAATTATATCTTAACCAGTATGATTATAATGTTGAATTAATTATAGGTAACAAGAACTATCTTCCAGACGCTTTAACCAGAGAAATGACAATGTTGAGCCGAAGAGACAACGATAAAGGTTGCAATCCCAGAAACAGAAGGCTTGGGAAAGAACATGAAGAAGCTGAGGAGTCAAAAGAAAAAATCCTCAAAAGATTCTTGCTAAGTCCAAAAGGACTAACCATAATTGATCAATCCCAGGGTAAAAGATTGGCTAGCCCGTCTCAAATGACAGAACGTAAAGGCTCATCAAGACCGTTGAAGGCTGTTGCTTTGCCAAAAAGCAAATCAACTCTAACATGAATAATAAATGTTTTTAATTATGAATTGAAAACTTTTGCAGATCCTGTGTTCAGAACTAGCAGGAAATTAGCATACCACCATGAGGCAATCTTAGACAACCTCTTATATGCCTTTCAAGAAAGAAACAATGGTTTCATGTTCCTAGCTTTGTTTGCTCTAGCTGAAGAACTCCATGAAAATGCCAGACCACAATTTGAAGAAGAAACAAAGCAGATTGCTGTCCAAAAAGAGAAAATCCAGTATCTTGAAGATCCTGAGAGTGCTAGAGTTCCTGTTTTAGCACTAAAAGAATCAGATTGGTATGATTTCCACAACCTTATTGGAAGTCAGAATTCTGCCTCATTTCCTCCAACCCTCTTCGTCATCCCCGGACCTTATGTTGGAAGATATGTGGTAAATGTTTAGAGTGAACATCCTTAAGAACACAAGCTCTGGCTTGTTGAAAATGGCTTTTGTCCATAATGTTTGGACGAAAACCAATGATGATCTAAAGGGCTCACCACCCATCATAGTCAATACGGTCAAAAATATCAGAAAAAATGACTGTATCCTCCGGCTAAAGTTCAGATCAACTCCTCTAGAATGGATTCAGAACAGCAATGGTGAAGTTGAATATATTTCTCCATATCATTATGTGAGGATTATACAAGTAATATCTCAAGCCTGCCTGTGTTGGATATAATGGCCAGCCTAACTCTAGCATCCCCTGGATGAAGGCCATGTCTCTTGACTATATCAAAAAGATCATCGAAAAAGACCCAGAAAATACATTCCTGGCAGTAGGAAAGAAAATCATAATAATTGCTTATGATCATCCTGAAGTGGTAAGCAGTGGCCTTTTCCTATCTCTCAAAACAAAAGAGATAGACTCCTCGATGGCATGTCTGCAGTGGATCGAAAAACTTGAAAGTGACAACCACTACAAGATGTATGCAGACACGGATGTGGAAGACAATGAAGTCAAAACCAGGATGGAAAATGACAACTCTTTTGTCCTCGGCCATCATTCTGAAACAGATGAAAACATGTGAAGCAGCAGGTGTAAAAAGCACCGAAAGCAACATTGGCTTTTCCTAAAGATGCTTTTGCTTTTCAGAAAAGAGCAAGGTGAAAAACATTTCACCCAAAAAGAATCTGCTTTCCACTGAACAACCTCCATCATTAGGAGCACTCACAGGAGCAGAAAATGATTGAGTTGTGTTGTATATTTTTATATTTTGAATTCCAGTTTGAGTTCTGCTCCTTATATAAGGAGCCTTAGGTTCATTTGTATATCAGAAAATTAAGCAGAAAACACATTTTCTCTCAAGAAGTAAGAAAGCCATAGTAGCAGTGTGCTCTTTCCTTCCTGTCTAGTGTAGAAGTACTTTCTTTCAAGTAAGTATCTGTAAATCAGTCTCATGGATAGCTAAAAAGCTTTTTAGCTGTTTACCTGAGAATGAGGCTCTGAATTTTAGTCTGTAATTATGTTTGAATAAATAATTTCAGATTGCTCATTCACCTTGTCAATATTTCTGCAATACTTAAATGTTTGTTTATACCTGTTAGTAAGCCTTATTCCTGTACTATTTTTAGATTTAGACTTTCTGTTTCCTAAGAAAATTTTGCCTCAGCTTAAGGTAGAAATAAGCAGCAATGATTCCGCCTATTACAGTAACCCCTAGATAAGTGGCCGTTACGTGAAAAACTTGGGCATGTTGAAGGCTAGTTTTGTTTCTTCCAAACAGTATGAACAAGTTTTCTTAAGAAAAAGTAAATGATAAGTCCAAAAGTCAGCATATGATACCTTAGGCACCACTTTAGAAAAGACTACCCTTATATGTCTTTTCCTCTTAGATTTGTGTAAATGGGCACAATACACACTTGTTGGTGCAAGTGGACACTATACATATGATTTCTGGGTAAAGGAGAATTGTCCTAAGATTTATAGAGTAATTAAATCATTGAAATGACTAATTTTTTATTATTTTAATGATAATAATTTGTTTGCAAATTATATGAGTGAGGCTATTTGAGGAACTTTAGTGAGGTTTAGTAAGTAAATTAAGTATTTAAAAATTTAATAAGAGGTGCAAAAAGCATAGAAGTCAAGTGAGTAAATTTGGAGGTTTCAATAGCAAAACTTTTCCGGTTATTATTGAATGCAAATTTTAAGGCTTTTAGGGGTTTCACATTTCCCTGGCCATTTCCAATTTTGGATTTCTGAAATTGCTGCGTTTGATTCTCAGAAGAAAAAAAGACAACTTTGAGGTGAGAACAATTAGGTTTTTGTTTGCTTGCCTATCATTTTGTATCGCATTAATGCATATAGGCTTTTCTTTTCTGTATCCCAAATATATAAATTTATGCGATTGATAATAACTCTGATTATGTAACATGAAGTTACCCCCAAGCTTAATCCTAAAGATAGAAAAGACCTAGTTTCACTCCATTTTTCTTATTAATGAAAATTTTTGATTTCATGGGTTCACTACCCTAGCCTTGAGATCAGCATGATTCTTAAGAAAATTAACAATTAAGAATAAAGATCAGCATTGAAAAACACTTGTACCATAATAAAGATCAACCATAACTACTCATTCAATTTGCATATTAGTACTTCAGACAGGCAAAGATCCTCACAGATCAACATCAATACTCTTCCTTGAAACAAAAATTGTCACGTCCCGAATATTAGAATAACAATTCAAAATCCGAAACATGAAAATACTACAACACCAAAATAATCATCCTGAAAATTTTTCTTTTCTTAACATACTCACCACACAAAATAAAATCAAACCGAATTTAGTCTCGGTTAATTATTACAACTCAAATCCAAAATGTAATGTAAAGCTCTAAATGAGCATACACACACATCACGACTAAATAAATAACATGACTGCTGTAACACCTAAGCAGCTCGGTCACCTCCCTGGTTATCCTGACCTGCAGGAATATCCGCTACACCATTGAATAGTGTACCGGGATTGCAACAACACAAAACCCGGTAAGCTTATGAAAGCTTGTATGAGCTAAAGAATGAACTGTTACTTAATTTAATCTCATTTATTTCCACACTCAGTAACACTCAATTATTTCCACATATGCAATTAATAAACAATCTCAAACAACACCAATTCAATATATCATGACTACCCCACTCACAACTTTTCCCACAACTCTCATCATCGTATTTATAAAAATACGGTACTTGACAGACTAGAACTCTAACTGAATCGTAGCCCGTCACCTGGCCTAGGTTATGGCATCCGACATATTTATCAATTATTGTATTTCATCAATATGTATACCTATATACATATTTAGAACGTCCAATAATTCCACATACTCAACCAATCGTATCCCATCATCCACACTAGGATTAGAGCGTCCGATTACCCACACCAGTCATTACGTCGACCCTAAACCCATAAATGAACCCAACATATAATATCACATACTAAAATCAACCCAACCAAGATACATCATATTATTATGGAATTACACAATTGTAATATAATCAACTCATCAATTCAACTCAATCATATCATCATTCAACAATCCACTCATCAATATATATTTTCCACGTAAATATATATATACGTAATCATCTACACAGGAATGACCACTAATACCATCTATAGTTCACACAAGAAAATTATGAAATTCATTTGTATAGTTAAAATTCATTTTACTTACCTATGGACCGTGGTGATTCAAGTCCATGAAATTTTAAAACAAATATTAAATCCGCAAATATTTTTCACACAATTACCAAAAATAAATAAATTAAAATGCTCGGTTCGTAATATGAACCACGTGAGTTTTACTCACCTAGAAACTCCCGCTGCGTCTTCAATATAATTATAAATTATAATTTATAATTAACGCCGAATAGCCCACGCAATTAAAATCCGTCAATCACCTAATCAAATGTGATTCGAATTTAGCCAACAAATTCAACTCATAATTTAACCACTAATTAACGGTCAGATTCTAATTTACATTAAAATCCGACGAGCGGTTTCTCACGAATCGCTCCCCTAATTACCGTTTTTCACATATACGAAGATCCAACGGTCGGATCTTCGCCCATGACCACACAAAGCCTCTGGGACAGTCATATGATCATCATAACAAATTTACAAGTTCATCCAACGGTCATAATTTCACAGATCAAAAATCTAACGACCGAAATCGATCGAAATCACAAAATTCATAACTAATTCATACGATATCCGAAAAATACGTATAATACGCCGAAATGATCGTATCGAAACATAGAATCATAAAATGGACAGAAACCAAATTTTAGACCTCCGGAGGTGGCCGGAAAAGGCCGCCGGAGTTAGGGACAGAGCCGCCATCGACCACCACCAATGGTGTCGGGGCCGAGCTTGTCCCCTTCGTTTCATCATTCTGAGCAACTTTCATAACTAGCACAAGACCTAAAAATGACCGGAAGGCATCGAAATTACCGATTTACAGTCGGCGGCCGGAAAAAATGCAGAAACCGGTGAGCTTGAAAACCGACGTGAAAACTGCAACCTCAGGCCCCGATCCCTTCTGGAAACTTGTTCAGAACTTCTTTGCGAACTCAACAAGCTTGGAATCACAAGAAACGATCGTGTATAGCTCGAGATATCTTGATCGAAAGTTTTGGTATTTCGATCCGTTCGGGTCGAGCTCCGACGAACGTGAAAACGTTAGACCCAGTTCCGGTCCTTCTTGGTGCTTGTAGAGGAAGTTGAGGCGAGCTCAATGAGACAAGAATCAAGTGAAATGATGGAGTGTAGCTCGAGATATCGAGATCGAACCGAAAATAGCCGTTTTCGGTTCGGGCTGTGCCGCCGCCGCCACAGGCCGCGCCGCCTTATGAAACTGCCTCCAGAAGCTAGAGCAGCTCGAGACGAACGCCTGGGACTTGGTTTGAGGTCGAGAGGTGGTCTGTGGAGGGAGAACAATTAAGGAGAAGTTTCTCCCCTTTTTCGGTCGAGAGCGTCGGTGAGAGAGAGAAAAAACCCAGTTTTTTTTCAGAAACTGGAAGAAGAAGAAGAAGGAGGAAGAAAAAGAAAAAAAAGGAACCGGTAGGGAAAAAAAATTAGGGTTTCCAAAATTTTTCTATATATATATGTTTCGGAAAACTTCGAAATTCAATAACTAATTCAGAAAAAATCCGATCTTCGTGTTCCGCACATGCACGGACTCGTATCGACGAGCTCTACAACTTTTATGAAGGAAGTTTCTCCAAATTTCGTACGTAGAAAAAGTCGATTTCTCAACCCGAGTATTTCGAGCTTTTCGTTAAAATAAACGTTTCGAAACTTCGATAATTGTAAAAATGAATGATTATTGAACATAAATTGTGAAATCGCATAATAATCATTCGATACAATCACTCGAATTTAAAATGGAAATTGCAGGTATTACAAAAATATTCCATCAGTACTTACTACGTACTCCATAATTTATATACATACCCTTGACCCAGAAACAACATCTCAAATAATATAGGGACCAAAATCAAGTCAATGAGAGCAATAAAAATTAGTAAAACAAAATAGGAATGTCACACATTGGTACAACCATACACATTGGTTCTTTGATGAGAAATACAAAGTACGGAACTTGGAAAGAAATTGAAAGTACACAACTCAAAGAAATTCTCTCCCTAGAAAACCCTAACTCGATCCGTTTTGTCGCTCACCAGACTCGGACCCATCTCTGCCGTCCAAAGTCGCATGGCAGCGCCGTCGCCACCATTCTCTGTCTCTGTTTCTATCTCTCTCTCACCCCCTACCTTTCCCGTCTAACCATTCACCTCAGATCTCACCGTGCATGGCGCAACAGGGGTCGAAACAGGGCGGTCGGTCACTGATGTTGCTCCAGTCGAATCAGTAACTTTGGGGCTCAAACATAACTGGGTTTTGTAGCTCTCCTCTTGCTATTCCTATCCATACCAGTCTTGAAGCTTAACTCAACATATGGAGTTCGAATTTTGGATTTGAAATTTCGGCCACCACGAGCTTACAAGGGAGATCTAGCTCAATCTATGCCAATATCTCTTGGTGGAATTTTATTGTGGTGAAAACAATTTTTGTGATATGAATCATATTGTTAATTTGAGACTTGACTTTTTGAGGAAAACAATGTATTGTTAGAATGATGATTTATGTTGTTTTGAAAGTGTTTTGAGTCGTGGAAACGATAATTGTGATATTGTTTTAATGAGTTTTGTGAAACATTTATGGGTTTAGTGGAGCCTCTTTAAATATCTTGGTCTTTGTACTGAGGGTTTGAGTACGAGGGTCACAATAGTTACTGAGGGTGAGCAAATTAGGAACCAAACCCCTGGGTGAAAGGTCTGACCCATTTAAAGCACTAGTATGTCTGCCATTGTATTCATGGGGGTAATTGCGCAATTATTGCGACTCATAAATACTTTTTTCTTTTTTGAAGAAAGTCTCTATAGTATGTTTTCTTTTATTGTCCAAGAGGAACATTGTTTTTAGATCTATATTGTTGAGTTAACAAATAATTTTAATTGTCATTGTGGTGACTTGTGCAATCCTTAAGAGAAAAGGATGTTGAGTTTTTGAAAAGAATCATTGTGTTGATTGTTTTTCTTGAGTTGAAAGGATGATTTGATGTGATAAGTGGTTTTGCTTTAATTTAATCTTGAGTTGAGATTTTATAAGCATGTATTTGATTTGGTGATTATGATTGTACCTTAGAAAGCTCGCTAGTTTTGTTGTTGCAACCTGGTGCATTATTTGATAGTGTATGGGTTAATACTGCAGATCACCGTAGTCAGGGCTGAAGCTGAGGCTTTGTTGCTTTTGCGTTTTTATGTCTAGAAACTTATTTTGTTATTCAGTACTTGTTAGACTTGAGTTTTGTATTAAGCTCTCTGTGAGCGTTTACTTATTATTTTGATATTTCATCTAAATGTGTAAACTCTGTGTAATTTTAATATGTGACTCTAAAAAATGAGTCGATTTGACATTTGTGGGTTTGGTGTGTTGTGATTGGTTCGATTAAAAAAAAAAATCTAAGTGTTTTGGGGCCAGTGGTTTGAGCCATCGCGTTTCGGAATTGTTTTTTTTTTATTAGTAGCTTGTTGGTTATTTTACATTCGAAAATGTCACGATCTGACTATATGGTTTTCAAGTGCCAATCTATTCGGATCATGACTCTTTTGGGAGTTGGTAACTATCTTGAATGTGGTTGGCGTATTTCATGCAGCTTATGGATAATGAGGTGCTCCTATTTGTTTATTAGGAAGTGGCTTTCTATTAGTGCAAAAATTGCATGATTGGCCAATAGGAAGCTAGTCAATGATTTTGTCCTAGAAGACACAGAGTTTTTTTGTTTATAGATTCGCTTAAAAAACGAGCTCTTATTGACTTGTAATGAGTAGTATTACTTATATAGAAATATTTAAGTGTATGTAGACTCTGGCCTTTCCGGCTGTTAATCTAAATATATCAACTTCTAGTTAAAAAAAAGAAGAAGAAGAAGAAAACGTCATGACTATTGAGATGACGTACTATTGTTACTCTAACTGTTAATATGTATGACCTAAACTAGATTGGTACCTATATATGCTCACATTAATTAATGTTTCTCCAGAACAATAAAGCAAGATTACATATATTTTTTGCATTTCTCATTAAATCTTTTTTTTTTTTGTTTCAATATCAAATCTTCCATTTTCTCTTTGAAATACGACATTTTTTTTTATAATTATTTACAAATCAGCCCCAACGTACACAACACTTGGTACTCGGGCATAATATCGATGTATTAAACCCTAATTCTGGACAAAGTTAATTTATTTTAGAAGACTAGAACCCTGTACGTGTTTCTTGTATAAATATAACCCAAAGTATTTGTATATTACATTCAGCCAAATTCTTTCGTGATTGTTGCGTGCCTATATTTGCTTGAGCCGTTATATTAGTAAAAAACGTCAAGAGTACTATTGATAATATAGAATGTGCATGCATGGTTTACTCTTATTCTTGATATGTAAGATGTAAACTAGTTTTGTACCTATATGTGCTTGCGTTAATTTATGTTTCTCAAACGAAAGTATGACGAATTATATATTTTGTTTCTCTTTCTCATTCAACTTTCTTTTTTTGTTATCTCAGCATTGAAGTTTTCATTAAATATGATATATTTCCTTGTATATTTATTTACAAATTAGCCCAAGGTACAAAGGCCCTAGCACTTTGGCATAAGATCCATGCACTAAACCCAAAATTCAAAAAGAGAAGGTCAATTCATTTTAGAAGGCTAGAACCCTCTATTTCTTGTATAAAAATAGAACCATAATATATGTTCATTATTTGTACTACTCGAATTACTGATTAGGCTTACGATTTCAAAGTATCAGAAAATCATGAATGTTTCTTTGGCCTCAGAAGACCAAGATAAAGAGGTACACGGTGAAGGCACTGTAATGCCTGACTTAGGCTTCAGTAACATCAAATAAATGTTCTACCAGACGTACATATATCAAGAAAGTGATGAGGTAATAATTTATAAAACCATTTCATATTTGTATCCAAATTTACTTATGCATATGTGATTGATGACAAATGAGTACTCATAGGCATTGATTAGTTTTTAACTTCCTTCCATCCTCCCATATAAGTAGAATAGAGGATTGATGGTTACACTAAAATGATTACGTACGTGAGTAATCATGAGCTTAATTAAGTGATATTAAGATCGTTAACCATTTATTATGGAATAAACCATACATATATACTTCTTAGAAATCTCGCAAGACCTCTTCGTATTTAATTTTAAGCCATATATACTTGTCTTTAATTTAATGATTTCAAAAGAAGGATATATAACTAGATGGCATTAATAAATCTTTGAAATAACTATGCGCATGAATCATTTAAACTTTACATGCTTTCTCTTTAGTTTTCTTTCGACTCAAGCTAGGTAGGATTTATGTTGAACTTTCAATTATTAACCAAGTTTCAAAGTTAAATCGAAAAAAAAAAAAAAAACCAAGTTTCAAATTCATCCACAAGTCTTCCGCTTTACATAGAGTGTATTTTTGTTGAAATTTCAGAATTTCCCATATTAATATATTTCTATCCTTCAGATTATTTTCCTTCGCTCTCATGAAATACCCCTTTCTGGATCTGATGAACGATATCCTCGTGTGTATGCAACATTAAGGTAAGTATTTTTTTTTTCTGTTATAATGTATTGATAGCATTTGGTAGTGACATTTTCACTAGTTAACTTAATTGCTATTTTTTCTTAATTCAATTTTATGTAAATTATAGTCTCGCCAATTGGAGTTAGAATCATCTAGAGTTGATTTAGAGCTGCTCGTATCAAAGCTTATGTACACATTCATTTATCACCATATATCCTGATATAAGCAACATGCATCTGTGTTTTTATCAGCTTCCATTAAGATTTGCAAAGTTGCAAGTATAGATTTTGAGAAGTACGTATGTTTTTTTTATTTTTTATTTTTTTATATATTGTTTGAAGGGATTACGAGCCAGAAATGATCCTTCACCACCTCAGGTCTTTTGATAGTGATGAATAAGAAATGAATGTATTCGGTTAAGAATGGAACTGTCTTATTAAATTCTTTTCTATATACCATGTATGATAATTGCCATAGTATTCTTAATTGTCCTAAACTAGTATATTAATGACTAAATAAACAATAGAAAATTGATTGACAGCAAAGTTCTAGATATCTATGAATACGCACTAACCATAATTTAAATGTCCAAACACAAGGTATAAAGCCGCCCAACACATCCCCCTGCGCAAATTGGAAAACGACAGTAAACGACAAGTTACATTCTCCAAAAGAAGGTGTCGCGTTTTCAAGAAGAGTAGTGAACTCTGCAACCTTACTGGTGCAGAGATTGCCGTGATGATAGATTACCTCGGAAATAATATATTCTCATTCGGGCACCCTTCTGTGCAGACAATCATTGACCACTATGAGAACATGAATCCTTACTTAACCAACACTGAGCAACTGACGGAGGCTGCATGCAGAAGAAAAGTAGAGGATCTCATGGCAGAATTAGATGCTATTAATGAGGGTCTGCAAAATGAGAAGATGAAAAGAAAAGTTCTTAATCAAGAAGAGAGGGTCGGCCAGACTCAGCACTGGTATGAGAGGTCCGTTGACGGCATCGACGATAAGCAACAACTAAACTTCTTTGGGAGTGCATTGGGGGAGCTTGGTGGTATGGTGGCCCAACATTCTGAAGTGTTGCTGCAAAAACAAGGTGAGCTAATGCAGAAAAATGCTGCAATGGTGCAGCAAGCTGAGCTAATGAAGCAAAACACTATGCTAATGTAGCAAAACCCTGCTATCGGGCTATTAAGGGATTTAAGGACTTCGTTCAACAAAGTGCAGCCACTGCTTTGCTGTTTCATGGCGGAAATTCATCGAGCCACAACACGATGAATCCTTATGATCCTATGCCTTCTTCTCCTCCTCATCCTCCTCCTCCTCCTCCTGCCGGACCATGGAATTTGAATTTTGGAAGTCAGCGATTTTTCCGAGGATATCAAGAGATTGGTCATCAAGTTGGTTGAATATTTACAAAAGTGATTTTTCTGAGGATATCGAACTTGGCCGAATATTTTAAATATTCTCTTTATTTTTTTTCCTGATTCACACAAAGTAGATTTCTTCCCAAACTCTCCATATTTTATTTCCTAAAGCTAAAATCGGGGTTCGATACTTTAACAATCATCAACTTGACTGAATATTTGCAAAAGTGATCTATACATTAGGACTTAAAATTGAACGATCGAGATGCCAAAATGCGATCGAAAAATGGGCCCCACAAGAGATCCCTTAAAATGGCAAAAAAAAAAAAAAAGGATCCCTTAGTGGAAGGGCCATATATATGTGTGTATGTATCTTTAACAAATAAAAGTTATAAAATTATTTTCTACAATGAAGTAAAATGTCTAAATTTTTGACAAGAAAAGGTCAAAATTAAATCACAAGAATGGCACACATCATTTTTGCATATCATGGAACACATCAATGTTTGAGTGTATAATAAACTATTATGCGATTCTTTTACAATATACATAATAAATAAGTGAGTATATCTAAAAGGATGGGTCTTGACCAAATGCCCAAATTTGAGCCAACTTTAGGCTTCGTTTGGTTTATGAAAAGGAATGTAATTCCGTTATCTTTTCCATGGGAAGGGAAATGAAATTACTCAATAACCTTCTATTTCGATGTTTGGTGATATAAAAAAAATTATTAGGAAAGTTGTTAAAATGTTTATAATTAATGCAATGAAGTAATGTGTTGTGAGTAATTAATGCAAAGAAATAAAGGAGGAAAGTGTTTTTTTTGGGGTTTGGAAGTAATCCATGTCTCCCACATTTTATCTTCCTTTAGAAAAATATTTTATTTCATTTTATATCCCAAACACAAGAAAGGAACATTCTGATGCTTATATTTTGCGAACCAAACGTAGCCTAAGAAATTAGTGTGTCAAATTACCCAATTTAAAAGGAAAAAGACTCTTTTGGACAAATCTTAATTATAAAATTTCAAGCATGCCACTCTCTCCAATAAAAGTTTATTGGGTTTAGCTAGAATCCGGTCGCCGCCGGAGCTTAAAAGTTTTTTTGGGAGGCAATAAAACTTTTATTGTGGGGCAACAATAGCTTTTGTTGGGCCTAATAAAGTTTTATTTGGGGTCAATAAACCTCTTAATACTTTTAAAATCACAAACATTTTCATTTTTCACTGATTATTCACATTCAGTAAAACTTTTATTTGGAGGGCAATAAAATTTTCATTAGGGGGGTAATAAGACTTAATAAAACTTTTATTGAGGGGCAATAACAGATATTATTAGGGCTCAATTAACTTTTATTGGGGATAAATAAGCCTCCTAAACTTTTATGAGATCTGTGACGACCTCCTTATGGACCTCTAGTGAACTCTGACGACCGACGACCTCCGGCTAGATTCTGACCAAGTCCGATGAGGTTCCGACAAGATTCTCGCAAAATCGGAGATCGTATGATGAAGTTATGGTCAGCGGGATTTAGAGGTAAGTAAGTCACACGATGTTTATTTATGAACAAAGATACTTTATTATTTTAGATTAATTGATAACTAGTGAAATCGTTTTGCTAAAATAAATATTTGTTTTAAATTATATGAACTCGATCATCTGCGGTTTATTGGTAAGTTAAGATGAAGTTTTCTTATAAAAATGATTTTTCACGGGTTTTCGATTTGTGAAGTATAGTTGGTATTAATAGCATTCATGAGCGAATGACCGTGTACACATGTGTGTGTGTGTGTGTGGCATTGTGGTGAGTACAATAATTGTGACTTTATTCATTATATTTGTAAGACCTTGGAAATTCATTATTAATTTTTGATGATTTTCTGGAATTAATAAAGTGTGTTGGTACGATTTCGTGGTTTGAGGGTTGAGCGAAAGTGTTTCGGACAATTATTTGCGCGGAATGCTTCGATTCAAGGGTTGGCTTTTTATATGTTGTGATTTTGTGAAAGCTTCATTCACATAAATTGTAGAGCGCATCGATACAAGTTCGTGGACATGTGGAACGTGAAAACCGAAGTTCGTATGAAGAAGTTATGGCCATAGGAAAAAGTTTTCATTTTGGGTTAAATAGAAAAATTCAGGATTTTTTTTGGAAAAAACCCTAGGTTTCCATTTTGGGAAACTTAAGCTCTCTTCTCTCTCCTCCCACTAGAAATCGTCCTTTTTCTTTCTTTGATGATATCTCCACAGTCCAGCCACCATTGGACATGCCACCGGTCCCATTCGCTTCGCCTCTTCCTTCTCCGTCGATCTGGATTAGGATCGCACCCTATCTCGGCGTCTACATCGCGGAGCAAGATAACCCCGATCCAAAACTTAGTCTTTGGTCAACGCTGATATCTCCGACGTACGGCCATCCCATGCTACGCCACCGGTTATATTGGAATCCTTTGAAGATGGTGGTCATGCTCTCCAAGTCGCTTGAACTGAATTAAAGCGTGGAAGGAGAATCGAAGCAAATCGGAAAACTGGGCAAAACTCCGATCTACTTTCTGTTGACTTATTTTTCGGCCTTTTGACTTTGATTCAGACTCTGTGCTAGTTGTGAAAGTTGTTGTATATGTTGAGATGAAGATTTTGGCATAGGTCTCACGCACCCAATTCGACCGTTGCCGGCGGCGGTGCTGCAGTCTGTGGAGGAGTTTGGCGGTAGTTTTAGGTCATGTCAGGGGCAGTTTCTAGTTTTAAATATCATCTACTCGTCGATACGAACATTTTGATATATAATATGTAGTTTTTGGAGATCGTATGAATTTATTAGAGTTTTTACTGGTTTCGATTATCTCTGTTTTCGATCCACTATCCTCGAGGATCCGGCCGTTCGATTGAATTGTAGTTTTGATATATTGACCATAGGAGTGTTTTGGAGATATTGGGTGGTCTTGGATGAAGTTTCTGAATTGGTGATACTTATGGGTTTTAGTTCAAATAAAGGATTCCAACCTTAATCGGTTTGTAACTTGGTACTAAATTGAGACAGTACTTTCCTTAGGTGATTGAAGGAGTGTGTTTTGTACTCTATCTTGGCTGTAAGAAAAGACGCAGCGGGATTTAGAGGTGAATAAGTCTCATGAGGTTCATTTATGAACGGAGTTACTTTATTATTCGGAATTATTTTTTATATTTTGAAATCATTTTCGGAAATGAATATTTGTTTTAAATTATATGAACTTGATCGTCTATGGTTCATAGGTAAGATAAAATAAGGTTTCACGGGCTTTGTATTTGTGAACTATAGTTGGTATTAGTGACATTCATGAGTGGATGACTATGTGCATATATATTTACCTGGAATATATATATATATATATATATATCTGGATGGTGTGACTTTGTGAGAAGTATAATAATTGTGATTTTATTCGGATTATTATTTTGAGCATTTACTCTTTTCAGGAATGCAATATATCATGTGAGTGATTGATGTGATTGAGTTAAAGAGTATTTTGAGTTTGGAATTGGTTTTTAGATGTTAAAACCTAGTACTGTAAAGAGTACAATTTTGCTATGGTGTTCATTTTTGGGTTGTGTGACCTGAATTCAGAGGAAAATAACATACTTTGAGAATGTTGATTTATATTGGTTTGAAAGGTACATGGTGTTGTGTTGTAACATTTTTTGGGTTGAGTGAGACTTCTTTAAATGTTTTCGATCTGAGGACCTATTGTCACAGTGGTGATTGAGTTGAGTGTAACATTTTGAGTAATGTGGACTGTTTAAATATTTCGGTATGAGGATCTTTTGTCACACTGGTGATGTTTATCGGATGCCATAACCTTGGCCTGGTGACGAACTACGATTCAGTTAGATCTCTAGTGCATCTGCCAAGGTACTACTTAGGTGATAACTTTGTGTCATCGCACTCATGAGTACGTATTATAAAAGAGAGTTTCAGGTGTTTCTTTCTTTTATTTTCCGTGAGGGACTTTTATTCTTATGGAATTGTGGAGGTGTTTTGGTTGCTTTAATTTACCCTTGAGTTCGAGAAATTATTGAGCAGGTGTTGATTGAGTCTCTTTACCGGAGTTAAATGGGTGAAATTTGGCTTTAGCGTGAGTTGTTTGATTAATTGATTGATTTATTTATTTCCCTATTTCATTTCTATTGTTTGATTTTATGTGATATCCTGAACTAAACTATATGCAGGGATTACTATGATTTCTATTTTAGATTATGTGCTTTCGGTGATCTCTTGAACTAAATTTCTATGTACGGATTACTGGTCTTCTTTTAGAATGATTTGAATTGTCATGGTAGTTACATGTGTGTTCCTTTAAAAAAAAAAAGGATTTGGTTTTGAAATAATCATTGAGTTGATTTGTTGTCCATGAGTCGGGAAGGTGTTTTGTGGTTATTTTGGTTTACTCATACGAGCTTGCAAAAGCTTACCGGATTTGTTGTTTCAATCCGGTGTACTATTCCGTGGTGTGGGGGTTATTGTGCACGTTAGAATATCGTTTAATCGTCATCGAAGCTGAGGTGTTCTTTCTGTAGCATGGACGTAGAAGAGTACTCTTAGTTTTAATCTTAAGCAGTGGGGTGAGAGTGGTGGGCGTGTTTACATATTAAATGGTTGTTCAGTTTAATTTATAAACTTTCTGTAATGTAATATGTGACTCTAAAGAAATGAGTCAGTATTGATATTTGTGAGCTTGGTCTGTTTTGTTGCTTAGTTTAATGAAATTTTTTTCTAAGTGCTTATTGTTAATTGTTGAGTTATCATGTTTTGGATTTTGAATATCTTTATCCATAATTTGTGGCGTGACAATATTGTTTTGAGAATTTACTCTTTTGAAAGTAATATATTAAGTGATTGTTGACTTGTATTGTCTTGAAAGAGTACTTTGAGTTGTGGTGTAACATTTTTGAGTCTTGCGTGACTCTTTAAATATTTTGGTCTTTGTACCGAAGGTCACAGTAGTGACAGAGGACAAGTTATCGGGAACCATGCATTTGGTCGGGTTTATGGTTCTGATTCAGTTAGAGCTCTAGTATGTCTGTCATTATATGTCATGGGCGTAACAAGGAGGTTACTTGCGACTTACGAATACACGTTTTAAAAGAGAGTCTCGAGTGTATTCTTTATTTTAATTGTCCAAGGAGGGGCTTGGTTTCATATTTAAGTTGTGAGTTGTTTTACTTGAGTTGAAAGGGTGATTTGTGGAGTTTAGTATTGTTGCTTTAATTTATTCATAAGTTGAGAAAATTATAAGCATGTATTGATTTGAGTCATTTCAATTGAGTTTTACTCATACGAGCTTAAAAAGCTTACCTAGTTTGTTGTTGTAACTTGGTGCACTATACCATAATGTAGGGGTTATTCCTGCAGGTCAAGACAATCAGACTTGAGATCATCACTTGTTGTTGCAGCAGTGTTAGGTTCATAACCTAATTTGTTATTGTACTGCTTGTTTGCAATATGCTCATGCTTCAAGTAAGCATTTACATTTTACTTTGATACTTTCGAGTTTAGGTAAACACTTGGCGATGTAATATGTGACTCTAGAGATTGAGTCGATATTGACATTTATGAGCTCATTTTGTTTTGTTGCTTAGATTAAATGAAAAAATTCTAAGCATTTTGGTAATTTGTTGAGTTATCGCATTCTAGATTTGAATTTTCTTTATTCAAAATTTAGGGCGTGATAATTTATAACATTTAAAGTGTGTTGACATTGACATTTCAAAGCTTGACAAAGTGCGTCAGTGATCTCCATAATTTCTTTCAAGATGCATAATGAAGACAAATTTAAATGTAGTCATTGCTTCATAAGCCGCATCTACATCTCACATTCGTGCATTAGTAGTTATGTCATCTATTATGTTCATCAAGATCAGATATGTTGCGATGAACCTTTCTTTCAAGCTAGAAATTGATCTCAAGAGAGAATTCTAATGAGTAACTCCTGCACGTCATAGTGTGCTAATTTAGTTAAGCCCTTTCTCTATCTCAAGCTAATCAATGGAAATTAGATGTATTATTTAAGTAACCTGAGTTTTTGAAAATGCATGTCCTTGCCCCATGGTGTTTCACAATTATGCAATGTTCATATTCATCTCGAAGTAATGGTGATTCATCTAAACTAATTGACAGATTATTCAAGGCTTAAACAAAAGATAAAAATGAAAAAAGAGCGAGAAGAATTCAGGCACCATATCTATTTTAGTTATGAGGTATTTTAATCAAGGTTCAATTTGCTACATCAATTTTCATTATAATCCGGCCACTTTTTTATTTTTAATTTCGGTCCAAACACTTTTTCCTTGTCCATTTTGCCCCTCAAGATAAACGAAGGAAACAAATCAAAGTCTCATAATTTCAGGACTTTGTTTTTAGTTTAAATATTTAAATTTTGAATTTCAAAATCTAAAATCTACTCTATGAAATTATAATAAATAATATTCATTTAAATCTATGTAAACATATCTTGTATACCTACGAAAAACCCTAGCAGAGCACGTGTGGTGCTCTGAGTAAAAACAACGCCGCCTCCGGCAGCTATGCATGGTGGTCAGAAGGCTGCAATTAATGATGAGTCTTCGAGTCTTGGCATGGAATTGTAGAGGGATTGTTGGTGGTTGCTGTCGGCGTGCTTTGGTGGGTTTGATTCTAATGGAAAAACCTAGGGTTTTATTCCTTTCAGAAACTCTGTGTGACCAAGGACAACTTGAATCGTTAAGCATCAAGACGGGGTTTTGATAACTATCTCGGAAAGGAGGAGAGCGATGACTCCCCTGGAGTTTCATTTTTATGGATGAATGACGTACCGATTCGTATTAAGAATTATTCTGCAAGGCATGTTGATGTCTCTATTGGCTCTGCTGGATCCCTAGACGAATGGAGACTGACAGGCCTATATGGTTGGGTGCAGACAGCAGACAGGCATCGAACATGGGCTTTGATGAGACAATTGGCTGTGCAGTCGTCCCTACTTGGGTCATTGTGGGAGACTTCAATGAGATACTTACTAGGGATGAGAAATCCGGAGGTCGTGTGCGTGGATTAGCATAGATGCAAGCGTTTCAGGAGGTAATGATGGATTGTGCGTTGGTGGATATTGGGTTCTCCAGCAGCCCTTTTACATGGTCCGATCATCAAATAAAGGAGCGGCTTGACCGGCCATTGTGGACAGTAGAGTTGCATGCACTATTCTCCAGTTCCTCGTTGACACATTTGGCCCCCAGTACATCTGATCACAGTCCATTATTATTGCAGGTGCGTGTGAGCCCACACCAGTATCGCTCTCCACGACGTAGGTTTCGATTTGAGCATTTTTGGGCATCCCATGCAGAGTGTGAAGGTGTAGTCCAGCGGGGTTGGGCAATGCAGAGTAGGGGTGATCCCCTCAGTCAGGCTGCTGCTAAGATAAAATGTACAGGTCATGGGCTTTAGACATGGCAGCACCCTACTTTTATGTTCCGGAAGACGGAGATGTAAGTAGTAAGAAACAGGCTTGATGAACAATTGAGCATCCCTTTCAATCCTATGTATAATGCTGAGAAACAAGCCCTTAATGCCCTGTTTCAAGAACTGCTTACTCAAGAAGATATTTTCTGGATTCAGTGATAAAAAGCTTTGTGGTTGAAGGCAGGAGATCGTGATACTGCTTTTTTTTCATCGTAGGGCTTCTAATAGACGTGCTTGGAGTACTATCAAAGCCTCAAAGGTTTGTTTACTTCTGAAGGTGTCGGAGATAAAAGATATTGAAAAAGTGGTCACAGACTATTACCAAGGCATTTTTAGTGGTGAGGGAGTTCATGGGACAGCTTTGAATATTATTCTTAACACTATTCAACCTCGTGTGACTCAACCATGAACTAGGAGTTGATGGCCGTATATTCTGATGAGGCGGTCAAAAGTGGCATTATTTCAAATGCACCCTTCTAAGGCTCCGAGAACTGATGGGATGTCCCCTTTTTTCTTCCAGAAGTATTGGCATGTAGTTGGACCGGATGTGTGTACTGCGGTTAAGTCATTCTTATCTTCGGGGGTCTTGGCTACGGAAGTGAATTTTACACATGTGACGTTGATCCCTAAAGTACCGGATTTTAAGCGTATGACTGAGCTACGGCCTATAGCCTTATGTAATGTGCTATATAGGATTTGTTCAAAAGTGTTAGCAAACATATTGAAACGAATTCTTAATGATATTATCTCCCCCTTACAGAGTGCGTTTGTTCCAGGAAGGTTGATCTCGGACAATACACTGATAGCTACTGAAGTGGCACACTTTTTGCACACTAATAGACGTGGGGTTGAAGCACATTTCTCCCTTAAGCTGGATATTAGTAAGGCGTATGACAGGCTGGAATAGGATTTCATCCGGAGTATGATATTGAAGTTGGGTTTTGCTACCACTTGGGTTGACTTGGTGATAACTAGTATTACTATAGTGAGTTATTCCTTTTTGGTGAATGGGGAGGTTTGTGGATATGTGAAGCCATCTAGGGGAGTCAGACAGGGTGATCCGTTATCACCTTATATTTTCATACTCTGTGTTGAAGGGTTCCTCTCTTATCCAGCATTTTGTCACTCAACGATGGCTCAAGGGGATGAAAATGAACTCGGTAGCTCCGGTACTACATCATCTACTTTTCGCAGATGATAGTTTTCTATTTGGTTCTGCCAATGATGAAGAGTGTCAGCAGATGTGAAACATTTATACACTTATGAGATAGCCTCAAGTCATCGGCTTAATCTACGGAAAAGTAGTGTGGCTTTTAGTCGACATTTGCCTATGGATAGAGATGTGGAGTTGGCAAATATCCTGGGGGTGCAAAGGGTTGATAAGCATGACCGATATTTTGGATTACCTACTCATGTGGGAAGAGTAAAACTGCAGCTTTCAGTTATTTGAAAGAGAAACTTACTAAGAAACTTGTCAGTTGGAGGACAAAATTTTTAAGTGGTGCAGGTAAGGAGATTCTTATTAAGGTTGTGGCTCAGACAGTTCCAACTTATGTGATGAATTGTAATATGTTGCCTATCGGATTGTGTGATGATTTACACCAGCTTTGTGCAGGCTTTTGGTGGGATGACACAGAGGAAAAGAGTAAAACTCATTGGCGGTCTTGGGAGCGTTTGTGTATTCCTAAACAGAAGGGCAGTATGGATTTTAAGGATTTACATAGCTTTAATATGGTGATGTTAGCCAAGCAGGGTTGGAGACTAATGCAAAATACAGATTCCTTGATTGCTCGACTTTATAAAGCTTTGTATTTTTCAGATAGTGATTTTCTCCATGCTCAGTCGGGTACATCTCCATCTTTCTCCTGGAGAAGTATAGTGGGTGATAAAGCAGTGTGTGTCACGCCCTGATTTTTAACACAAATAAAAATCGATATACATTCTCATAATTATACATGCGCGATCATTCAGCCATCAATACCAAATACTTGGAAGACTTTTTCCCTTTATACAACATACATACTGATGCCATGAACCCTCAAAGTCAATATATTACACGAGTTTACGAATTAAATTATCCACACAAGATAAAACTAAATGCTCCTCAGAGCTCATTACAAGCGGAAGTCTTAATAATGGTAAAGTCACAAAATTTTCTTCTACCGTAAACCTGCTAGCATGCTACTTCAGTTCAGCCACAATTACCTTGATCTGCAGAATTAACCCCTATACCGTTGAATAGTGTACCAGCTTGCATACAAAAAAAGTTGGTAAGCTTATGAAAGCTCGTATGAGTAACTCAAAACAACAGCAGAAAAACTCACACGTTTCAATTAAGGAAACAACTCACGCAATTCACGGAATAAATCCACACGTTTCAATTAAGGAAACTACTCACCCAATTCACGAGATAAACTCACACAAAACCATGGGATAAATCCACATAAAACCACGGTGGACAGACTAGAGCTCTAACTGATCGCATCCACTAACCCGACCAAAGGCGTGAATTCTCAATTTCCCACCCACGATCACATTTGGTGACCCATGACCCTCAACTCGTAAGTCTTTGGATCCACGGTATAAATACCAAAACATGTAAAGGAGTCGTACTGGACTCAAAATGTTACACAAATCTAAAATAAAAGATTCCCCTCAATTGATCCCTATCAATTACTCCCGGTACAAGAGCCCCATAAAATAAACCACCCACGAACTAAATGTTCCACGATACACAACACTTTTCAAAACAATAGAAATCAACCATTTCACAAATATTGTTTCACGAAAAGTCATACCCAAAACAATAAAATGAACGCACCCACAATTATTGTTTTATCACACAAATCCACCTACACATATATGTTTCACGTAAATAAATATATATATATATATATATATACACACACGTAGTCATTCGCTCTGGAATGCCTACTAATACCATCTATAGTTTACAATCGAAAATCCGAGTAAAACATTAATATACTTAAACTCATTTTCCTACATGTGAACCGCAGTCCTATGAGCCGTAATCGATCAAGTTCATATCATTTCAAAAACAATTCAAAATTAACCAATTGATTCGTTCGTAAATGAACGTTGTGAGATTACTCACCTCGAAACTCCTGCTGCGTCTTCAATACAGAACACAGCAGCCAAGCAACAAAATAGCCATCCAAAGAATACTTCGTCAAGTATCTAAGGAAGTACAACTTGATTCAGTCAACAAATCATAATTAAATAAAGGTCGAATCCCCAAATCGAACTAAAATCTCAAAGTAATGCCAATTGAGGTGAAATCACTTTTAAGACCTCCCAAAGTCTCCGGAATATTTCCACAATCGATGTGTCCAAACCACAAGTCGATCGGATGCTCGAATCCTCACGGATTGAATAAATCGACGGGTATGAAACCGTAAAAATCAAAACAAATCCATATGAACTCCAAAAATTGCGTGTTATATATCGAAATTCTCGTATCGACGAGTGAAAGATATATAATACTAGAAAAAGTTCCTTACATGGCCGGAATGCCGCCAGTCAAAACTCAATATTTCACAAAACTCCCAATATCAAAGTTGTTCATGTCAGCATGCTTATCAATTCTTATAACTAGCACAAAATTAAAATTGAAGCATAAAGGGTCGAAAACTACCTTGCAGGCTGTGAATTACTGTTCAGTCAGAGTTCAACCAAGTTTCACACAAATCGACCCAAACAACCGCCATAGATCGATCAAGGAGGCTTCCACGAACTCAAAGCAGGAAGCTTGAAGCCAAGATGTTGCCGAAACTGTGTTTCCGATCATGTCTGATTTCACACAATTTCGCCGCCTTCTAGCGTTGCCACCGCTGAGAATCATCACTAAAGGATGCCAGAGGGACGACCGGAGCAAGCAGGCGAACTGATCTGGAGAGTTTCACTGCTGGAGACCACCGGAAATCGCTGGAAAATTCGGGTTGGGTCGGCCGGATCCGGGTTAGGTCAGACTGGATATTTTCGATTTTAAAGGTGTCGACCGAGAGAGAAGAGAGAGAGGAGAGTTTCCTAAAAAGGAAAATGGAATTTCTGAAAATATTCTCGGAAATTCCCTATATATACTAAAACGAAAACTTTTTTCGAAAGCCATAACTTCCTCATACGAACTCCGATTGACGCGTTCCACTTGTCCACGAAATCGTATCGACGCGCTCTACAACTTTTGTGAGCAAAGTTTTCAGGAGAATCCCATCGTCTAAAGTCAACCTTGAACCGCCCCTAATTTCACATTTTTCGAATAATAATTCGTCCGAAACACCTCCGCTTCGTCCACGAGCCATGAAATCGTCCAATAATCACGAATTAGATTCCGAAAAAGCCTCGAAAAATAAATACGAATCTCTGGGGCATCACAATCTACCCCCTTAAAGAAATTTCGTCCCGAAATTTACATGTGTCATGCCAACAAGTACGGATAAATCATGCTCAAATCCAATTTTTTATTCCTCAGCAAGAATGCCCTTATCTCAATGTAAAACTTATTTCAATCTAATAATGGATACAGGTACCCCACCTAATATGACAACAATGAGAATCATTACCACACCACTTGGTGACATATAATTGTTCCATGGACCTCATCTTTGTAAACCTCACAACACAAGAGTCTAGAATCTGTTGTCACAACATTATCTGCATCACCGCTAAATACTCGTCCTACCATCTCAGAACACAAAATCACGATAAAGTCTAGCCTTGATCACCCATACATAGCTCACCAGATGGCACTTCAGTATGTGGAAAAGTAGAAGTTGACTTATCATTTTTTTTATGCGAAAAGACAGTGATTAAAGATGGAAGCCTATAGGCCATCTAGAGTTTATAACATCAAAGTGGAGTGCATTTGAGCCACTCCTTGGTATAAGAAGTTGACTTATCATGCTAATATAGGAAAGTAAGCTGATGTGGATACCTAGTCACTAAACCGCAATAAAAATAATCGTCCAGATTACATGCAAAATAAATCATGGTTTTTGAACTTAAAACTAATTAACCTTTTAGTTATTTTAGATTCTTATACCAATTCAGTAATAAAATTTACCAAAGACATTATATTGCTTTTGATATCCACAATGCATTTAAAAGCACATTTGCCAAATACTAGATTGATTTATTTCATAGCTGATTAGGTTACAACAACCCTAATAAAAGCATAAAAAAATGAAAACGGTTAGAGCCTATGACTAGACCCAATAGAACAATTAATAAAAACGGCAGGAATCTAACAAGACTCAAAAGAACAATAAATGATAATAAAACTTCTGATTTAATTTAGGAGTCCTTTTGGATGCTCCTCATCAATTAAGTAGCAATACACCTCATCATGTTATAAGTTTAAGCCAACAAAAAATGGGAGGCGTCCCACCAATATATGTCTCCTTCTGTTTTTTAACCAACGGCGACTTAGCTCTGTTAACTTGTGTTATTTTTAATTAAAAAACTAGATTTATTCATCTCCTCTGTTCTCATCGCCTTCTCTGTGAAAAATCCTTCGCACTTCAGCCATGGTTATTCAAGGAAGAAATCAAAACATAGTTTCATCCCTTACTTCTCTCTCATCAAAACCATATCAAGTTTATTATATTAAATCGTTGAAGCCAATTTTGTTTGATTAAGAAATTCAAAAGTTTGAATTGCATATTATTGAGGTCCTTGAGCATTGTTCCCCATTTCATCGTTCTCCTCTCGATCCCTGAAACATACGAAGCGTCCTCCTCTTCCATCCGCCGCACCATATCCAAGTTCATGGTTGGAGAATTCATGGTTTCAATTACAATCTGATTTTGGTAAAGTGGAGCAGCAAAGATTATTTGAAACACAAAATATTGTTATAGATCGTAACAAATTGTTTCCCTTGATACCTGGATACCAACAGTTCGATCTGCCATTGAAAAACCCAGGTAACTTCTTTTTGCTTTCCTTCCAAATGAAACCCAATTGATCTAATTGGAACCCACAAACCCAAATAGAACAACTTAATGTAAAAACGCTGTGGAGTATTGAAGAGTTGGATAAGTGTATAGCTATCAGAAAGTAATTTTCTGCGTAGTTATAAATTTAATGATACTCAATGACGTAGCCTTCAATCAAAAGTAAATATATAAATAAATGAGAGAAAGAATTTGTTGTGAATTGAAGGTATAGAAAACTATGTGTTCACCTCTGTGCTGAGGTCCACCAAATGGTCATCTGATTAATGGTCTTCTTAAAGCCAAGTAGAAGTTGAACCTAGTTAAATAAAAGAGGTTCAAGAAATCAGCTCTACTTTTTTTTTTTTTTTTTGATGACAAGAAATCAGCTCCACATGAAAATCAAGAAACAAGAGAGTCATATTAAGGTTCCCATGCTAATGGAAACTTATCATAAGAAATATCGATACACAAGAATATTAACCAAACCCAGAATCAAGTGAGCCTCTATGCCATATCAATGTGATGGTGATGGTTGTGTGCACCATTTGCCTTCCCTCCTGAACCGGTCATGAGGTAATGTGCGGACACAAAACTGTTGAAACAATGTGGTACTATACAGTGTGGTTCATAGATATTATAAAACTAAACCAAGTTGGTAAGGTCGAAGGACTAACTTTGAAATCTCTAGGTTCTCCATCAATTATGGGTTCATCATCTGTAGTACCCTGAAAATTCATCATTAATTTATGACGGTTTTCTGGAGATTATTGAATAGATTGTTAGGTTTAGGGTAGAGTGGAAATATTCTGGACGAATATTTATTCGAAAAGCACGTTTTAGAGGGTGTACGAAGTTTGACTTTTTATACGTTGAGTTCCTCCAAAAACTTCTTTCACAAAAGTTGTAGAGCGCGTTTTTTATTATGAGTCTTTGGTTGATTTGGTGTGAGAGGAATAACTTAGTCTGGAAGGGTGGTACGTTTCAACCCATGCATATGATCCAGTGGTGTAAACAGCATTTGGAGGATTTTCAGCTATACCATCCAAAGGCTACGAGGAAAAGAAAAGATAGTTGACTAAATGGGAATGTCCCCCTTCAGGAAGACTGAAAATTAATGTTGATGGGGCTTTCCGCTGATTTTGGAAGTGGTGGTATTGGGGTGGTGGTCAGAGATGAATGGGGCATGGGTATTGCGGCAATTGCAAGGCCTTTTCTGCATGCACACTCGACTATTAATATGGAAGCGGAGGCGTGTAAAGCTGGTCTTTTTCTTGGTATACACCAAGGTTGGACAGAAATTGACATTGAAAGCGACTCTACCATTCTGATTGCTGCTCTCAATAGTAAGGAGGTGAATTATTCGGAGGTAAGTCGAGTTTTGGATGATTGTAAATATTACTTATCTGCTTTTCAATCAGTTAGAATTCGGCATATCTACCGTGAAGCAAATGGTGTTGCATATAGGCTTGCTCACCTTGCTAGTGTTGATTGGTTAGATGATGTTTGGTTAGACGAGACTCCTGTTATTATTCAGGATGTACTCTACGAGGATTATTTTCATTGTTCTAATGTAGCACGGGGTTCAGGTTTTATGTCTCTCCCCTCCGGTTGCAAAATATTATTATTTCAATAAATGGAACTGGGCGTGAGGCTAAGCCTCCCAGCTGGGTTCCAAAACCCATTTCATAAAAAAAAAAGAAAGTTGTAGAGCGCATCAATACGAGTTTGTGGACATGTGGCACCTGCAAATTGGAGATCGTATGAGAATGTTATTGGCGTTTGAAAATTTGGGAAATTTCTATCCGGATTTTTTTCATAATACCCAAAATTTCCTTTTTTTTTCCATTTTCTTCCCCAGAATTCTCTTGGTTCTTTCTCCTCTGTGCGGCCCGACCCGGTACAAAACCCTGCATTCCGACCCGACAGAATCTTCCACCTCCGGCCACCAACGACGACGCAACCACCGGCCTTGAACTTAGACCAACGTAGGCCACCGCCCTCTGGTGCTCGCCAGCGACGACAACAATTGGAAGTAGCAGATCAGAGCTCCCATAGTTGAACCTTTCGGGATCCGACCTGAATTCCTGATTTCGGCATCCCCTCCGGCCGATCATCAGCTTCCTGGAAACATCTTCTCCTCTAGATCATGCCCATACCTGCCTTGAAGGATGATTCAAAGTGTAGAGTGAAAGATTAAGGTTTGAAGCTTTCGACGGCTCTGGTTGAATATGGAAATGTAATCAGGACGACTGAGATTGATCCAACTTCCAGACTTGATTTAGGAATATCTAGACCTCTTCTCGCTTAGCTCTAGGTAGAAAAGTTGCTCATCTCTTCAATATGAACAAGTTTGTAGTTGGTCACTTTGTCATCGGAGTTGGTTGGTTGGTGTTGACCTCTGTTGACCGGGCGTTGACCGCCCACTGCCGATGGCTCGTGGCAGCGTGTTCTGCCTTCTTTTTGGGTTCTGTTTTCAGTTTATTCATCTACTTATCCGTACAAGCATTTTGATATATTATAAGGTCATTTTGGGAAGTGTTGATGCATGCTAGATTTAAGGTTTTACTGTTTTTTTCTCGGTCTGCTATATGTGAGGATCCAACCGTCAGGTCCTCTTTAAATTTGGAATGGACGACCATAGGGGCAATCTATGAAGATTCGACCGTTGGATCATCATATATTTGTGTTTTGTGAATGTGTGCTAAGTGAAACCTTACGTAACTAAGTGATTGAAGGAATTGTATTGAGGGAATTTGGGCAATTGGGTAATCATGGTTATTTAAGAAGATGCAGCTGAAATTAGAGGTGAGTAAATCTCACGTGATTTATGTGAAGACCCGAAATTTAATTTAAATAAATTAATGTAATTCAATATTTGTTCAATAATATGAATTATGAATTTGGGCTTGCTTCGTATGTCGTTGTGTGAGGAAAGGGGTTACGAATGAATTTTACTTTCGAAACGAACGTTATTTAGGGAGTCGTGAAAATTGACTTTTTATACGTTCCAAATTTGGAAAAACGTCCTTCATGAAAGTTGTAGAGCTCGTCAATACAATCTCGTGCATATGTGGAACGCAATATTCAGAGTTCGTATGAATAAGTTATGAATTTTTGAAAACTGAAATTTTTCTATAAATATTAAGAAAAATCTGATTTTGGATTATTGTGATTTGTATTTTAATTGAAGACGCAGCGGGAGTTTCGAGGTGAGTAAAACTCACGTGGTTCATATTACGAACCGAGTGCTTTAAATTATTTCTTTTGTCGCAATTGTGTGAAAAATATTTATGTTTAAATATTTATTTTTAAAATCACATGGACTTGATCAACTACGGTCCATACGTAAGTAATATGAATTTTTAATTATACAAATGAATTTCACGATTTCTTGTGTGAACTATAGATAGTATTAGTGGTCATCCCTGAGTGGATGATTACGTATATATATATATATATATATATATATATATATATTTAGGTGGAATATATATATGGGTGGTGTGTTGATGTGATTGAGTTGGAATGACGATTTGGATTATATTTCAAATGCTTACAATTTCATAATAATATTGTGTATCTTGGATGAGTTGATTTCATTGTGTGAAAATATATTGTTGTGCTCATTTATGGATTTAGGGTCAACATAGTGACCGGTATGGGGAAATCGGACGCTCTAATCCTAGGTGGATGATGAGATACGATTGGTTGAGTGAGTTGGATGCCACAACCCTTATCGGGTAATGAGGCTGGATTAAGTACGAGTATCAGACGTTTTAAATATATATATACGTATACATATTGATGAAATACGATAAAGATAAATATGTCGGATGTCATAACCTGGGCCAGGGGACGGGCTACGATTCAGTTAGAGCTCTAGTCTGTCAAATACCGTATTTTTATGAATACGATTTCGAGGTTTTGGAGAAGAAAGATGGGAGTTTAGGTTTTGTGTTGAATTGTTGATTTGGTGATGGATTGTGAGATTGTTGTTTCTTTGCGGACGTGGAAATTGTTGAGTGTTGACTTGGGTGAAATAAATATGAATTAATTAAACAACCGTTCTTTCTTTTTACTCATACGAGCTTTCTAAAGCTTACCGGGTTTTGTGTTGTTGCAATCCCGGTATATTATTCAAATGGTGTAGCAGATATTCCTGCAGGTCAGGATAACCAGGGAGGTGACCGTGCTGTTTAGGAGTTACAACATTTATTTGTTTTCATTTAAGTTGTGAGGTTTGTTATGCTCATTTAGGGCTTTACAATTTAATTTGTGAGTGAGTTGTAATAATTATCCGAGACTAAATTCAGGTTTTGAAATTAAATTGTGTGGTGAGGTTGTTAAGAAAAAAAAAATTTCATGATGATTATTTTGAGTTGTGAAAATTTTCATGTTTCGGATTTTGAATTTTTATTCTAAAATTCGGGGCGTGACAGTTCATTTACAAACGGGAATTACTTATTTTTTGGAATTAATTGATAAATTGTAAATCGTTTTCAAAAATGAATATTTGTTTTAAATGATATGAACTTGATCGACTATGGTTCATAGGACTGTAATTCACAGGTATGGAAAATGAGTTTTAAGCATAAAAATGAGTTTCTCGAGTTTTTGTGATTGTGAACTATAGTTGGTATTAGTGGCGTTCGTGAGAGGATGACTACATATTTATATAAATGAAATGATGCGTTTATGTTATGAAGAATGGAGTTTTGGTGTGGAATTGGTATGGGTTGTGATTGTGATTTTCTTATAAATGTGTATGGTTTCGTATTGTATAACCAAGGTGATGATTATGATTGATATTGCGGAATGGTTATGATGATATTGATGGTTTCGATGAGCTTTATAGTCATTTATATTTCACTAAGCGTTTGAAGTAGATTGTTGAGTGAATTAGGTTATGTGTTATTTAAGAAATTCCATGTGCATGTAATCTCTTGAACTAAAATCATACGCAGGGATTGCCATTATTTTGTATTGTTGTAGTTGCATATAATCTCCTGAACTAGACCTTATGCAGGGATTATCATTGGTTTGCCTTCATGTAATCACCTGAACTAAATCATATGCAGGGCTCACTATTTTGTTGATTTGTTTAATTTCAGTATTCTGGTATTCTTTTTTGTTTGTTGGAGTTTACTCATACAAGCTGTCAAAAACTTACTGGATTTGTTGTTGCAACCCGGTGCACTTTTCAATGGTGTAGGGGTTGATCCTGCAGGTCAGATAAATCGTAGCTGAAGTAGGATTCGTGCTGTCATAATAGTTCAGAAGCTAATTTTGTTACTTGACTTTCTCTAGACTTCTGTTTTGTAGTAAGCTCTGAGGGAGCATTTACTTATTATTTTGTTAACGCAACTTAATTCGTAAATTTTGTGTGATGTAATATATGACTCTAGAGAATGAGTCTGTATTGAGATTGTAGGTTCTAGACATTATCATGTACTTATTTTAAGTTGAAAATTTTACAGATATTTAGTGTGATGTCTGAACCATTCACCCCCTGTATAATTGTTTTGTTTATTATTTGTGCTTGAAAATTAGAGCCTGATACCATCACCTTCTACAATAAAAATTAAGTAAAATAGTCATAACTCATAACAAATGCAAATATTTTGGGGAATACATAATGATACTTCTATATTAGGCATTAAATAAATTAATTGCCAACATGTAGAGAACTAAATGAGACGGAACCAAATACATGAAAACATAGGAAGATATATTCTATGTCCATGCAACAGGAAGAAGTATCCCTTGTTTAACTAATAGTCTAATACAACCAAATTCACAGAAAGACCAACTCCAAACTAGAAAACAAAGTATAAAGAATGAAAGCATACTTGCCCATCTTGCATCCCTTCTCAATATCAACAGTGATGAAATATCCTTCCCTATCACTCCCTCTGACATTGTTTGCACACCTGAACAGCATAATGGAGTATTTGTTAAGGTAAACATAATAGTATATTCATAGTAAAAGTAAATGATAGAGTGACAGGCAAAACAAATTGCTCCATGACGAAGAGGTGACATACGTATAAAAATAGAATATTTTTTCAAAGGAAACTTGTTGCCAAGAATGGATGAATAAATATTGTCATCTCTCCATTTTGCTTCTATGATTTTAAGTGGTAAAACGCTACATATGAAATTCTGAAAGCCACGTAATTGAGAGGTAGATACTAGATATAGCCAAAGACCGGTCTTGCCTTCAATATAGAGGGTCCCCCAATGTAGCAACTACATCATCGCCCTTGATGATTTTTATCTCCCAGTTCAGCAAAGCTCTATCACTGAAAAAGCTACAATAAACCTTGATATTTTGAGTATCCGCTCAAAATGACAAAATCAGAAAATTGTAAGCTAGAGTACAGCCACCTCACTTCCAACTTTTCAGTTAAAAACACACATAAAGCCTAAATTAGCTGACGGGTGAGTGGTGACATTCCAGTGCATTGCCTCTGTCGTCGAGACGGTCCATTTCCGGATCGTAAAGCCTACCTTTCACCGGCGTTCCTAATTCGTCAACCAAGTCCGGTTTCGTAATCTTCAAAACGCTATGCTTTCGTGCCTCTTCATCTGTCAAGAATCTAACCTCTCATGATTAAACAGAATTAAACCTCTGATTTTCAAATAATTGCTCGGAAACAAATATATATTATTAAGCTCGTATTCAACTCAGCACAAATACTGAAGGAAAACTAAAACTCAAATATGGAGAAAGGGAAGAGAGAGAGAGAGGTACCTCTAAGTTTAAAGTGAGCAAGCATGCGGGCTTAAACGATTCTCGACCCGATCTCTCGTATCACACTCATGATTCCATCTCTCCTCCCAAAACAAATATCCTTTCCCGCCAAAGAAAACTAAAATCGTTTTTGTTTCAGTTCGGCCGCACGTGCAGGGTATGTGATTGCAGTAAACCTAATTTTATTCACTTGCACACGCACTGTTAAATCCCATGTGGAGAGCCTGCCCAAGTGGGCAGCAGGCACTCTCCTGCCTTATCTCCTTTCTCCAGGTTTCTCTCTCTGTGTTTATTTAATACCCCGATATCTCGCTCCTTCTAGACACAACTACAAACTATCAGCTAGCTAGACTGCGACTGATACTGAAATGGAAGAGCTGAAGCCAACCCCGGCCAACTCATCCCCCCTCACCCCACTCGGCTTCCTAGACCGAGCCGCCACCGTCTACGGCGACTGCCCTTCTGTCATATACGAAGACACCACCTACACGTGGAGCCAGACCCACCGTCGATGCCTCCGCGTCGCTTCCTCCATCTCCTCCCTTGGCATCCGACGCGGCCAAGTCGTCTCCGTCCTCTCCCCCAACATCCCCGCCATGTACGAGCTCCACTTCGCCGTCCCCATGTCCGGCGCCGTCCTCAACACCATCAACACCCGCCTCGACACCCGCACCGTCTCCCTCCTCCTCCGCCACAGCCAATCCAAGCTCCTCTTCGTCGACCACACCCTCAGCTCCCTCGTCCTCGATGCCCTCCATCTCTTCCCTCCCAACACCCCCACCCCCCTCCTCGTCCTCATCGCCGACGACGATGCACCCCATCCCAACTCGGACTCCCCCTTCTGCGCCACGTACGAGGAAATGGTGGACAGCGGCTATCCTGACTTCCAGTGGGCCCTACCGGAGAACGAGTGGGACCCAATGACGCTGAACTACACTTCCGGCACTACTTCCTCTCCCAAGGGAGTGGTCCACTGCCACAGAGGGCTCTTCATCATCACCGTCAACTCTCTCCTCGACTGGGCCGTACCCAGACAGCCCGTCTATCTCTGGACGCTTCCGATGTTCCACGCCAACGGCTGGAGCTACCCTTACGGGATCGCCGCCGTCGGTGGGACCAACGTCTGTGTCCGCAAATTCGACGCGCATGTCATCTACAACTTGATCAGACGACACGGCGTCACTCACATGTGCGGCGCCCCGGTGGTCCTCAACATGCTGACGAATATACCAAACACGGAGCCTTTGAGGAACCCGGTCCAGATCATGATCGCCGGAGCTCCGCCGCCAGCAGCGGTTCTGTCTCGGACTGAGTCGCTGGGATTCTTGGTGAGCCATGGGTACGGGTTGACGGAGACGGCAGGGCCGGTGGTGTCGTGCGCGTGGAAGCCCGGATGGAATAAGTTGCCGGCGACGGAGAGGGCGAGGCTGAAGTCGAGGCAGGGAGTGAGGATGGTGGCCATGACCCACGTCGACGTGGTGGATCCGGATACGGGTGCGCCGGTTAAACGCGACGGTTCATCGCTTGGGGAGGTGGTTTTCAGAGGCGGGTCTGTGATGTTGGGTTATCTGAAAGACCCAAAAGGCACGGCCAGTTGCATGAAAGACGGTTGGTTTTTCTCAGGCGACGTGGCGGTGATGCACCCGGACGGGTATCTGGAGATCAAGGATCGATCCAAGGACGTGATCATTAGCGGGGGGGAGAACGTGAGCAGCGTGGAGGTCGAGTCGGTTCTCTACACCAACGAGGCGGTGAACGAGGCGGCAGTGGTGGCTAGGGCTGACGAGTTTTGGGGGGAGACGCCGTGCGCGTTTGTGAGCCTGAAAGCTGACGTGGCGCGGAGGCCGACGGAGAAGGAGATAATAGAGTATTGCAGGGGGAAGTTGCCGCATTACATGGTGCCGAAGACGGTGGTGTTTAAGGAGGAGCTGCCGAAAACGTCGACGGGAAAGATTCAGAAGTTCGTGCTGAGAGAGATGGCGGCCCAGTGTTACTTGGTTCGGGGGTCGTTGCGGAACGGGTACGCGGCGGTACGGGTACGCAATACGTCAGCCTCTATGATACGCAGTACGTCAGTTTTTATGAGTGTGTTTGGTATGACTGTGCTTTGAAGAAAAACTGGCTTTTGCTTATTTTTGAAAATAAGTGGCTGAAAAGCAAAACAGCTGAGTGTTTCGTAAACTAGCTTTTTATAAGTGCTGTCAGTGGCAAAAGTAGTAGTAAAGTGTTTGGTAAACTCAAACGGACTTGTGTTTTTTATTTGTGGAATGACCTTAGACATAAAAGAATTTTTCCCTTAATTATGTGGTTATATAATGTAGTTGCATTGCTCTTGTTTTTTTTTTTTCCCCTTTCCTGTGAAGAACTTGAACGATTAGTAACCTTTAGAATTTACTTATAAAATCTTTGGTGGTTAACCACCTCCATTCCAATACCCGGGGCATGTAACATTTCTTATTTGATGCTATACATAACTAGCACAGAATACTTGTGCTTCTACATCAAGCTCAAACAAAGGATCAAAACTAACAACTATAAAATAAAAGATCATCATGAGTGGTAACATTGGTTTCCCACTTTGGAAACAAAGCTCAAAATTGGCAAAATCAGTATCATCTAGCTTCATTTGACCACATGACAAGTAAAACAACTTGAGCATCAATCAACTTCCTTTGCTGATGTAATCTCTACTCCATGAAACGCTATGTGAAACTTACTCTAAAGTGATATAATTCAAGATCACAGCATAGGTACAATGATCTCAGCAACATGAACAATATCATTCAATAATTCACTTGAGCGCTTATTGACAATTCACTTAAATTTCAGCATACTAACATCTTATTGACAATTCTTTTCCACGAATCCGCCTGCACTTGGTTCCTCCAATATCCTGCATCCATTACAGGATCTCCACCGTGAGGAGGACTCCCATTGTTGCTATCCATGAACCTTACCAACCAACAAAATGTCAAACAAAACAATAGACATTCAATATCAAGTTGCTAAACTTTTCCCAACATAAGTTCATAAATTCAATTACGCAAAATCAAAGCCTGAAATTCACATGGAATCGAAAACCCAACAAAGTTCATGGACAATCCAAGCAAGAAAATCACACACAAGTTGCTAACTTTGATGGATCATAGATGATTTTTGATTCTGAAAACTTATCCATTTGATCTAAACTTTAATGGATCATACACAGGTTGCTAACTTTGATGGAACATGGTGATTTTTGATTCTGAAAACATTCACACTTGCACATTTTACTAATTTGATTAGCTACACGATATTGATTAAGTAGCTAGCTCTGAATACTATGATTCTTTCTTTATTTTACACAACTTACTAACCCATGATGTAAGAAGGGGTCGGTAAGTTGATTACAATGGTCTTGATCTTGGTCATCATGTTGATGCTGTTGGTGATTCCCCGTGACCCAATTCCACTATCTTTATATACCCTGTCATTCATCACAAAACTCTATGTTAATATGATGCAATGCAAGCAAACTAGACTACTTTGGTGGGTGTAATTCTGAAGAGATAGCTCACCTGAAATAAAAAGATATCTGGACCACGAGCAGGCGCCGAGTTTATCTGAACTGTTCCTGTCTCCATTGCATCCCTGATCAACATTGCTTTGTTGATGTCTTTGGTGCATACACAGTCCTGTATATTCATCAATACAACAAATGCCATTGTCGGCGAGCATTAATGCGCCATCCTGAAATAAGATCAAATGTGATATATCAGCAATCTTATAACAAAGGCGCTATAAGATTACCAAATGGAAAGCATCTCCTCATTTATGCCTTGTCCAACATCTGCCTCTCAAATGTAAATCTCGATTTTTTTTTTAAATCACACCCCCTGCACTTCAGATTGTGCATGGATCAAAACATTATTGCATCAACAAAACTAGTATACATAAGCAAATTTGTAACTTGTGCATGAAACGAACTATGAATGCTGCGAATAAAAAATATTTGGTTTGCAGGCATAAATATGGAAGCAAGCTACAGTATGTAATTGCATGATCCAAGTTTCTTTGACATTTTGATCTCTCATCATTTCTTCTCTTGAGACAGAATTTTAAAGGCATAAAAATTTGTGCATGCTTGTATAAATTGAGAATGAGATTCTATGATAAAGAAACTCAAGTGCAAGTGCATAGATCTTATAAATTTAAAAAACAAAATTTAACCCAATTCTCAATTCTCAATTCTGAAAACAAAACTTGTTCATCTATTTCCAATTCTCCAATAAATATACAAACTTGTTCATCTATTCTCATCACAAAACAAAACCCAAAATTTCAGGTTTTCGGGACAGAGAGAAATGAAATCAAACCCATGTAATCAAAATCACGAACAAAACTTGTTACCGAACTCGATGTGACCACCGGGGAGAGCGAAGAAACAGGAACGACGTCTTAAGAGCATTGAGAGAGAGAGAGAGAGAGAGAGAGAGAGAGAGAGAGAGAGAGAGAGAGAGAGAGAGAGAGAGAGAGAGAGAGAGAGAGAGAGAGAGAGAGAGAGTTGACGGAGAAGGCAGAGTTGAGGAAGAGAAGAGGCGTCTCTTGGGTAGGGGTGGAGGTTGGGTCGTGTAATTACACCAAATTCATAAGGGTACCCATTGGTATTTCGAAAAGTTCATTAATTTGCTACAGTGGCAGCATGGCTTTTAGAAGCAAGAAGCTGGCAGGAGGCTGCTTCGGCTTTTCCTCTCAAAAAGCCAGGGCTTCCAATAGAAGCCGGCTGTTAGCGAGTTTACCAAACACCAAATTCGGTTTTGCTTATAAGCACAGGAGCTGAAAAGCTCCCCCAAACGCAGCCTATGATACATAGTATGTCAGTCTCTATGATATAATATGCAGTACGTCAGTTTCTGTAATACGTAGTACGCTACGATAGATTAATTAAAAATTTAATTAAAATAATTATATATGATAAATATAATTATGAAAAAAAAATTGTCCTCACTGCTTAAAAATTAATTGAGTTTTTCAATCCAACAAAAAAAAATTATTTTTTTCAATGGTTGGAATCCAGTGAGAGGCTTGGCCATTACGCATGTCTAATTCCTTATTTTGAAGTGCCGCTTGAGTCTCTTGTTTTTGCAAATCTAGATATATGAGTTTGATATGTGTTCCTGGCCGAATCTGTTGTGCATGCCAAATCGGTTGTGCATTGAGACCGGGTGGAATAGGTTTGCTTGAAGTGTTCTTGGTACGCAATAAGGGGCGGAACTATATTCGTGCTCTTAATCCAAAATCAATGGAAATAGATGAGTCACCTTTAAGATTGGAGGTGGAGAATGTTAGATGGAAACTATGTAGATGAGCAATTGCTTCAGTATGACATGTTAGAGGTTGCAGGTGTTATTGAGGGGGGCCAATTGCTTCAGTAGAGGTTGCTGGTGTTATTGATGACAGACAGATGGCCTGAAAGGCTCAAACAGACGTGCACGTGCAAGTCAATTTTGCACCAAGAACCTGTAATGCAGTTGCACATAGGTTAGCTAGTCTGGCTTTCGATGACAATTACAGTGCCATATGGTCTATTGTACCTCCAGATTGCATTCTGGATGTTCTAGAGACAGATTGCACTATGTTATGCTAATTTCCATCAATGAAGATAATTCTCTTATTGAAAAAAAGTATGGAGCATACGGCTAAGTCAAACTAGAAGAAGAATGAACTATAGCAATAATATTAATAATTAAGTATGCAGCATGTTTAAATGATAATTATAAATGAACAGAGTCTAAAAGGTTATTAATAACAACAAAGAATTACCTTTTGCGCAACTACTGTTAATTGTGGAACTTGTGAACCATATGCATGTTGACCACCAACCATTGACATCCATAATTACAGCATCAGTTTAGGCAGCTTGTGTACCAAAAATACACTTTCACTTATGAAAATAGGTATATTGATTACGTAATAACTCTGCTTCTTCTCCATCTTCTGCTATCTTATTAAATGCTTCCATGAGAGCTGTAATCACTTCTATATCTTGATCAGGGCTTCTTTGAGGTAATCCTCCCAATACTAGTTTGCTGAGATACTCCCTATCATAAAATCTTGGCATTGGGGCAAATCCAACACAATGGATAGGGTAGTTCATTTTTTTTTTCACCTTTGGAGCACAATCTTTTTGACTTGTTGAAAATATTCAGAGTACAGCCCGGTCCTCATAACTTCTCTTATTTCCTCAAGCATATTGTCCATCCTTTCATAAACTTCACCCATATTTTTACCATCACCATCACAATAATTAATTGAAAATATATTGGCTTTGTGATATTCACTAAGAATCACTATAGCCATCACATTCTCCCAAATGTTGTCTTCCAACACTGCTACTGCTATGTCCTCCCCAAGTTTCCTTTCTCGGCATATAAAGTCTTCACTCAATCTTTCTATTTTTGAAGAACAACCGTACTTTCTAGTGCTTCTTTGCAATCAACAAGTCACTTCAACAAGATATAATGTGATGCAAATCTAGTTTTCGCTACTTTCAATAACTCCAATCGCCAGTGTAACGCCCCGATTTGCACCTCATCAAGTCGAGTACATTACAGTGCTGCGTATCCTTAGAACCTAAGCTAAGAATTTCTTAACTCAAATCCTAAGAACTAGCAAGGCAAAAAGAAAGAAACTAAAAGTACTTGTGTAAATCCATTAGGAAAACTTGAGCGCATAAGCATTTGTTTACGTGAGGTGAAAACTATAAAACCATCGGAAATCCTTTAAAGACAAATACAAGTCATTTCAAAACAATTATCGAATGTTCGTCCGGTTCAAGGCCAAAGTCCGAGAAATATACAAAAGAAGTATTTTATAAACGATCATAACCTCGATAAACAAGTTTTGCGAGAATAGAGAAAATAAGAAAACCTGTCACTCGAATCTAACTCCATCAATGACACAATTGAAGTATAGGGTAATTAAGCCACATTTAGCATTGCCCAACTGTCCCGTCTTCGTACACTGTACCTGTATCCACAAACTGTTGTAGCGATGAGATTTCGTCCTCACTACTCAATAAGACCCTACCCCAGCTAAGTGTAAAAACAATTTAAACCCGGCAAAGTGTGTGAGAAAACAAGCATATAAATAAACATGTTCGAAACCACAAACCGTTGTTCGTTTATAGAAATGTAGTAGGGATCTGAAGAATAAAACAAACCTGATGACCGATCGCTATGCCAACTATAACCTTACCACGATTTATATTGTTTAATGTGTAGTGAGAGTGTCCACTTACGCCGTATTACCTAGAAGTAGTGCCACACCTTAAAGAATGTCAGACACTCTTTAGTCCATACAACCCCTTTGGAGGTTTAGGGGATCGAAGCCCTAGGAAGTCGATATGCTCCTCTCACTCTCAGGTCATCAAACCATAGCTCATAGAAAATGAAATAAAAACCAAATTCTTTTTCAAGCATCATTAATTTCCATAAAATCTATGCATAAAAATTACTATTACTAACTGAGGCGAGTCTAGGATCCCCTACTTAGAATATTGTTGTCACGCCCCAAATTTTGAATAAATAAATTCAAAAGCCGAAACGCGAAAACATAACAATAACAAGAAAACACATAGAGAAATTTTCATTTAAACTAAGCAGCAACAAACCAAGCTCACAAATGTCAATACCGACTCGTTCTCTAAAGTCACATAACCAGTGTTTACAAATTAAACTGAGTTACAATTCAATAAGTAAACATGCTCACCAACTCTCTACACAGCGGAAGACTAAAAACAAAATACTTCTACGTCCAAGCTACGACAGCAACAACACCTCAACTTCGACGACTGTTACTCCTACCTGCACAATAAATCCTACACCATGGAATAGTGCACCGGGTTGAAACAACAACCCAGTAAGCTTGTGAAGCTCGTATGAGTAATCTCAATTAAAATGACTCATGCTTATCGTGAGATAAATTAAATCAACAATATTTAATTCCATAATACACAACTGAATTTAAAATCAAACAAGGTAAAAATCAGTAATACCAGCTTAGAAAATTAGTTCTGGAGATTACCCAAAAGCACACAATTCAAATCATAGCAACTCCTGCATATAACTTAGTTCAGGCGATTTCACTTAAAATCAAACAATTAGAATGACACGGAAAATATATAAAGAAGTCAAACAACTCACACTAGAGTCGATGATCACCCATCAACACCAAAGTCGATGATCACCCATCAACTCCCAAAAAATCACTAAGTGATAAATTATATTAATCCAACTCACAACATAATATGAAACTCATGTCCCTCTTGGATAACAAAAGAAAGAACCCACACGAAATCTCTTTCAAAACACGTGTACTCATGGGCCTCAAGTAACCTAACGTGTCACTCCCATGTAATACAATGACAGATAGACTAGAGCTCTAACTGATCGTAACCATTCACCCGGCCAAAGGCGTGGTTTCCGATATAATTGTCTTAGTCACCACTGTGACAATAAGTACATAGACCTGAAAAACAGTCACCACTATGACACCAGATCCGTAGATCCGAAAAATATTTAAAAAGTCACACCAACACCCGAATACTCTTTCAACACAATATAATCAATCATTCCATGATATAATGTATTGCCACGAAGAGTAAACGCACAAAACCACATTATGAATAATTCACAGTTCATACGCACATCACAATGTCACGTCATCCATATATATATTCCACGTAAATATATATATATATATATATATATATATATATAAGTAGTCATCCACGCAGGAATGACCACTAATACCAACTATAGTTCATACGTATTAAAACCAAGAAATTTATTTTATACTTAAATTCATTTTCTTACCAGTGAACCGCAGTCATATGAACAGTAGTCGATCGAAATCATATCATTTGAAAACAAATCTTTATTTGCATAAAACGATTTCACGATTTATAAATAAAACGAACGAAAAGTAATTCGGTTCGTAAATGAACCACGTGAAATTTACTCACCTCAAAATCCCGCTACGTCTTCTCTTACTACAGATATAAGGTATAGACTAGTCTCCGTCAACACCTAATGAATGTATGTCGCAACTTAGTACACAAATTGAAAACAATTAAGTGTCGAACCCCCCATTTGCCCTAAAATCTCAAAAGTCATGCCAATCGAAGCGAAACTATATCCGAGACCATCTAAGGTCTCCAGAATACTTATACGATCAATCTGTCAAAATTACAAGTCAATTGGACTGCCGAATCCTCACATATCGAACATCGATCGAACCAAAAACCAAAAAACTTTGAAAATTCAGAGCTTAATCATACGATATCCAAAATTTATGAATTATATATGCAAACGATCGTATCGACACATAGAACACAAAAATGGACAGAAAATGTTTTTGGGGTGGCCGGAAGTGGCTGGAAACCACCACCACAGTGGCGGCGCCGCCGCCCACCCAGAGTCAAAATTAGACAAAACTCCCAACATGAAAGTTCTTCATCTCAACTCCAATTACAAATTTCATAACTACATCAAAGTCAAATTTCAAGTCTAGGGGCTGAAATTTACCTCAAGAAGAAAGAGGCCGAAATCGTCCAAAATTGTCCAAACTCGCTCAAATCTGAAATTTGTCTTCCTCGGGTTGAATCAAGACATGAAACTTGGTGAGTTTGTAGAGCATGACAAGGCGAACAAAGCCTAGTTGGTCTCCCCTCCTAGTTTGGCCGGAGTTGGCCGGAATTTGAAGAAATGTCGGAAAAGTGGTCTGACATTCTTTGCTTCGATTCGTTGTTTATGGTGAATTATAGGATGCAAGGCATATGTGAATGGAAAGCTGGTTTCAAGGCGAAGAGATTGATATCAATTTCATGACCATAAGTGGCCGGATGAAGTCGTGGCGACGCCGGGAAGCCAAGGCAGCGAGGAGGAGAAAAATCTGGAATTTTCGGGTTTCCTTTTTGGGAAAAATAGAGTTTTTGATATTTTTCCGGAAATTTTGCTATTTAACAAAAATGTTAATTTTTCCGATGGCCATAACTTCTTCATACGAACTCCGATTTTCGTGTTCCACATGTCCATGAACTCGTATCGACGCGCTCTACAACTTTCGTAAAGGAAGTTTCAGCCAAATCCAAACATATAAAAAGTCAAACTTCGTAACCCCCTGAAACGTGTATTTTGAATAATTAATCGTCCGAAAATAATTCCACTCCACCCTCGAACCACGAAATCGTAGAAATGAATATTTTATTAATTCCCAGAAATTCTAAAAAGTTAATAATGAACTTTCGGGGTATTACAATTGCAGCTCTAAATCCATTCGCTTTCCTAAGCCAACACCACCACGTTTCACATTTTGAATTACTGGAGTCCCTAGTCCGACAATGATAGTATTCAAGTGTCAATACCATTTTCCGATCAATAACATTTACAAATGTTCAAATTGACTTTGGACACCTAGTCCAAATATGATACTTGAAAACTTTCTCATAAAAGTTGGATTCAACTTAATTGACTGTACAAAGTCCGTATCAAATTACTCAACTAACCAAAACCTCAAACCAAGACTATGATTTTGTATCTCCGCACTGTAGTATCAAGAATTCCAATATATATATATATATATATATATATATATATATATATATATATATATATATATATATGTGTGTGTGTGTGATTTTTTTCAGGTGCGGACGTTCGTACTGAAATTTCGGTACGGATTTTCGGTTTTCGGCCACTTTCCGATCACATTTTTACATCTTAACCGTTCAGTTTTTAGGACATAATGTATAGATCACCTCTGCAAAATTTCAGCCAATTTAATGATCGTTAAGGCATCCAAAACTGCAATCTAGTGAACATATTTTCAGGATTGCACCAATATCTCAATCCCACATTTTTCCACTAACGTGTACAGCAGCTACTCATCATACTAATCAATACCAAGTTTAATCGATCACAATCCAATGAAACTATAAGGACATTTAACTACTCCCACTATAGTTCTCGAAACTTCCACAGAACTCAACGCAATCCAATACCATCCGAGTTGCCACTTCTGGAATTTAAACCATAATCAAACATCAGTACCCAATTTAAAATGCAAGTCTAGGCGGAGGACAAACCAAAGGAGCGGAGACCGTCACCGAGACCGGCGGGACAACGTACCCGAATCCTCCCAATCGATGAATGAAGCTCGGCTCTGTATCAACCAAGGTTCCAGGACGTCCAAGACGAAACAAGAAGCTCCCAGACGACCGTTGGAAACAATGGCTCCGTCGGTAACCGAGAACCACCAAAAAGTCAGTTCATTAAACTCCACCCAAATTGGAAAACTAATTATACCAATACGTAGAGCACGAAGAGGTGATTTCATACCTCATGCACGACAAACGGTCGCCGGAATCGTTGGAAATCACGCCGGAATCGCCGAAGCTTTCGGGCATCGATTCTCTTTCCTCGATCGGAGAATGAACAATCCAAGACCGTACTGACTTCGGCGATGAAAAGACGAATGGAACGGGGTCGGTGGGCCGCTGCGAGGTGACCGGACGGAGGATTTCCGGCCGGGTCGCGTATCCGAGTCTTGAGGTTGAGAGTTCTGGAGTAATCTGGGGCGTTCGATCTGATATAGGTCCTTATGACGGCACTGATTTGAAGGGATTTAGAATCAACGGTTCAGATCACCTCGCAAATTTTCTTTTCCGTTCAATAATTTCTATAGTCTCGAAACTTCGGAAAATCATAACAAAACAAATAGGGTGTTCGAAAAATTCATCGAAAATTCTCACGAACTTGTCGTGTCACGTAATTTACTAATAAACCCTTAAATCGTAGAGTTCACTTCCTTAAAAATTCAGAAAAATTTTCCAATTGTCCTTAGCACTTATCGAGATTACAAATCAAATCTCGAACTATTTCACTTTAGCTCCTAAAATATTTCGAGGCTCACAGTCTATCCTGCTCTTTATCCTGCACCTGTTCCTAGAATGTTGCTGTGGGTGTGTTTAATGTTGCGACGTACACCAAGAGGGTCTTAGGCGTCAAGATGTTCATAACATTATTTCAATGCATTACTTTCCTATGGGTTTAAGTTGATTTTAACTTTCATTACTATTCATGTACGTTTTTGTTTGTTTGCTACTATTAAAATTTTGGTTTAAAGTTGCATTAGTTAAAAATTAACGGCGACCATTATGAAAGAAGCAATTACAACACAAAAATGTACATGAATAATTTGGTTGCCGGTTATGGTTATTACGGTTACAATCTACACTACTCAAATGACCTCACAGTGCAATATGCCTCTCGGCATTTGGTATGGTTCTAGTTACATTTCATTCTTGATGCGTCTATGCATCTTGTTTTGTGTTTCTGTTCATTTCGATGTTTCATATCGTTGCATTGTACTTTTTAGTTTGTACTTATATATTGATTATTGTTTCCCTCAACCAAAAAACGAAAAAACAAAAAAGAAGAAGAAGAAGTAAAACATGAGAGCTTACTGGAATAAAAACCATTTAGCAGCAGGTATTGTAGCTCCTCTATTGCTGAGATAGGATTTTAAGGCAAGTAGCATAAAACAACTAAGTGAGTTAGGTTACTTCTGATCGTGGCTACTACAAGCACTGAATGAGAGACACCAGCAGCTCATACAATGGTCGGTTAACACCTATTACAAAGCCACATGTTATGATATGTTAATGAACAAAAAAGATGGACTCTTAATTTCGAAACTAATGTACCAAGCATTGAATGAACCACCAGCCCATGCAAATGATGCAATGGTGGATTAACCCCTACTACAAGACCACCTTTCCATATCAAAAGTGAACTGAACTGAACTGAACTGATCTCAATGGTCAAAAAGAAACCGTTCAAGTAAGAGTGAGAAGTTGGAATACAAAGTTAAGAAGAGAAATGAACATCACTCGTTCAAGTAAGAGAGCTCTATCAATTCTGGACCAGTGCCTCACCATGGCGCACATCAAGCAAGTTCAATCCCATCTTGCAGTTTCGGGCACCCTTTTCGATCCTTACGCAGCAGCCAAGATCATTGCCTTCTGCACCGTCTCTGATGATCTACGCCACGCTTATCAACTCTTCCGTTTCATGCCTAGTCGAACCACTTACATTTGGAACGTCATGATCAGAGCCTTTACCGACAGAAATGAATACATAAGAGCCTTATCTCTCTACACTGATATGCTTCGAAGTGGTTTCTTGCCTGATAACTACACATTCTCTTTTGTTCTGCGAGCTTGTGCTGAGCTCTCCAGTGTTTCTTTTGGTGTGGTGCTCCATGCCCATGCCATTAGGTTGGGTTGGGAGTCTTATGATTTTGTGCAGAATGGCTTGATCCATTTGTATGTGACGTGTGACTTTATAAACCCAGCTCGCAAACTGTTTGATATGAGTGTGTATAAAGATGTAGTGACCTGGACTGCATTGGTTAATGGGTATGTTAGGTCTGGCCAGATTGTGATCGCACGCCAGCTGTTCGATGAAATGCCTGAGAAAAATGCGGTTTCTTGGAGTGCTATGATTAACGGGTATGTGCATTTGGGGTTGTTTAGAGAGGCCTTGGAGCTTTTTGCTGATATGCAGACTGCTGGTGTTTCTCCTAACCATGCTGGGATTGTGGGTGCGCTCACTGCTTGCGCTTTTGTTGGTGCATTGGATCAGGGAAGGTGGATACATGCGTATGTCAACAGGAAGGGGATGAGATTAGATACAGTCTTGGGCACTGCTCTTGTTGACATGTACACAAAGTGTGGTTGTGTTGGAACTGCTCGCGCTGTGTTTGATGAGATGCTGAAGAGGGATGTGTTTGCTTTTACTTCTTTGATATCAGGTCTTGCTAATAATGGTGAGAGTGCAAGTGCCATTTCGTTGTTTGCGAGAATGAAGAATGAAGGAATTGCGCCTAATGAAGTTACATTTGTATGTGTCTTGAGTGCTTGCAGTCGAGTGGGCATGGTTAATGAGGGATTGCAAATCTTCAGAAGTATGAACAATAGTTTTGGAATACAGCCAGGGATCCAGCATTATGGTTGTTTGGTGGATTTACTAGGGAGAGCTGGGATGCTAGAGGAGGCAAAGAAGATTGTGACAGAGATGCCAATGGAACCAGACTCGTACGTCTTGGGTGCATTGCTCAATGCTTGCAGAGTTCATGGAGACCTTGATTTGGGAAAAGAAATGGTAGAGCGCTTCACTGGGCAAAGATTAGACCACAGTGGTGTGCATGTTCTTCTTTCAAACATTTATGCCTCTGAAAACCAGTGGGACGATGTCACACTCTTAAGGAAGGGAATGGAGGAGAAAAGGGTGAGAAAGGTTCCGGGATGTAGCTTAATTGAAATCAATGGCGAGGTTTATGAGTTCACCGCTGGAGACAGGTCGCATGTGCTCATGCAGGAAATCATGTTGTTGTCATTTGCAACTGCCAAGCATTTAAAGTCTTTTTGGTTTGATGGTGATGAAGACTAAAGTTAAGTTGTAGCTGAGAGTCGGTTGATACACAAGTGCTATCAAGAAAACATTTATTCTTGTTGAACTGTCTGTATCTTTCTTCCCAAGTCTCCTTTCCTATAGGTAAACACTTTTACTTTCTGTTCTTCCCAGAGCTCTACCTTTGCCAATGGTAAGTTTATAGTTTTATACATATTGTACATTCCATATTAACAGATCCAATAGTAACTTGATACACTGATTGTGTTTTCCATATGAATCGATTTATTGCACTTTGAAACCGTATGAACATTGCAGAAACAATCCCTTAAAAATTGGGCTGCTTGCTGTTGGAAGGCCAAGTCTCTCTCCTCTCTGGAGAAGAAATTTTTTTTGGCTGTCACAGTCTATTCCTTATAACCTGGAGCATAGCAACCTCGTTTGCAGCAACAAAGGGAGTCCTCCTTTTGCATTCTGTATTCTGTTTTTTGTTACTGTCAGAGGTAGACTGTGTTCATCTATTTTCACAACCTCTGGATCCAATGTGCGGATCGCTCAGGATTGGAGCATTCCCTCTAAAGTGTGTTGAATTCTATTACATATTTACTTTTTCACCTGGAAATCCTTTAAGTTCCAGCCGTTCGACTGGTCCTAAAAATTTGGGTAAAAGCCAATGTTCTTGTTGCTAAAGAACAATCTCTTCCAGGAAAGTAAGGTTGGTCTTACATGTTAGGGCAGTAATTGCCTCATTAGGAGGCCAACAGGGAGCTGCTGGAAGGGATGATAAATGGCAACTTCTTTATTAGGACTTATTTTATGGCTGTCACAGACAAGTGCTACAGGGTAAGTAACTTGTCTTCGATTCTTTCTTCATTGCTACCCGTTTTCTGGATTAGAAACTCCTACCACTTCCAGTGTATTCCATGCATAATATAATCCCTTATAGTTTTTTTCTAGCATCCTTAAGAACCTCAGTAGACTGAGAAAACCAGAGACATAGTCTGGGGTATGAACAAGGAAGAGGGTTCCATGTCAATATCCAGTTGTGTTTGGCAAGGAAGTCATGTTACACTCCGTGTGAATGTGGGAAATCTCAAACTGCTCCAGAATAACAAAATTCATTCTGGCTCAAGTTCGAACAATATTTTGTTTCTAAGCCCATTTGTGATGCGTGTGTTTGGTGGGGTGGTAAGGCAATGGTTTCCCATTTGGGAGATCATTTGTTCGAGCCCCATCAAGGGTGGGGTGGGTTTTTTTATAAATAAAAAAAAAAAAAAAAAACAAAGCTCACTCCTCTCCAGCTTCCCAATTGTTTCCATTCCTCTCACACTTCTGCTGCTCTGTTGCTGGTAACCTCAGTCAGGCTGGTTTATTTGTATCTGTTTCATGTGTGTGTTTTTGAAATACAGATACGAGTTATTTGATATTGGTTATGTGGAGGCCCTTTCACTTATGCATAGTTTAAAGTAATTGTTGCTATGAGTCTATATCCCTTTGATTTTAGACGAAAATACTGATCAATTTCTCTTAGAATTGGTACTGACATTTTAGCAAAATATCAAGCATGAAATTCATTATAATGAAATGTAGTATTCCATGTTTTTGATTGGTAAATGATAAGTAAATAATCAATTTGCAAAAGAAATTTTATTTATTAAATGATCATTCTTAGCATGCGCAAGTACCAGTTCTGATTTAACCAATGAAGCATCATTTGCATATTTTGATTGAAAAGGAAAACAGGAAAGGTGTAGGAAATATTAGTGGTCTGTTGTAGTATAAATGTATAAATACTATGTATGTCTATATCATGTAACAAATACGTAAAATATTTAGATAGGTACTTGAGTGTATAATCATAGGTACTTGAGTGTATGAAGACTTATGTAACATGCTTTGCCAAAGGGCAACAAGCATGGCAGAAAATCATCATCAAGATGATTATCATTTTGGTTTTCTCTTTGAGCTTTCACACTTCAAATATATTCCTATAAATACATCTTTGTATGAGATGAATAAACATACTTGAAATCTCTATTCTCTCAGAAATATTTCTCTCTCTTTCTGTGTGTCAATTTCTCTTGTTCTTAAACACGTTATCAATACGAAGTTGTTCTGGAATTAGAATCGAAAATTGACGAAAGAAGAGTTCATCATCGATCGAAGTCATTTTTCCAAACCTACAAAAAATCTCCAAACCCTAGCTCATATCAAAGCCCTTGATTCCAGAAGCCCGGAACCGGTCTCAGAATCGCCGGAACCGGCCGGAAACTGCCTGAACCGGCCGTCGGAAGTAGAAAACCCGAACCGGACCCCTGCCAAGGTGCTGCCGAGAAGCTGCGCAGCAGCTACCTAGCCATCTGCCGAGCAGCTGCGCAGCAACTGCCGAGAAGCTGCCGACACATCTGTCGACAGATTTGCACAGCGACTTTCTGAAAACTTTTCCGGCGACTTTTCGACACTTTTCCGGTGACTTTTCGGACGATTTTTCTCGACTTTTCTCAACTATCCTTCCGATCATCTCCGATAATTTTTTCGGTCAAAATTTCCGGCAACACTATTTCAAGGAATTCTTTACTAAAAGTTCCCGTTTTTGAGTTTTTATTCATTTTCTCTTCCTTTTTCCTTTTTCTCGGGAACTTACAATCAAAAACGGAATTATAGAAATTCACGCCAAACGAACTAAGAGCGTTCGTAATCAATGAACTAAGAGTGTTCACAATGATTCTTGTAAATTGATTTCTTGGTAGCATAGCTCGGAAACCTTATTATTTTTCGTGGAAGTTTAAACTCCGAAACTAATATTTTCTTCTTATCTTCAAGGATGTCGAATGAACCTAGACTCGATTTTCAAATCCTTGACTCAACAGGTTCGGATTACCATAGCTGGAAAACCGACGTTGAGAACCATCTCACATCGAAGGGGATATTGCCCATCATCCATGCACCAGACCCGGCCCTTGTGTTCCCTCGAACACCCAAGAGGCATGCACAAGCAATCATCTTGATGCGACGTCATATGGACAAAGCACTCAGACTAAAGTACATGTCCATCAAAGATGCAAAGGATTTATGGGAGGCGCTACAAGAGCGCTTTAACAATATCCAAGATTCCCTCCTCCCTGACTTGAAAGTTCAGTGGAACGATGTACGCTTCTCTGACTTCAAGTCTATTGCTGAGTACAATTCAGAAGCTCTTCGTCTCAAATCCATATTGAGGTTCTGTCAAAAACCCCTCACAGAAGAAGAGCTAATTGAGAAAACTATCTCCACCTTCCCCGTTGCAGCAATCTTGCTATCAAAGCAGTATCGCACTGAAGTAAATACTGGACGAATTACGAGGTTCAATGAGCTCATAAATGTTTTGTAGGTAGCCGAAAAGCACGACAACATTCTCGTAAAGAATTATAATTCAAGACCCATTGGAACCAAGAGCGTCGTGAGGCAAATTATAATGCACCCAAGAGAGGGCACAAGGAGCGGTACCCTAGCAATAGGGGACATGTGTACCATAATAATAGGGGACATGATGAACGACCATGTCTATATAACCACCCCAATAAAGAAGGAAAAAGCAACTTTAGAGCGGGCACATGTGATGACAACTCCACACGTGGAAGAGGGAGATATGGCAACACCGGCCGTAGAAATAGCACCATGAGCCGTGAAGGTCGGACCATGCGCCATGGTAGTAGCAACAACCCTCCTAGGGAATATCCACAACGTGCACAACCTGCACAACCTGCACCTCAAATGAAGGGAGGGAACCACAATGACATGTGTCATCGATGTGGATCAATCGAGCATTGGTTTAAACAATGTCATGCAAGTACCCAATTAGCTGCACGCTACAAGGAGTACAGGGAAGCAAGAGAGCAAGAAGCTAACCTTGCCGAAGATGAAAATAGTGAAGATGTCAATCTCACCGTTGAGGACTTCAAAGCTGTAAATGAAGAGCACGAGGATGCCACAGACTTTGATTAGAATAATCCTCTTTCTATTTTCCAAGAATGGCAAATGTGCCTTAGTCAATAAATAACAATTGTATTAAACTCCTTCTTATATGGCGTACCCAATGAAGTATGATGTTTAGGAAAGCAATTGAGATCGGGGTATTTAAGCGAGTCTAGCTCCACCAACATCTTTCTACTTTCCTGGTCATATTTCATTAGAATTACCAAACGGATTGAGTGATAACAATTTGTCTAAAGTTTGATATTTAGAATAGACTTATGAATAACTTTGATGTAATCATTGGCTATTTTCCTTATTAAATAAAGTATCGCATTCAATGTCATGGACATGTGTTAATATTCCGAACTTTATTCATTTTCAGTATGTTTTCCGGAGAATTAGAATGTCTTCTTGATAGTGGCACCACACATACTATATTGCGACATAGGCAATTATTTTTATGGATGACACCTAGTCGATCCTCAGTAACTACGATGGCAGGACCATCACAATTGATTCATAGTCGAGGACCAGCTCAATTTTTATTACCAAATGGCACAAATGTTAATGTCGCTGAAGCTCTGTATGCTCCAAGGGCCAGAAGGACCCTATTAAGCTTTAAAGACATAAGAGCCAATGATTTTCATGTAGAAACACATTGTGAGAATGGACAAGAGTTCCTTTGCATCACCTCTAAAAACTACGAAAATACACAAGTTTTAGAGAAACTTATGTGTCGCTCTAGTGGATTGTATGCAACCACTATTAGAGTCATTGAATCCAACCATGCCATGAATGACAATTTATGGGATCGTGACACATACAAGCTTTGGCACGACCGTTTGGACATCCAGGTCGTGACATGAAGCTCCGTATATTAAAAACTTCACACGGACATCCATTCTTCAAAACGAAAAGAAGTACGAACCAAACATTGGTCCAAAGAGTTACTTCTAAAGCATATCATTCTTTTTACAAAGCTTGCTCTTTAGCGAAGGTAGGATCAAGACATCCTATGCAAAGGACACTAAAGAAAATATACCATTCTTACAAAGAATACAAGGTGATATCTGTGGACCTATCCAACCAACTTGAGAACCATTTAGATATTTTATGGTGTTGGTTGATGCATCGACACGTTGGTCACATGTCATGCTCTTATCCACAAGAAATGCTGCATTTGCTAAACTCCTAGCACAAATCATTAAGTTAAGGGCTCACCACCCTGATCATCCTATTAAGTCAATTCGTCTTGACAATGCTGGAGCGTTTACATCAAGAACCTTTGATGATTATTGCATGTCCATTGGGATTAAGGTCGAACACCTTGTCCCTCATGTACACACCTAAAATGGACTCGCAAAAGCTGCCATTAAAAGACTTCAAATGCTTGCCAGGGCATTGGTTATGAGCAGCAATCTCCCTATTTCTGCTTGGGGCTATGCAATATTACATGCAGCTGTGCTTATTTGTCTAAGACCCATTGCCACCCAACCCTTTTCTGCGTCCAAATGATGACTGGGTATGAGCCTGACGTCTCACACTTACGCATATTTGGGTGTGCAATCTATGTGCCAATTGTGCCGCCACAGCGCACCAAAATGGGTCCTCAAAGATGCTTAGGCCTTTATGTTGGATATGATACTCCAAGCATTATCCGCTACATAGAACCCTTGACAGATGATCTATTTGCAGCTAGATTTATGGATTGTCACTTTGATGAGACAGTCTTCTCGTCATTAGGGAGAGACAAGAACACTAATGTTCAATAGAAAAGACAGGAATTGTCGTGGTCTGTCCCCACTTTGTCTCATCTTGATCCCCAAACCACACAGTCTGAAATAGAAGTGCGGAGGATTCTCGATCTTCATAACTTAGCAGAATCAATGCCTGATGCATTTTCTGATATCGCTAAAGTGACAAGATCACACATACCTGCTGCAAACGTACCTGCAAGGATTGATGTTCCTAAAACTAAAGGACATGACATCCCCTCTATGGGTGATGCAGTGGCTAGACTCATAGCTCCTGCCAGGAAACGCGGGAGGCCTATAGGTTCGATGGATTCTCGCTCAAGAAAGAAAGCGAGCTTGACACAAAATAATCCATTAATCATCGATACAAATAATCCATCTCATGAAAAAATTTCAGATTATGGTTATGTCCAAGAGACATCATTGGAGGACGCTCCAATGGTAGAACCAATTCCAGAGAATAGAGAGATCTCCATGAATTACACTAGTATATATGTAATTATGGATAGAAATTCAATGACTATTGATGATGCATTTGCATATCATATTGCAAAAGGAATTATAGAAAACGATGATATCGAACCTCGCTCCGTTGAAGAATGTTAACAAAGAGTAGATTGGTCCAAATGGAAAAATGCGATCCATACTGAATTAGATTCACTAACAAAGAGACAGGTATTTGGGTCTATAACACTGACACCACCAAATATAAAACCTGTTGGCCATAAATGGGTCTTTGTTAGAAAGCGTAATGAGAAAAATGAGGTTGTTAGATACAAAGCCCACCTTGTGGCGCAAGGTTTCTTACAACGCCCTGGAATCGACTACGAGGAGACATATTCTCTCGTAATGGACGTTATAACGTTTCGCTACCTTGTCAGTTTGGTAGTTTCCGAAAAACTTGACATGCAGCTCATGGATATGGTTACAGCATATCTCTACGGGGATCTAGATTCAGAGATATATATGAAGGTTCCAGATGGACTTCAATTACCCAAATCAAGTGGCTCTAAACCACGGAGCGCGTTTTCAATAAAATTAAGACGCTCACTATATGGATTGAAACAATCCGGACGGATGTGGTATAACCGTCTAAGTGACTACTTGATTGGGAAGGGATATGTTAACAATGAAATATGCCTTTGCGTGTTCATTAAAATGACAAGATCCGGATTTGCAATTGTAGCAGTTTATGTCGATGACATGAACCTAATTGGAACTCTAGATGAGTTAAAAGAAACTACTACATATTTGAAATCTGAATTTGAGATGAAAGATCTCGGGAAAACACGGTTTTGTCTCGGAATAGAACTCGAGCACCGTAATGATGGGATTATGATCCATCAATCAGCATATACTCAAAAGTTACTAAGGCGCTTTAATGAAGATAAAGCAAAGCCTGTGAGTACTCCCATGATCAACCGTAGTCTTGAGCCCATGAAAGATCCGTTTCATCCAAGGGATGAGGACGAAGATTCAATAGAAGCTGAAATACCATACCTAAGTCCGATAGGCGCATTATTGTATTTAGCTCAATGCACAAGACCGGATATCTCATTTGCAGTAAACTTGTTAGCTCGACATAGTTCTACGTCAACACGCCGCCATTGGATTGATATAAAGACAATCCTTCAATAACTAAAAGGTACGATAGATATGGGTTTGTTCTATCCCTACAGAGAGAAAAGAAATGTGAACGCCGGCAACACTATCCATAGTGACCGACGTTCTCCTCCTCCCCTCCATCAAAATGATAATAATGTTCTGACGGGCTTTGCTGATGCAGGGTATCTCTCTGACCCTCACAAAGGTCGCTCCCAAACGGGTTATGTCTTTACCATGGTGTTTGGCTCCAGTTTTTTTGAGCTGGTCAATAGTCTCTTTTCTTGCATGGGCGTGCCAGCACCGTTCGGGTGCGGTCGTCGGGGGTGTCCCTTGACCTGACTTCTTCTGAGCGATTGTGGACGAGGAGAGCACCAACCTCGTCGTGGGATTCTTTGTGCCTCGTGGCGAGGACTTTTGCTGAGCCTCTTCAAAATCACCATCGATACTCGATGTTATAGATCGAGCAGAGCGAAAACCACTGGGAACATTTTGGGTCCAAACACATGGGAAGCACCGCGATATCTTAGAGATCTACAAAACAGACTCTTGTTGCTACTTCCTCAAATAATGCAGAGATTATTGCACTACATGAAGCCGTGCGTGAATGCATATGGCTAAGGTCTATAAATAGACACATTCGAGGAACTTGTGGTTTAAAATTTACCACAAATGAACCTACATGCATTTACAAGGATAATGCAGCTTGTATTGAGCAAATGAAATTAGGTTTCATCAAAGACGACAATACCAAGCATATATCGCCGAAATTCTTCTACAATGAGCAACAACAAACACTTCTAAATATTGAAGTAAATCAAATCCGATCAGAAGATAATGTAGCTGACTTATTACTAAGTCACTACCAAAATCCCATGTCGAGAAACATGTGAGGAGCATCGGATTGAGGAGGATATCCGAACTCCCACGATCTTCAAGGGGAGTCTAAATCAGGGGGAGTATCCAGAAACATACTTCACACTCAACGCGCGTTGTGCTCTTTTTCCCTTTCGACCAAGGTTGTTTTTTCCCACAGGGTTTTATTACTTGGCAATGTTTTTAACGAGGCAACTTCGAAGCGCACCACCAACACAATACTATTGAACATGAAATATCCAAAGGGGAGTGTTGTAGTATAAATGTATAAATACTATGTATGTCTATATTATGTAACAAATACGTAAAGTATTTAGATAGGTACTTGAGTGTATAATCATAGGTACTTGAGTGTATGAAGACTTATGTAACATGCTTTGCCAAAGGGCAACAAGCATGGCAGAAAATCATCATCAAGATGGTTATCATTTTGGTTTTCTCTTTGAGCTTTCACACTTCAAATATATTCCTATAAATACCCCTTTGTATGAGATGAATAAACATACTTGAAATCTCCATTCTCTCTGAAATATTTCTCTCTCTTTCTGTGTGTCAATTTCTCTTGTTCTTAAACATGGTCATAATTATGGTTGGGTAAGGGACGGTCTCGAAGGAAGTAAAGTAGGAAATCTTGAATTGAAGTTTGGAAGTTTCCTTTGGACTTGAGAAAAAGATCAAAATTTCAGATTAAGAATTGGTCTTAATTTGTATTTCACTCCATGCTTCCATGTTTGAAATTGAATGGGTTGCTTTAAACTTTTGTTGAAGAAAAAGAAACATATAAAGAACTAAAAAATGGAAATTTTGCATATATTAGTGTTCATTTCATGCTTACCTATGTTGCATGATTTGTTGCAGTTATTATTTTGTTTTGAGTCTAGGATTCTAAAATGTTGAACTACCCAAAGTAAGCTCAGTTGCATCGAAATTGTTGAGTCTGTGATTTTTCTTGCACGACTTGTGGAAATTAAAATTACATTTCTGATTCTAAAATTCTGACTTGTTAAACTACCTAAAGTAAGTTTTCAATTGCATCTATTTATGTCAGAAATTGTTGGGTATAAATTTTGTTGAATTTCTAAAGATTGAAGAATGTTGTTGGATACTTGTTACACTGCAGGAGTACCTACTAATTTGTGTTTCCCATGACTTATCTAATATCAAGTGATATGATAGTTTGGCAGTTTGGTTTTTTACACTTGTAGATTTATTCCGGAATAATGTTTTGGATGCATTCAAGTGTTGATCAAGTTATGGTGAATTTCCATAGTTAAAATGTTCGCTGCTGAAATTTTCAGACAGCTATGCTTGAACATTAAAAGAACATCTTGAAAATGAACTCTAATTTTTAATGTACTATACTCTGGTACCTGTAATTCATTTCTAGAAGTTCTCTTATGAAATTTATAATAGAAATACACTGATAGTCAGGCCACCTGGAAGATATTGAATCAAAGAAAAGTGATTTATAATCTAGATATAGAGTACAGGAACAGGTACCTGATGAGGGATAATTCAAATCCGAAAGTAGATTTCTTAACCTTCCTGCATTAGATTTTATATATCTTTCAGTCACATTGGGAATAGGACCATTCGAGTTTGGAAAGATATTGGCCATAATGATCATCTGTCAAAGGCTTCTAGTTGTCATGCAGCTTTTTCTTTCTCCTCCTTTGTCCGAACTCCTCAGATTTTATCATCATTCTGAAATGAAACCTTGTCTTATCTCACTGTTGTTTCTATTTCACTGAATAAATATTCATCCTATATATTAATACTTGTGATTTCAATGTCTGGGTTTTCAGGAGAGCTGTTGCTTGGGATATGCTCATTATAAAAATCAAGAAACATTCAGGAATATTTAATGTATCCCATGCTTGTGACATGCATTTTCTGTTTAAAACGGTCAAAAACTGAATCATGCTCTAACAAATTGGTTGATTGATATTTTCAAGAAATATGCAATTAGAAATTTTCGTTAGAACTTGACACTTTTTGAGGAAGTGCTTCCCTTGTCAAGCACAGACGCAATCTCAGATATTCTTTGGTAACAGAACCAAAGTCGAGAGACATCAGAATGTTGATCCTTTTTTTTTTTTTTTTTTAATGGGACTTTTATCAACTTTTCCAGGAACTTAGATTCAAGACCCTTGACATTGTTTTATTTATTTATTTTTAACTTATTACACTTCATCAGGTTGCAATTGCATACAAGAACATGAAACTCGAGGACCGACACAGTCCTAAGCCCAGAAATCTCAAGGACCAATCTGACTATTGGCTAGTCAGATTCTGGTGTTGCAAATATGACATCTTAAAACATAAAAAGGAAAAAAAGTTTATTGATTTGAGCTTTTACTGAGCAAATGGAGTACATGAGAGCTATTTCTTTTTACACGTACTAATATGATTTAAAGTGGTTTCATGCCCAATAACTACACCTTCTATTTCATTCTCAGAGTTTGCTGACCTCCCTTGTCACTATTTTGGTTTGGTGCTCCATAACCATCCCATTAGATTCAGTTGGCAATTCTCTGATTCTCTGCAGAATGTTGGATCCATTTGCATGTGATTTGTGACTTTATCAACCCTGCTCGTAAGTTTGACTTGAGACTACCAGTGTGGTCACTGGTCTGTGACTTTATTAATCCATTTGTATGTGATTTGTGACTTACATGGGCTGCATTAATTCATGGTTTTGTGAAGGCCGGCGAAATTGAGATTGCAGGTGAGCTCTTTGATCAAATGCGTGAAAAAAATGCTGTTTCTTGGAGCACTATGATTATGGGGTATGTGCCACTTGGCTTGTTCAAAGAGGTCTTGAAACTGCTGTTGCTGTATTTGATGAGATACCAAATAGTAATGTCTTTGTTTGGCCTTGAAATAATGGTGAAAGTGGAACTGCCATTTCCATGTTTGCTGAAATCAGGAGTTCTACCTACTGATGTTAAGTTACACCTTGAATCTGTTTTGAGATATTGTAGTTGAGTCAGCTTGGTGGATGAGTTGCGAATCCTTGAAACTATGAGGATATTTATAGGAATACAGCCAGGGTCCAGCACTATGGTCGATTTAACCGGGAGAGCTGAGAAGCTAGAAGAGGCGAAGAAGGTTGTAAGAGAGATTTTCATTGAACACTAGCGTGCATGCTCTTTTATCAAACATCTATGCCTCTGAAAACCAGTGGGACGATGTTACACTCTTAAGAAAGGGAATGAAGGAGAAAATGGTGGTTAAGGTACTTGGATGTAGCTTAATAGAAATCAATGGCGAGGTTTTTGGATTTGTTGCTGAAGATATGTGTTCGTGCAAAAAGTACTGTTGTTTCACCTGCAATTGGCAAGAATGTAAAGTGTATATGATAACTATATGTATCAAGTCGAGTTGTATCAGAAATACTCCAATCCCATCAAAAAAACATTTGTACGTTTTTCTGTTCTTGCTAGGCTTGAATTCCAGTCTGCTCCTTTTCTTACATCAATACTGTTTTAGATTCTATTCTTCCCACTATTTTTCCACTGGAAATTTAAACATGTGATGTAGATGCTTAAGAGCATGCTGTAGAAAGAGAAACAGAAAGAGAGAAGATCAATACTCTTCATCTTGATCTTGTACACAGTACAGGTAAAACTTCTATTTGCTTCATTATAACTCACAAAGCTTATTAAGGAAAATGAAAACGAAGGAACCTGATTAATTATATGCCTTGTATCCAATGAGAAGCTGCGTAGATTTCCATCTCATATATCAAGTTAAGTAGTGGTTGTGTCTCCATATGTTAAACCACCTAATTTGTCCGCTCTAAGTCAACTATGTCCAGATTCTTTGTAAATCGTACTACTTGATCTTAGCTTCCTCTTCATTATGTAATTGATTTTAATTACTTGGACTAAGGATCTAAAATAGATGTAATGTAGTTATTCTTTGTGTATATAAACCTTGCCTCTCAATGAGAAGGATACACAGAAATTCATCATCTCTTTCACCATCTAATATCTTTTTTCCTCTACAGTTATAACCAAGAGCCTTCTGATTTTTTTTTTTTTTTTTAAAGGAACAGCCTTGTGAATGAGGAACTGGAAATTGTTAGAAATTGTCATCTAAATGCTTAGCGGGCTTTTACTATCTTACAAAGGGTTTTCAATCAAATGTGCTTTCTTGGATTACAATTAAGCATTTTCTCTTCAATTCCTGATGATCTGATTTTTAAATGGGATGCTTTAGAAGTTTTGACATTGGATGTCAATAATTTGGATGCTTGCTAATAAAGGGTGGACATTCCCTCCTCAGAAAGTTCGGAACAATAACAAAACCTCACCTACTACAATTTGGTTGCTCAATTGCCAGATTTTCTGTTGTAACTTGCCAGATTTAATGAGTGGGTTTTCGTCTCATTTTTTTCTTGGGGTCCCCTTCTTACATACATTCGAATATTTAGATCTGAGAACTATGCTCTCTCTGAAAAATCTTGATTTTTTTTAGTTCTGTATTTCAGAAAAGAAGTGACTACAGAAACAAGTTTACTTCACTAACTGAATCACAAATCAGCATTCAGCATGGTATTTCCACAGAAACATACAAGTTTCTGACACAGGACAAAAATCCTAAGAAGAGAATAAATGGCTACTTGCTTAACATCCTTTGACAATCAAACTTCAGACTCCGGCTCGCTAAATAGCTCTTTCTCAACTGTTTCAAATTGTAAACCATGTTTATTGCATATAGTAGTTTTGAATATGATGATGTTTGATCTTGTCCCTGACATGGCACAACTAATAAAAGGCATGGTTTCATTACCATCATTTTGAATCTTTGTATCATTGGGAATGGCGTATCTAGCATGGTTTGCTTCGCTCTTCCTTTGTCTTCTTTGTAAGTTTGAACATGTGGCGTAACTGCTAAAGTCTTAATGAGATGTTTACACATAATATAATATAGTATCCATCAAGCTTAAGTTGCATGAGGAGTTAAAAGTACTGGTAGGAGAATGATTGAAAATGTGTAATTAATTCAAGATTTTGAAGCTTCTTATCCACCACTCAAATGCCATGTCAGTTCTGTACATAATTAGGGTTGATGCAGACAAATTAATATTGGATATATAGAACAGCTCACAAGTGCAAAAACATATAGGACTCAAATTCCTCACGGTTGATGCAAAGGTTTCTCTTCCTAAGAGAGCTGTCTTATGTACTATAATCTTCACCATGTATCCAAGAAACCAAAGAATGCTGAAATAAAAGGCAGTGATATATTCTCTCTATTATATAACTGAGCTACAACATTATATATATATAGTACTTCTTAGCTCAAGCGGCTTTAAGCATAGAGTGCAATTGCACTTTAGCAAATGCAGTTCTACAAATAATATGCATGCAGTTGCATTCTTGTATTCACATTTGATATTTCTACTGGGTAAATTCTCTGTGAACAAGGTCGCTAAGCACTTTTCTCTTACTTTTTGACTTCAATACTAAGCAACTAGTTTTTTTTTTTTTTTTTGGTCAAAGAAAAGAAAATTGCAGAGCAAACCCTCTAATATATCCAAAACCTAACTCATCAAACAGTAACGCATGACTAGCAGCTAGGGGTAAAGATTTATTTCAACTCTGAGCAGGACCATCATGACCAATATAGGCAATAGCACCAGCTAAGAAATTCACTTCCGTCTTCACATGCTCGAAAGAAACTGAATTAAGAAAAGTGGCCAACTTGAGAATATCTTGAACCACTGGTTTGATTCTCCAGGGAATTTGAATTTGACCAGATATACTGTCAATCAAAAGCTTAGAGTCACCTTCAACTTCAACATTGTAAAATCCATTCAACCAAGCAGCATGCAAGCCTGCTCTAAGAGCCATAGCCTCAAGGGTGAGGACATCAGTTGAGCCTAGGTGGTTAGCAGCCGCTAAAATAGGTTCACCTTGTGCATTCCCAAAAACAAAGCCTCCTGCACTACTATGATTCTATAAAACTGAACTATCAAAATTTAATTTCAAGAAACCAGTATGTGGTGGCTGCCATTTAATTAAGCTCTGAGATAAAATTCTTCTTGGAGGATTAGGATTAGAATAATCATAAAGAAACAGATAACGAGCTGTAGCATGGACTATTTGAATTGGAATAGATATTTTATCTCTAAAGATAAGGTCATTACGAGCTTTCCAAAGAGAATAAGTAGTGCAAATTGCTACAGTAAAAGCATTGACAGAATCAGTATGTTTAAAAGATAAGAGAAACTGAATCCAATCAATGAAAGAAGCATTCCAAGTATTTAAGTCAATATTTGGAAAAGTTAGCTACCAAACCTGTCTTGGAAAATCGCAATTAAAGAACAGATGTTCCTGAGTTTCCAGAGAATACTAAGCAACTAGTTAATGCCATCACTAATATCCGCCATTGAGATGAAGTTGGCCTACAGCAGCATTAAACATAACTAACTATTGTTCTTCCTGAGAGGAAACATCTGTTAACCTAATGCTTAAATTTATCAGGAAAATACTAAACTACGTCATACTAAGAGATTCTAGACCCTCCAGCTTCACTTTAAAAAATGCAGAATAGCATAAAAGAGACGAGATTGATCGGACCAACAGAAAGGTGAAAGGTGATTGTTCATGCTTTGCATATCTTGCAGTTTCAGTCAAATTCTATTGTTCTCTTTGCAGCATTCATGACTTTCTTACGCAAGTCGATTTAAGCATTAGCAATACAGAATGCATGCAGGGATCCCTTTACCAGTTACTCTACAAGTTATTTTGTATGATTATATTTCTTAAGAGTCCTGTAGGATATAAAGTTTAATTATTGGTCATTTAACTCAAAAGTAGGTTATATTAGTTCATATAAGCCTCTATCCAGCCTGCCCTTCAATTATCTGTAGACTTGTTTTACAGACTTTACCGGGCAATCCTTTAGCTTCCAGTAGTTTCTTGCTAAAGAACAAGCTCTTCCAGCACAACAATGTCGGTTTTAAAGTCGCTAGGAGACCAGCGGGAATCTACTGGGAAGGACTGATAAATGGCACCATGTCTCTGCAGGATTTTCTATCTGCCTGACACAAACTCATGCTACTGATAACTTACCGTCTTTGATCATTACTTCATTGCTAGCCGTATTATGCTGTAGAAAAATGACCACTTTTAGTGTCTGCCATGCTTAATCTAATCATCTCTCAGTTGGTTTCTAGTATCATTACGAAACCCAATAGACTGATTAAAGAAAGCATCATTAGGAACCTCAAAGGCATAAGTCGTAAGCTTCGCCAAGTTACACGCAAAAAAATAAAATTAAAAGAAAAGCACAGATGCAATTTTCATAATTGATCAACATTAGTACACGAGTGAATTCTTCCTTCTACATATAAGCACCTCTTCGACTTAAGAGGAACAAGGTGACTATTTAAAAATTGTCATGGGGATTGGCTTGAGGGTGATTATCAGGTGGCTAGCTAATGGTTTTTGTGCTTATTTCCAGACCTTACTGCCCTCTCATGGCTGAAGAAATTGGGATGATGCTTTGACTGTATTGATCCTGTAAGATGTCATGATTTCTGATCTCCTTCTTCCCATCTCTACTGAGGAAGTTAAGTCTGCAATTCGTGAGCTTGGTGCACTGATATACAGCACCTGGGACGCAAGAGGCCTGAGCAATCCTAATTATATTCGAAGACACTGATCTAACGAGGCTGGCACAACATGTTGTCATACGATTGCGGCACTTCTCTTGGCACAGGGGCACAATTAAACACGTCTTACCAAAATTTTGATCATCTCTCATCCGACCACTCATAATTGAAACCTATATGGGTGAAACTGCATTTACGTTCATGTAAGGCTCAAGTGTTGCTCAGATTAATACAAGGTAAGCTGGCCAGTAGTTAAAGTTGGTGTTGCAACTTTGTTTGAATGTAGGAATGCAATTTGTATACATGCATGCCTTAGAATCAACAATTTGACATTACCATGTATTCCACACATAAGACATGCTTAGACATGCTTCATCCACAAACCAGCTTAAACATACATGTAATCCTATGTCTCTCTTATATCCCCAGCAACACTAATCAGCAGAAAAATAACTCTATATGCCTCCACAAATTGACCATCCTATTACATTTCATCTCCAACTGGAATAGAGAGTTTTTAATCTCTATTCTAGTCTCTGCTCTTTGCCAGACACAAGCTTCAGCTACAAAAAGTTCGAACAGATCAGGATTCCTACTCTCAATCCTTTATATATCTGGACTTCTATGTGTTACCTTCACCCCATCAGTAAATAATTGTTATAATATAAAACACTATATCAAGTGTCTTATTAATCCCATCTACATTAATCAGCACAAAAGTAAATTGCAATCTCACCTCCAACTAATAACGTATCTGTCACATCCTTCAAACCCAATTCCAACACTTATGTGCAACCTTATGCCTAATATGTATACGACATTCGACCTATAACCCAACTCCTTGTCAAAAGAAACCTATAACCCAACTCTTTTTAACCTTGAAACCTAGGAGACCACAGTGGTTCAGCCGCCAATCTATTATCAAGATCCAAACCATTTTAAGACCATAATTTGTTACAGACTTGCTGCTACTTATGAAATCTAAACATCTTCAAAGTCCCAAAGCCGTTCTACAAGCTCTAAGCAATGGCAAACTCCAGAAATGAATAGTTTGAGATAAACAGGCTATAGGCCTTAAGTTCTTCAGACAGAACTAGTTCTATAAAATTCCAGCATGTGCTTTCTTTGCTTTTCCACTTCAAAAATTGGAATCTCAATGAAAATTGCCAATTTATAACAACCAAGAAAAGAATAAATTCCAAGTTCAGCTTATATGCATAGTCTGACATCCAATATGTATCATACTCACGAAACTGTGTATGTAACTTTTATATAGGAAACTAGAGTTTGATAAAGAAACAATGGAGATGATATGACACAGTGGATAAGCTATCCACTCGAGATAAAAAGAAAAACCTACAAGAGAAAAAACAACAAACGATAAAAAGGAAAACTACACAAGAAACAAGAAACATGCCAACATGGTACTAATGCCAAAACTAATATTGCAAGATGTTAAGAGGACTCGATCCCTAAAACTGCATTAGAACCGAAACTCTGTTTCCTGAAACCTGACAGATATCGAAACATAAAACCTCTACATTCTAAAAACTTCTGTGTTAGCACCTATCTGATGCACCCACAAGTATCACCAAAAAAAAGAGTCATTCATGCACCCATCCAAACAATCTTTCACATTTGCCGACAAAGGGGATTATATATGGAAAAGTAGTATCAACTTCAGTTTGCTGAAAGGGAATTGAATTCCTTACAACAGTTAAAAATAGCAGCAGTATAAAAATTGAACCCATCCATCAGCATACGAAATCGGAGAAATATTAAAAAACTGAACAAGAGATTAAAAAAAAAAATAATAATAATAATTACAGCATATCACTTCAAATGTATCATCATGTTTCAGGAAATAGATAATGTATATAGAGAAAGAAGGAGACACAGTATTTTGAGCAGCCAATACACAGACCACAGCGTTCGATATATGCTTATTTATCATGAGCCCACAACACAGTTACACATTTTCATACAAAGAAAATAACCCAAGAGATGGAATTAGCCAGTGAGACATCATACCGCGGCGGCTTTGGCTTCTTTTACCGGTGCCGAGTCAACAACCGCCTCCGGAATCTTGACATACCCAACCTTCTTAGGGCTGACGTCATCGGCGTCGTCGTCGTGGCGGGTGGAGAAGAGGGACCAGGCCAAGTACATGGTGGCGGCGGTGAGGGCCCCGCAGCCGACGCCGAAGAGGAGGGCGACGACGACGCTGAGGATGTCCTTGGTGCGCTCGCGGAGGGAGGTGAGGTCGGTGGAGAGAGGGAGGAGAGGCATCATCCTCTGCTGCGGCTGGCGGGCCTCATCGGCGGCGACGGAGGCGGCGGCGTCGTCAGGGCTGGACCAAAACGGCGTCGTCGAAGCGGATGGGCTTGAGCTGTCTGATCTCGGTGACGACGGTGACGAATCCCGAGGAGGAGGAAGATGAGGGGAGGCGCCTGAGGGAGACGGAGTAGGAGGAGATGAAGAGGCTCTTGCAGGGCCTGGCGGTGGCGGAGATTGCCAAGATCGAGAGGATTAGCAGAGCTATGAGGAGGGGTCGTTGACTCGTTGACGCCATGGCTTGGATTGGATTTGGAAAAAAACACAGAGCCTCTCTTTCTCTCTCTCTCTCTCTCTCTCTCTCTCGTTGTTTTCAATTTAGGGATTTTGCGTTTTTTCTCTGCTTGTGTATTTGTTGAAGGATTGAGGCGCCCGGATATATAGTGTTTGCCATCGAAACTCGCATTAATTACAATGAAAATTACTTTCGTTATAATATAAGCCTTATATTATAAGGTTATCTCGAAAAATTACTTCTAATCAGCTCAGTTGGTATGGGCGGATTTGAGGTGTATCACCCACACAAGTTCGATCCCCGCTGCCAGCAGGCCTCGTTGCGCTCGTGATCTATAAGTCTTTTGTGGAAATCCATACCTGGGAGCTGGTGTAGCGTAACCAATCTCAGTTTTTCATATGTAGCAACTTTGTTTTAATAACTAAAAAATACATTTACTATTATCAGCTATCTATTTCTGTTATATTATAAAGGGTACTTGATTCAAAGCACCAAAATAAGGGAAAATTATCTCACTTACCCGAGCTTTCATTCCCTCTTACGCATTAAAAGTAAAATGACAACTTTACCCTCGACTTAATTACTGAATTGCTTCCATGCCAGCAATCTCTCTCCACTCTCTCTATCTGCCTACAATCTAAACTCTCTCTCTCAACGCCACTGTCAGATTCAGATTCTGCCGCCGCTCTCACCAAGCTCGCCACGTCGTCGGATGTTGTAGAAGTCCCGGTTCGGGTGGTCGTGCAGAAGACGCAGTAACGTCGGAGGCTTGGAGTTTTGTCAAAGCTAGTTTTGGACAGAGGCGACGCTGGTTATGGACAGAGGTCAAGAGGTTTCATTGGAGTGGTGAGATTATCAATATCACCTCGATCCCCGCAGCCGAAATCACCATCGAAAAATTCATTGCCGACTGGTATGAGATTATCAAACCCATAGAAGCATAATTACGCTACTAAAGTCGAGTTGAAGTTCACGCCCTTCGAGAAAAACCCTGTCTACAGGCGCGGCATCATCAGCGATCCTCTTCTCCTTTTGGTCCAGCTCTTGACTTGGGTGCCCAAAGCATTTTCTGGGTGCCTAAATCAGATTTTATTCTTTTAAAGTAATGGGGCAAAAGGAAAGGGGAAAAAAAAAGTTTTGAATGCCTATTAGAGGGCAATAGACGTTTTGAATTGATATAGTCTCTTCGTTTTTTTCTTTAATCAAAATTTTATTTGTCGAATTTTAGGAAAATTAGTTCTCATTCCAGCGACTAAAAGTTCTATTGAGGGGCAATAGCCGTCTACTGGGGCAATAAACCTTTTTGGCGACCTATGAAATCTTTGACGACCTCTTTATGGACCTCCAGTGAGGTTTTCAGAAAAGTTGGGTGGCTGGCGGTTGGGGACCAGATTCCGGCAAAAGTTGGCTCTAAACCGACTACCGGATTCCTGCGAAAGTTGCCAGAAATCTGGCAACCAGTGACAGGGCTTCGGTGAAGTCTCCTATGATTTCTCTCTCTCTCTAAGTAACAAAGGGGTGAGTGTAAATAGTCTCAAAAAAAAAAAAAACTAAATGAGGTATTAGGAAAGATTTCTTTAAGAGTGTTTTGGGTAAGGAGGAATTAAAAAAACTTAATGGGATAAGTGGGGAAAAATCCCTAGAAATGGGGTAAATAGATAGAAACCCAATTATAAAGGTCATATCTCTCATCAAATCGCAATTTTTTTTCTAGGTCGATTATAAAATTGCATCTTTGGCCCTTATAGTTTTAATTTTTCCGTAGTTTTTGAGCATGTCACTACACCAAAAACATTATCAGCCAACGGCAGAAAACAATTGTGGAATTTGGAGACCCACCGTTATAGACTGAGTCGTTGTCTGATAAACATTCAGACAACAATGGAACACAATTGTCTGTGAAACAAACAGACAACGGGTATGTGTTAAACATGTTGTCTGATAGCTCGGCAGATGGCTCGACAGATGACAAGCGCAGCTACGCGACAGGTGCAGGCGCTGCCTTCATATAACAATGCTTGTTTTCAAGCTGTTGTATGTTAAGTTTGTCAGACAACAAACTTTTATTTTGTGTTGTCTGATTAACTTTGAGACAACAGAGTTCAATTACTTCTGTTGTGTGAGTGTAGATTAGAAGACAGTGATTTGTTAAAAACCGATGTGTGATATGAATAATTGCAGTGTGATTTGTCTCCATTTTTGGCCATTCAGACAACGAGCAGTTATCATTATATCTATTCTGTTGTCTGATTATTTGAACATATCTCATTCCTGAACTAGATTGTGCATTTGATCCATTTACATACCAAATATAAACATTGCAAACTATCAAATATAAACATTGCAAACCACTAATCATTGAACCCAACATTTTAAACAAGAAAAGCATTTAGTGCATGCCCATCTACTTGGGACATCAAAAAGCTTATACATATGTATCTATTTTTTCAAAACATGCCACATATGGTGCATGACAATGGGCCAACAGCGAAGCACAAAAAAAGATGATTTCCTTAGCAAAAATGGATCAGCAACAAGCGCGCTACTTCATGGCTCATGCACATACGTGTTGACAACAAACTTCCCCCATTCATTTCGTACTTGATCAATATCTGCTTGGGTGTATTAGCTGCTACCTCTCCTCTCCCACTGAAATTGATTAATTATATCAAAAGGATTACTTAATCATTTTAGTGAATGAGGCATGGACATAATAACAAGTTATGAGCAATTGAGTCAAGTGACTATATTTATAGCTATATATGTTGAATAGTACAAGTACAAATGAAAGCTCATGACAGTGAAACTAAAAGAGTCATAAGGGAGCAACTAAAATAGTTCAAGCACTTGAGTTGCTAAGAAGAAATTGCAACTTAACATATAACCATTAACATGTGGGCAACGTAAGGCAGAGGCATTGTTTCATGCAATGCGGACACATAAATAGGTTTCTACTCAACAAGATTTACTAACTACCAACAAAAAACAGTAATATATAAATTACAACCAGGTTGTTCATAGAAAACAGAATAAAGAAAAGATTTCACCATCAATTCAATAAACACCTACTAACCACGAAGTCCAAAACCAATTAACAAAACAATCAAATAAGTATAATCTACCAAGAATTAACATAGTAAAAAGAATGGCACCCACTTTTGGACAACTAATTAACATTTAAACATCTCTTTATCACCTGATAGAAATCGGAGGACTTGATATTCATCTATCAAGGTAAAGTTAGGACAACCAAAGAGAAGAATATGAACGATTGAACAATAGCAACCTCCCCAGTTTCCACATAACCGATAAAAAGAGAGAATAAAAACAATAGTAAGGAAGGAAGTCACTCACCCCAAATCCCAAACGGAACAAAAATAGAATTGAAACACAGCTCAAGTATTTCTGCCCAATTCCAAACTTCTTTCAAATTTAGGAGTGAGATGGCAAACTAGCACAATAACTAACCGAAATCAATACCATGCTATTAATCAAAGAACAATCAACAAGAACATAATATCAAGAAAAGAAACACAATATAGACAATACCATTTGTGCAGCTGGATACTTGTAGGATGTTACTGTTGAATAGAGAATCTAATCCAGTTCTTCCTTAACACTTATTTTAAATTTCATGGTTGCATAATAACTCGGATCAATACACTAAAACTGAAGTAAAATTTAGAACTACAAGTAGATACTATAGTCAAATAGACGAGGAAAATTATAGACTAGAGACCAGAGGAAAACGAGAAATTTATAATAACAGAACATATTTCCAATAATTTCCAAAAAGGACTGCCTATTTGCACAACAAAACAACCCAACCCAGCAATGGATCATCTGGTCTTACCCGTTAATATGGATCAGGAGCAATCTTGCAGTTTTCCTATGAATTTGCTCTATAAGATCTGGTACAACATCCACCTAGGAGAAAAAAAAGCATATCAAGTCATCTGAATTATAGGAGTTTCTTTAAACAATCTATATAATAAATGGATTGTCAAACACTTCACTCCTGTAGAAGGAAACATGCATGGACTCATACAGATGATGTGGTGCAGAAACTTAAGGAAAAAAAAACGAACAAAACAAAATATAAAAGAAAAAGAAGAGATAGAAGCAATATAGAAAGAGTATAAGAGTACAATATCAGACTTTATGTCTAGTACCAAATGTTTCTATCAACCGGTTCTGCAGCATTGAAGTGAACCACCATTTTTCCATAAACTTTCTATCCTAATTTAGGTGCTTCAAGTGTCCATAGCAGTATTACTGAGGAAGTGTTCAATATGCTTTTGTATATAAATCTATGGTCTTTTACATTGGGAAGTATCTATGACGCAACAGTCTTTCAATTTAAAAAACAACTCCATCACAGATAATTACACATGCAAACATATTGCTGGTCAGATCCTCATTAAATCATCAACTACAGAAAGTTAAACCAAGACAATATCATATCATCTTTCTGCAATTACCAAGCCACCATCACATATTATGAGGAACTCAAGCCAATATGCACAGTCAACAACTAAAAGATGTAAATATATCAGAATGCAAGTGCATCTTCGTATGTATTGTTTCAAATGAGGTAGATTTACCGAACTAAATTATCCATTTCATTCCATATTTGAATTCAAATGTGAGGTTAAGAACAACAAGCAAGACACAAATTGTAAATGATCTAAAGTGAGAGAAAGAATAGGAACAGATACAAGAAAATGAATTACAGTACTGTAATGGCTTTATGTTGAGCACTAAATGAATTTCCCTATTATCATGAAAGGAAACCTCTATAATTTGCACATCCAGTTAATGCAATCCCCTCCTTAAGCCCGTAGTGAGTGGCAAATCAGTTTTTCTGAAGCAAATGTATTACTCTGGATAACTCTACTAAACAAGTGATAAAAAAACAAATGTTGAAGCAAAAAGAATGCTCTTATTAATGAAATGAAACACCAGCTATTAATACAAGCACTGAATCATAACCCCATTTTTCTTGTTTTCTCATGTTATCAACAATCTTTTTCTGGCCCTAGCCTGCTGTAGAATTTACACTTCAAAGAATATTATCAAAGAAGGCAGGACACCATTATTAACAGTCATAGTCCACAACTGATGAGGTAAGCAACTTATTAAGTAAATCAAGAATCTATTTTTAACGTCATAGCGCATTTGGCAAAACAAATTAGACACAAGTAGATATAAATATTGCTCAACCCAGAGCAAGAAGCAAAGAAATAAAAGCAAAACAAATTTTTTCTTTTTTCAGACTTTTAGTTGACTTACCTCTTCACAATCAAGCCTTATGCTAGGGAGATGGCATATCTTCCTCCAATCTTCACCTTCCGTCATGCAGCACCATTCTTTCAGTTCTAGGCAATCTATTACTATGAAAGACTCAAGTGAAGCTGGTAGTCCATCACTAGGCAGGCTCAGAATTTTTGGACAACACCTGAGTTCCAAATGCTTGAGGGATTTGAGCCAAGAGAGTGATGGAAGAGTGGTAAGTTCAGGGCAAGAATCGACTGTGAGTTTAAGTAGTAAGTAAAAACTGGGATATGAAAAGAGAACCTCAAAGAAGGACTAGCAACTTCTGCATCAGTGAGTTTATCCATGGCTAACTCAAACTTTCAAGAACAGAAGTATCTGTATAGTGGGTCAATGAAAGTCTACGACTTTGAGCTCAGTTGATCCCAATTACATGATAATCAAATAAAAGAAAGAGTTGGGTAGTTGATTGTTGGACCAAAACCTGCAAATCGAGGAAACCCAAATCGAGAAGATTAAAATTTTGAGAGTGAAAGATGAAGCGATCCAAATTGGACGGTGGTGCAGATGAATTGGGTGAGGCAAATGACAGAGCCCTTCTGAATTGGTCCACCGCCGTGATCTTTAATATTGCCCCCTCCTTTAGCCTCATATCCATCGCTGGAAAAATTGAAGGAAAATTCATAACTGAAATAGAACCTGAAGACGAAGAGTTGAAAGATAAATTGGGTGGAGGAACTTACGGTGTCGTTTCGCTCCGTCTTTTCCCAAACCCTGATCTTCTTGCTTGAGCGCCGCCATCCTGATCTTATCGAATCTCTTGGATGCACCAGCCACTAACTCGTGAGATCTATTGGAGGTTTTGAAGACCCAGCCTTCACATTCCTTGATGAGCTTCTTCTTCCCAGTACGCAGAACCAGCAGATCGAAGAACCTCCTTTTTTCAGTATGAAGAACCCTAATCTCAAGTCGAGATAGCAGAGAGACGAAAATTACACGCCTCTTCAAATTTGAAAATCGGAAATCGAAGAAAAGAGGGGTTAGGGTTTGCGACTCCTCTACTTGAAACTTAGGGACCTAACAAGCAAATTTCCCGCCTAGTTCAAATCACATACAAACTCACTTCTCCCGCCTAGGATTGCCATCTCGCATTCACACAACAAAAATAGGTCATTCCGTTGTAGGAGCTTACAATCATGTACCAGCATTTCACCCAAAAATTGGTCTTTTTGGGGCTAATCACTCTCATTTTGGAGTACATCTGATTTTCTTTCAAACTTGCACAACAGAAACAAAAAATGTGTTGTATGTTATTTTGCAACTTACTCTCATACAACAGATACAACTATACTTTTGTACAAGGTCAGCCAAATTTTCGATTCAAATTTAAGCAAGGTGAGAGGGAAAAAAAAAATTTCATTCAGACAACAGACAAAACCTTATAACTGTTGTACAATAATCTTGCGCCCAAAAAAAATTGATTTTTGACCTCCTTATACAACTAAATCTCATTAAACTTGTTGTGTGAAGCTGTTTTCGTCAACACACAACGGAAATTTTTTTTCGTTGTCTAAAAAGTGTAGTGTGATGAGGATTTTGGCGTAGTGTGTAATTTTGATTTCAGCAACTCTCTTAGAAACATCGACTATTTTGAAAAAGGAAATTGAAATGAGATTTTTATTTGGCGAAATCATCTCCATATTAGCTAACATAGAGCAGAGTTCAAGGATTAACATCTTCTTGTTTTAAATCATTATGAACGACATAATTGATTTATAACAACAATAAGTTTGGCTCTAAGAATTCCAAAGAATAGGTTAATGGTTTTTACTTGTTTAAGTTATCGTAATCTAGTTAGAGATAGTGGTGATTTATGTATGGAAGTTCAATGAGTTAAAGCTATTTAACAGTCGAAATAAAACCTCAATGTATTATAGCAAAAAAGTTATTATCATTTTGTTTGGCATAGAGTTTTAAACACAAGACCAATAAATAATAAGGTACAAGGAGAAATTCTTCTATCCTATTGTAGAACCATGTAGGAGTGCTAAATGGTATGACGACCCAATCAACTGTTGCCACGTGGAACTTTTTAAACGACTCATATCAGGGTAAATTACCCCTCCATTTAACAAACAGTAAAACCCAAATCACGTGAAAAAAAAAAAAAACAAAAAATTTGCTCTGCCTTCCGTTAGCTAACTACTCTTATCTGCAATGTTTTTCTCATTTATCAGATCACCAGAGAAACCCTAAACAATCCATAATTCCAATGCCATCGCTTTTCTCATGGCCCAAAGTGTTCACAGTTCATTCCTCTACAAAAGTTGTAGTTTCATCCTCAACAATGAATGAAGATGGAGCCAAAGATCATAATCAAGGTAAACAAAGCCTTTCAATTAAGTTATTTTAAGTCTCATATGATTACATCGATCATGCATGTACTTAGAAGATTAGAATGGGTTTGACGAAAGAGTGCTGGAGGTGAGGAGAGCGACCAAGGTTGTGAAAGGCTGAGGAGAGAGATTTCGTTTCAGCTCTACCTTGAGGGCTACGTTTTACTGTTTTTCCTTTGGGTTGTTTTTGTTTCCTATTCGTTTTTTTCTTATACTTATACATATACATAATCGCTAACAATCAGGCCATGTACCTAAATACTTATACATAATCATACATAGCCATGCAAGTTCAAAATTCGTGAACTAGCTTGTTATATTTAGAGTATTCTTTTGGATCGATTTTTTTTTTTGGTTCTGTTGCTAGAGCTACATATTACAATTAATCTATTCACTGACATGCAACAATAATTGATGTAGAAGATGATCAAGAACATAGTAGGGCAACTGATTTGGAGAAAGATTCAATGACTGTCAATCGTCAAACTAGTAATGATGACAACTTGTATGGAGTAATTGTGAATAGTGAGGAAGAAGCATACAACCTCTACTGTGAATATGGTGCTAGAATTGGGTTCAGTGTTCGGATAATGCAAAGGAGGAAAACCAATAATGTTGTGAGACAAGTTAATTATGGGGTTAAATACTGTTTACTCCCTGAACTTTCAGGGAAAAAAAAGTTCAATCCCTCCATTTTTAATTTCACACGTTTACTCCCTCATCTCTCAATTTTGGATCAATAGGTCCATTCCGTTACTCTCTGTCCAAAAACTCTGTTATATTGCTGACGTGGCAATTATTTCGCGTCAAAAAGTCTATCATACCCTCGGTTCATCTTTTTTCTTTTTCTTAATTAATATATATATATATATATATTTTTACATTTTCCCTATTGTTTACCTCTTCTTCCAGCTCTCTCTCTCTCTCTCTCTCTCTCTCTCTCTCTCTCTCTCTCTCTCGAACACAAGTTATCCTTCATCACTCTCCTTCACTTGCTCAATCTTCATCACTTCTTCTTCCCACAAACCCCTCTCCGCCACCCTCAGACCCAATTCCCTCAAATCCCCAAAACCCCTAACCATAACTGCCGAGCTCGCCACCCTCCCCGTCTTCTCATTCACCGGCAACAAGCTCAGCAAATCGGCGATGGTTTTGGCGGCCATGAATAGCTAGTACACCACAGGGCGCAGGTGACCCACCCCATGAGCTTGGCAGAGTTGAGGCCGCAGGTAGCGCCGCAGCTGGCAGTGTAGATCGAGATGGAGAGGCTAGGGCGCTTGGAGGTAGGGTTTAAATTTGGGGTTTGGTGAGGTTGAAGCAGGCGTTGAGGAAGTGGGAGCGGGAGCGGGCAACTTCGTGGTCGACGATGAGAGGGACGGCGGAGAACTGGTGGGGGGAGTTGGTGAGCTTGATTTTACAGAAGCAGGGAGAGGAGGTTTTGAGTTTTTCAAATTTGGGGATTTGGAGAGAGAGAGAGAGAGATCGCTGGCCACGGGGCTTGGGCCAGGGGAGGGCGAGCACGAAGGCTTCTCAGACGTTCTTTCTGATATGGGTTTTTCCAAGCTTGCAGTTTTTTCTACAACGTTCTATTTTGTATCTTGGAGTTTTGATATATTCTTGGATGTGTGAATTTATATGGATTCTATGAAAAGTTTGTTTCTTTGATCAAGATGGGCGGCGGTGGCTGGTCGATGGTGAGGAGGTTGTAGGTGGAGGAGGTGAGGGAGATAATGTGGGATTAGCCACTGCTAGCGCAGCTGGTGCTGAAGAAATGGCCACATACTCAACAGAAGTATAAAACATGAGAATTGGGTATAATCTAACCCAATTTCAGTAAATGTTGCTGCTGGTGCTGGAAGAGGAAGAGAGAAATAAAAAAATTTGGCAGATCTGAGTTTGGCATATCATATAACAAAGCTCTTAAAAAAAAGACATAAGGAAGAAGAAGCGGGGAAGGTTGCAGAGGAGATGGAAGGAGGTTTCTGGAGAACAGAGAGCTGAAAGAAGGAAGAAGAAGAAGAGATAAAAAGGAAAAAAAAATAAAAAATTAATTAAGAAAAAGACAAAAGATGAACTGAGGGTATGATAGACTTTTTGACGCGAAATAATCGCCACGTCAGCAATATAACGGAGTTTTTGGACGGACAGTAACGGAATGGACCTATTGGTTCAAAATTGAGAGATGAAGGAGTAAACGTGTGAAATTAAAAAGGGAGGGACTGAACTGTTTTTTCCCTGAAAGTTCAGGGAGTAAACAATATTTAACTCTTAATTATGCTTGTTCAAAAGAAGGTTTTAAACTAGATAGTGATCCTAAAGGCTAATAGGTTGGACACTAGAACTGGTTGCACAACAAAAATTCGATTTGGATTGCAAGATAATAATGTATGGAATGCGACTCTCTTTGTTCCTGAACACAACCATAAGCTTGCAGAGCCAGAAGAAAGACCATTTTTGTGCTCCAATCGAAAAGTTTTAGAAGCCCATAAGGGGGTGATTAGATCAATGAAAACCGCAGGTATGAGTACCATAAATACATAAATACATATTCATATTTAGCAGAAGAAGTTGGGGGATCTCAAAATGTTGGATTTACAAAGACTGATCGTTACAATTTTATAAGCAGAGAGAGAATGATTATGCTTCAAGCAGAGGATGCTCAAAGCTTGATCAATTTATTCAAGAGAAAGCAAATTGAAGATCCTATGTTTTTCTACATTGTGCAAGTGGATCAAGAAAAATCGAATGACAAACTTTTTCTGGAGAGATGGAAAGTCGAAAAAACCGACTTTGAATGCTTTGGGGACATTGTAGTATTTGATACTACTTACCAGACTAATAAATATAACATGATTTGTGCTCCTTTTGTTGGGGTTAACCACCATTGGAAAAATGTATTGTTTGGTTATGCATTTTTGCTAGATGAGACAATTGCTTCATTTATTTGGTTATTTGAGACATTCTTAGAAGCGATGGATGGTAAAAAATCCAAGACTATTTTTACTGATCGATGTCAAGCAATGACAAATGCCATCGAGAAGGTTTTTCCTGAGACACGTCATCGGTTACGTTTATGGCACATCTCAAAGAATGCGGTACAAAACTTGAATTGGCTTTATAGAAATCCTTATTTTAGTGAGCTTTTCAAAAAGTTGCTTTTCAGACATGTGACAGAAGATGAATTTGAGTCTACTTGGAATGAAATAATAGAGAAGTTTGATCTTGCAGGGAACACATGGCTTAAGACACTTTATGACCTTCGTGAAAAATGGTGTACATTATTTAGCAAGGATACATTCTCTGTAGGAATATTATCTACACAAATAAGTGAGAGCACAAACATTGTGTTTACCCTCATGTCTACTAAAACACTGAGTCTTACTGAATTTGTGCATCATTATGATAAACAGACAAAACAAATGCATTCAAGTGAATTGGAAGAGACTTTTCGGTGCAACAACGGAAGTACTTTCTAGAGCTGCAAGAAGTAGTGGAATTAAGAAGCAAGCTAGTATGGGCTATACCCAAAAAATTTATAATTTATTTGAGTTTGAGTTTGTCGCTAGCTTGGCAGTGAAGATGGAGGAAGTTGGAAGTGATGGAACACTGCAGACATTTGAACTTAATGAGGAGGGTCATAAAAGAGTGTACACAGTCAGATTCAATTCTTCGAATGTGACCATCTCTTGTGGTTGTCAGATGTATGACTCTATGGGTTGGTTATGCCGTCATGCTCTGAGGGTGTTAAATGTGAAAAATGTTACTCAAATACCAGCGCAGTATATACTAAAGAGGTGGACAAAAGATGCAAAGAAAGGAGTAGAGGCAAGTAGTGTACCACTACAGGTCAAGGAGAAATCAACTGTGACACTGCGTAGGAATTCTTTAATGCGAAAAGCTTATGGTATTATCAGTAAGGGAGCAGAGACAACTAGTGGCAGTGACATTGCAATGCAGAAATTGATAGAAGCCGAAGAGTTAATTTAAAAGAATATGAAGAAGTTATCTATTATAGGACATGTCAATGAAGAAATCAATGAGGTTCCTAGTGGTAATGCTTCTGGTGGCGGTGCTAACAAAAATGAAACCTTATTTGATGAAACATTAGTTCTCAATCCACCAAGTGTGTGGCCAAAAGGCATGACTAATAAAAGAAGGAAAGACGCAATGGAGTTGTGTAATAACCGCAAATTTCGTTTTTAGTTCGTATGATTGTGTGGAATTATTAATGTACTTTGCACGAATTTTAGACTTCAAGTATCTCATTTTTTGAATTATCGAAGTTCCGAAACTTTACGTTTTAACAAAAAGCTCGAAATGTTCGATTTGAGAAATCGACTTTTTATACGTACAGAATTTGGGAAAACTTCCTTCATGAAAGTTGTAGAGCTCGACGATACGAGTTCGTGCATATGTGGAACACAAAGATCGGATTTTTTTTGAATTAATTATGACATTTACAAGAAATTCCATTTTGGTATATATATTTTGGGAAATTTTCTGAAAATAGGGTTTCTATTTTCGGAAGCCGCAAACCGGCTCTTTCTCTCTCTCTCGCGGCCAAAGCAACCAAAACAGAGCATGGCTTCACCGTGCTCTCTCTCACACCACCGTCCACCTCAAGGCCTCAGACCACTTTCCCTACCTTCACCCCGACCTTGCGCAGCTGCCAGAGGCAGCCTTGCGTCGCGACACGGCCGGCAACGACGACGGGAGCTCGGTAGCCATTAAAGCTCGATTTGTTTCGATCTCGATATCTCGAGCTACAAGTCACCATTCCACGTGATTCTTGACTCATTAGACTCGCATCGACTTGCTGATCAAGCACCAAGAAGGACCAGACCTGGGTAGAACGATTTTATGTTCATCGGAGCTCACCTCAATTTAGATCGAAAATCACCTTCAAATCCGGATATCTCGAGTTACAGGCGACCATTTCTTGTGATTCTTGACTTGGTGAACTCGCATTGAGTTCCTGAAGAAGTCTCAAGAAGGGATCAAGTGGAGTTGTGGGAGTTTTTACGTGGATCAGAGCATCACCGATTTTTGAAAAATTTCCGGCCACCTCGACTGTTTTTGGTACATTTCGACATCTTCCCATTATTTTCTGATCTCGTACTAGTTATAAAAGTTGCTCAAAATGATGAAACGAATGGGAGAAGCTCGGCCGCGACACCATTGGTTGTGGTCGGCAGTGGCTCTGCAGCTAAATCCGGCAGTCCTTTCCGGCCACCTTCGGGGGTCTAAAATATAGTTTCTGTACATTAAGATTCTACATTTCAATACGATCATTTTGGCATATTATACGCATTTTTCGGATATCGTATGATTTAGTTAAGAATTTTTAGATTTCGATCGATTTCGATCGTTAGATTTGTGATCTGTGAATTTAGGACCGTCCGATGGACTTGTAGTTTTGATATGATGATCATATGACTGTCCCAGTGGCTTTGTGTGTTTATGGGCTAAGATCCGACCGTTGGATCTTCGTATAATTACAAAACGGTGATTAGGGAGGCAATTCGTGAGAATCCGTCCGTCAGATTTTCTTATAATTTAGAATCCGATCGTAGAATGGTAGTTTAAGTATGTTCTGGAATTATTGGCTAAATTCAAGTCACATTTGATTAGGTGATTGATGGGTTGTACTTGGGTGAGCTGTTTCGGTGAGATTTGTATTTTAATTGAAGACGCAGCGGGAGTTTCGAGGTGAGTAAAACTCACGTGGTTCATATTACGAACCGAGTGCTTTAATTTATTTATTTTTGTAACTGTGTGAAAAATATTTAGGGTTTCGGTGAGATTTGTATTTTAATTGAAGACGCAGCGGGAGTTTCGAGGTGAGTAAAACTCACGTGGTGCATATTACGAACCGAGTGCTTTAATTTATTTATTTTTGTAACTGTGTGAAAAATATTTATGGATTAAATATTTGTTTATTAAAATCACATGGATTTGATCAACTATGGTCTATAGGTAAGTAAAATGAATTTTAACTATACAAATGAATTTCACGTTTTTCTTGTGTGAACTATAGATGATATTAGTGGTCATCTCTGAGTGGATAATTACGTATATATATATATATATATATATTTACGTGGAATATATATATGGGTGGTGTGTTGATGTGTGATGATGTGATTAAGTTGGAATGATGATATAGATTATATTTCAAATGCTTAAATTTTCACAATAATATTGTGTATCTTGGATGAGTTGATTTCATTGTGTGAAAATATATTGTTGTGCTCATTTATGGATTTAGAGTCAACATAGTGACCGGTATAGGGGAATCAGACGCTCTTATCCTATGTGGATGATGAGATACGATTGGTTGAGTAAGTATGAGTATCGGAAGTTCTAAATATGTATATACGTATACATATTGATGAAATAAGATAAAGATAAATATGTCGGATGTCATAACCTGAGCCAGGTGACGGGCTACGATTCAGTTAAAGCTCTAGTATGTCAAAACCATATTTTTATAAATACGATTTCGGGGTTTTGAGAAGAAAGATGTGAGTTTAGGTTTTGTGTTGATTTGTTGATGTGATGACTGATTGTGAGATTGTTGGTTCTTGTGGACGTGGAAAGTGTTGGGTGTTATATTGGGTGAAAATAATTATGAATTGATTAAATAACCGTTCTTTCTTTTATTCATACGAGCTTTCAAAAGCTTACCAGGTTTTGTGTTGTTGCAATCCCGGTACACTATCCAAATGGTGTAGCGGATATTCCTGTAGGTCAGGATAATCAGGGAGCCGACCGTGCTGTTTAGGAGTTGCAGTATTTATTGGTTTTCATTTGAGTGTGGTTTGTTATGCTCATATATAGCTTTACAATTTATTTTTGAGTGAGTTGTAATAATTAACTGAGACTAAATTCGAGATTTGAGATTAAATTGTGTGGTGAGGTTGTTAAGAAAAAGAAATTTTCAGGATGATTATTTTGAGTTGTGGAAATTTTCATATTTCGAATTTTGGATTTTTATTCTAAAATTCGGGACGTGATAAGAAGAAACAAAATAAAAAGACACCAAAAGGCCAAGGTTGCAGTAAGTAATTTAACATTCTACGCATATTTTGAAATGTTTATTAGTTATAGTATGATTAATCTTTTGTGATTGTTTTTTTTTTTTTTATTGTTTTTTATAAGAGTTAATTACATATAAGTGCATCTTTGAATGTTTTTTTAGCCATAAGACCACCAACTAATTTTTTCCCTTATAAGGCTACTAGATTAAAAATAGTGTTATATTTTGGATATAAAAACAAATATATTTACATAAATGCCACTAGAGTAAAAAGTCAACAACCATTCTCTCTTCTCTCTGGCGAGGTCTCTAGTCAACTCCGGCTGAGCTCCAACCAACTCCGGCGGGTCTCCGGCTGGCCTCTGGGCAACTTCTAGTGAGTCTCCGGCCAACTTTCCGGCGAACTCCAGCGACTACAAAAGCTACTATCACTAACACCAAAAGCTACTATCGCTAGCAACAAAAGCTACTTTGGTGAGATTTCCAGCAATCTCCGGCAATATCACAAAAGCTACTATCACTAGCAATAAAAACTACTGTTACTAGCAACAAAAGCTACGCTGGTGAGATTTCCGGCGAGGTTACAAAAGCTACTATCACTAACAATAAAAACTACTATTACTAGTAACAAAAGCTACGCTGGTGTGATTTCAGCGAGATCACAAAAGCTACTATCACTAGCAACAAAAGCTATTGTCACCAATAAAAAATATGCTCCAAAAAATCAAAAGTCACTAACACCATTAACAAAAACTACTGTCACTGACACAAAAAGATACTCTCACCAGCAACAAATGGCTACTGTCACCATCACCAGTAACAAAAGCAACTCTCACCATCACCAAAAGCTACTATCAAGCAAAACAAAAACTACACTAACCAACACCAGGACCTACTCTCACAAAAAACCAAAAGGTACTACCAAGTAGAAAAAAAAGCTAGTCTTATAGGCTGAGAATACCTTTCTCAAAGACTAACAAACCTATAGAAATGTGAAGTATACAATAAAAAGAAAAATGCTACTGCAATCGAGAAAAAAAGCATATCCAATGATGCAAAAAGTATGCAGGGTTCAACAATGATATAACTACGTAAAAAGCTGCTTCCATAGTTGTAAAAAGTCACTACCATAGTTGTAAAAATCTACAATAGTTGTTTAAAGCTACTGTCAATATTGTAATGCTACTGTCATATTTCATATGGCTTCCGTTGAAGTTTCTTGTTGTCAAGCTCTACCACACTACACTAACCATAAGCATTATTTTGCCACCTACAGCACCAAGCTTCATTTCAACATTTCTTGGTTGGCTGAATGATCTCTTGGCCAATGGAGGCTTCACTACTCAAATTGACATGATTTTCGGAATCAACCACCGCCAACGCATATGGGAAGAATTCTGCAAGAACAACAACAAAATAAGCAATCTTTATCAATTAGATAATAAAAAACAAGCAATGTAAAAGCTACTGATATAGAAACATAAAGCTACTATAACACATGTAAAAAACTACTAGACTAGTAATAAAAAGCTACGAACATATATACTGATGGCAACAAAACCAACTGATTATCCATATTGATAGTGTAACACAAATCTCAAACAAGAAGGGCTAGAGATATGAAATCTCAACAAAAGAAAATTGAGTTTCTCTACAAAATCTTGATTTTCAATTTGATAAAAGCTACTGGAATCAGCATTCAAAGATACTAACATAAGCATATATAGCTACTATCATTGTGTTGGAAAGTCATTTTAATAGTTATAGAAAACTACTGACATAGAGAATGTGGCACGCAGCTTGTTCACAAAATCTTGGATCTTAGTTGCACTCAGTATCATGTGTTCCTGCCAATTAAATCAAGAGCCATTGACAATTCAAATTGTTTGTATAATGCAATCTTCTAAATTGTTAATAAGCATTTCAAAATGCACAATATGTGAATCACAGATGAAGAGTGATACTCACCACGGGAAAACAACTAGGTCAGGAATGTTAACTGCTTTATAAAAGATGTTTTCTGGTCTGCCATGGTTATACCTTCCATCGTCATGTTATCCTATTCAATCAAACACTATCCCAATTATCACTAAAACCCATACAACTAAAACAGGTATATTATAGAATAGAATAGAATGCCAAAGTGGATAAGTCCAATACCTTACGAACACTCTTCAATTCAATAATAAGTTCCTGTGGGAGCCATTGACTAGCGAGCACTCCCTTCTCTATTACAAATCACAATAAAAAATTGTTCATGCTATGCAAATTAAGAAATTCATAAACATAACCAGAAGAACATCAATTTGAACACTCAAATCATTGATATATACATACACACAAATTAATGCTAGCAAAGTTATAATCGGATTGCTTACCTTCAAATCAGCTCCTACACAAAATCAAACAATTTTAAAACTCAACTTTCCAATTCATGCTCCAATTTCAAATTACAGAATAGAAAAAAGTATATAGGAATCTATTTCTGAAGTACCTTCACCAGAAGATTTTGAGCGATGGAGGTAGGAGATCTGGAAAATCGGAAGATATTAGTAGCAAATCGGAAGGTACCTAGTTGGTTCAGATCCACCACGTTCTTGATCTCGATGATGTCCCTAGCCTCGAGCCTCTTGGCGAATTAGAGTGGAGCAGCACCATCACACCGGCGCCACGAAGATCCGTGATCGATGAAAGTGAGAGATAGAGAGCACCGCGCCGAGGTCGTCTCCAGAATTGGAGGTGCAAACCAAGATGTGATCTGTGATGGAGGAGACAGAGGGACCAAGAGAGCGTGGAGGTGCAGACCAAGATGTGATATATGATCGAGGAGAGATAGCGTCGTGCCGGTGGTTGCCGGAATCGAAGGCAGAGATCGAGGAGAGAGAGAGATGGATTTGTGGATGCTGCGCCGGCGGAGAGAGAGAGAGCTTCATCTCGGCTTGCTAGAGAGAGAGAGAGTGAGAGTTTCATCGTGGTAGAGAGAGAGATCGAGAATATCTGGAACTGAAAATTAAATGGTAGACTGGTGAGGGTAAAATAGGTAGAGCATAAAAAGGAGCTGACGGTTTTTGGGCCCCAAAGTGGCCTTATGTGTACAAAATAATTTAGGTGGCCTTCTGACTAATATAGGTCTCAAAGTGACACTTCTTTGTAATTTTCTATTTTTATAATTTACTTGTATAGGGAAAGTCAAGCCACCAATCAGTGAAGGGCCTTCAGATACATCAATTCATGTAGTCCATAATTCAAGCTTGCTTCACCCATTTGTTGCATCGAATGGTACAAATTTCATTAACCAGATACAATTTCAAAAAATTTGAAACAATATTATTGTTAAGGATTTGGCTTCTCAATTAAATTCTTGTTAACATGTAGCAATTTTCACCTATGAACCTGCCAATAACTAATGTTTATGCTCCGTACTCTCTATATAATCATGTAAGTTAAATTGTAGTAAGTTCAAAATTTAGGTTTTGTGTTTTATTCTATTTTATTTCTATTACAATCTAACCTTAAACATTCTGTTGTATCTATAGAATTCTACTTCTATGTTGCCATTTTCTCAACTCAATTTAACATATGCAAATATGCAT
>WFKR01000003.1:26883110-26951375 GCA_025331145.1 Rosa persica | reverse complement strand
ACATAAAAAACCATCCCCTTGACAATGTGCTCCTCTAGCTCAAAGTATTCGAAAATAAGAAGCAATTGATATTCCCTATGAATAGGATTCTCTCTTAGTCCTACAAATTAAGCAATTAATGCTTATCTCAAATATGATAGAGTTCTGACGAAGCAGTAATTAAGCATCAAAGAACAATATATTTGTGCTTCCAAATTAATGTTTGGCCTACCATGAATGTACACAACCATACGTATATCTATAGTGAATAATTTAAAAGCTGGAAATAACAACGCAACAGGCAATAAACTAAACAAAGTAAGCACTGAATCAAAATAAAAAGATAGATGAAAAAACAACCTGTTGTGGTCATCTTCTAGAGCCTTAATTATGTGTTTCTCCTCTTCTTCTTCTTCTTTTTCTTCGATTGTTTCTTCTTTTGAATCTCCATGGCCTTAATCCGAGCTTTCTCTTTCATCACACTCTCGGACCTCTTGGATCTTGGAGCCGCCTCGCCTCTTCTTGCTCACCTCACGCTCTTTGAGAACGATCTCATTCCTAGCTTCGATCTCCCACTGCCGTAATCGCCGAGCACAGTTACAGACCTCGTATCTGATTAACCAAATCAATCAAGCTCTCTGTCGTCGTCATCTTCCAAAACCCTAGCATTTTACAATGCAGATGAAAGGAAAAGGAGATGAGAGGAGATCCAGTTCCAATCGGCCAACTTGATTCAGTTCCACCGAGTTAAACGGTATCGTTACGAACACCGGTGAACGGGTCCAAGGAGTCGACGGGCACCGTGACGAAGGTCGCCGATGTCCAGCAACACGGAGTAGAGAGAGAGAGAGGATGAGGATGCGATATTTTGAAACATATTAGCTCTATTGAAAAAGATACACAGAGAGAGAGGAGAAGAGCTGATGGCAAAAAGAGGTATAGCTTAAAGAAAAGCTGACGTTTTTAAGCTCTAAAGTGGCCTTATGAGAACAAAAAATTTTAGGTGGGCTTATGATGAATTTAAGTTTCAAAATGACACTTATGAGTAATTTCTATTAATACAAAGTATAAAGAGGCTTATATAGGCATCCAAAACCTAAAATCATAATCTAAAATAGAAATCCTAAAGAATCCAAATTAAAAAGAAAGCTAAGAACCTAAAAAATAATCCTAAAACGATATAAAACTAGCCTAAAAATATTAAATTCTGAATCGGATAATTAAGACGATATATTTTGGCCTAAATCTGATAGGGCTCACAAAAGTGATTCTTGAAGATCGTCGTCCCCATTCCGGAAAGGTATCATGAGTCTCAAAAGGACATTCTAGCCAAATATTAGTCAAATCTGATTCACAATCAAAACTTGACTTTTTGCACGAGTAACCCGAAAAGTTCAAATCCAAATCTTCTTGAATATTCCAGCGCTAGTAATCTCATCACACGTGAGTTTCCTATTTTCCAATCACTCTTCTTGATTCTATGCTGCTTCTTTACTTTTATGGTTTTCTGGTTAAAACGGCCCCATTCTTGTCCTACATCATTATGGAGATCAAACTGATTTAATTTTTCAGTATTGAATAGTAAAAGGTATACATCTTCCTCCATTCCATTCATGTCTTTGTCAAACTACGGTTCGCTAGGTAATCGATAGGCATGCAGTAGGTAAGATGGTTGGGCTGATGCCTTCTTACTATATTTAATTAGGCCTAAATACTGGTTACTACCATGTGGTTTATGTCCAAAATCAATTCAGTCCCTAGACTTCTAATTTCATCGAAAACAACCTTGCACTTTCAATTTTGATTTAATAGGTCCAATTCGTTAATAATCTGTTATGGGTTCAAGTTATAGTTAGATTATTTGTTGAAAACTATTTATTTTTAATAGTAGGACTCACTCCTAAATTGACTATGCAGGCCACCTCGACACCACATCATAAAACATATGTCATATATGAGACACGTTAATAAATTAAATAACTTAATTGTCAGAAAACTAATAAATTCGATCTATTAGATCAAAATTGAAAGTGCATGGGTGTTTTTGATGAAATTAGAAGTTCAGGGATTGAATTGATTTTGGATCCAAACTATATGGTAGTAATATGTATTTAGACCATCCAATTATTATCCAACAACATACTTGAATGATGTTGGACTAATAAGAAGTGAAAGTATCAGAAAGCATGTCTAGATTTAAGGTCTGCACGTCAAGTGTTCGGTAAAAGTCCTTAACTAGAGTATGATTCGTATTTAGGTAGTTTATTTACTAGCAATATTGGCTGGAAACTTAAGTGAATAATTGTTTATTTGGATAGCAAAAGAAGTAAATCAATCTGGCAAAACTGGTGAACAAGCTGGAAGTGTAAATTCCACCTGATAATTTTGAGGTAGGAGTTTTAAAATGAAAAGAAACATTTCAGTTTTTATAATTGTGATTCGTATTTTACAAACTTTTTCTGACATGCTTTGCATGATTTACATGCATCGTATGCTTGAGGTTTAACAAAGTGTTTGAAATATTCTTCTAATGTTTTTAGCTTCTTCATTTTCCTAGAAATTTACTTTCAGTTCTTGTCATGGAAGGATCTTGCATGAAAACTAAATGAATGAGTTTCAAGTGTTTAAATTGTTGTATGCCTCTGTGTAAAGGTAAAAAATAATAAAAAAAACAATTAAAAAACCTACTCCATACTCTAAAATCGAAAATTAACCAACAAATTAATCGATCATTAAACAATAAAACTAAAATATAAACAAGAAAAAAATGTAAGAAGTTGTAAACTATAAAATTAAAATTAAGAGCAAACCGTACAACTGCAATGAAGTACGTCAAAAAGACAACAACTATTAGCTTATACAGCCATAAGAAAATCCTAATAGCCTATTTGGGATAATAAAAATTTATTATTTTGACGTCTTTTGTTTCTTTTATTACATTACTTATTTTTCGAGTTAAAGGGAAATTTCATTAAGCAGTACCCAAAGTGGGGTTGATTACATCATAACTTAATACATCGAGAATACATTCTGGGACCTGGTCAAACCAGACCATGCTAGTGTTGGCTTCATACGCGATTCCAGCCAATCGATGGGCCACTGCGTTGCTAGTCCTCAGCCCATAACTAATAGAGACATTATGCAAAGCATCCACAGCAACCTTGATGTCGTCGATAAGAGTCCCATTAGCAGTAGCTTCATGATTCAGATTAGCAATATCCCAGGTAGCCTGGAGACAGTCAGTCTCAACAACTGTGTTTCCAACCTGCAGATTCTGAAGCAGTTGTAATCCTTATTTGATAGCCTGCAGCTCAACCTGCTTCGGGGAAGCCATGTTTAGTACCGGTATAGCAAAACCAGCTTTGATATGCATAATAATTGTGATTTCATATATATATATATATATATATATATATATATATATATATATATATATATCTTGAATATATCTTGATGGTGTGACATTGTGATATGCATAATAATTGTGATTTTATTCAGGTTCTTCTTTTGAGCATTTACTCTTTTCGGGAATGCAATATATCGTGTAATTCTTGATTTATATTGTGTTGAAAGAGTATTTGAATTTTGGTGTAACATGCATTTTGAGTCAACTGAGACTTTTTAAATGTTTTCAGTCTATGGATCTGGTGTCACAGTAGTGACTGAGGCAAATAAATCGGGAAACACGCCTTTGGCTGGTGAGTGGTTACGGTCAGTTAGAGTGCTAGTTTGTTTACCATTGTATGTCATGGGGGTAATACGTGGTTACTTGTGACTCATAAATACACGATTTTAAAAGAGAGTTTTAAGTAGTTTCTTTCTTTATTGTCTAAGAGGAACTTGGGTTCGTACAAATTTGTGGAGTTGATTTTGGGTTGCGTTAAATTATTCTTGAGATAAGAAATTGTTACGCATGTGTTGTTGAGTCTTTTTATTTTGAGTTTACTCATACGAGCTTAAAAAGCTTAACGGATTTATTATTTGAAAACTTGGTGCACTATTATGTGTGTAGGGTTTATTCATGCAGGTCAAGACCACCAGGGTTGAGATCACGGCGTGTAGTGCAGCAGTGTTAGGTTCATAACCTATTTTGTTATTTATACTGCTGTTCATAGTATGCTCTTAGTAAGCATGTACATTTGTCTGTTGATACTTTTGAGTTTTGTAAACACTTGGTGATGTAATATTTGACTCTAGTGATTGAGTTTGTATTTGACATGTGTGGACTCATTTATTAGTTTAAATAAAAGAAATTTCTAAGCATTTAGGAGATTTGTTGAGTTATCACGTTTTGGATTTGAATTTCTTTTATTTAAAATTTGGGGCCTGACAAATTATAGTTGTACCTCATTGTATAAACTAGATCATTCTATTAAAATTCTTCTATGCATCGACGGTGTAAGTGAACCAACACTTATTAGATGATCTCAGTTCTTGATATTTATAGTCAACTTTTTTCTTATGACAAAAAAGTGTATCTACTATTACCTAGCCGTCCATTTATGTTAGTGCAAGAGCACGTCAATGCTCTGAATCCTCCCTCATCATTCTATTATGAATTTATGATCCTCTTGCATTTTGTTTGGTTCTATAGGTGTAGCAAATTTTAATGCCAATATTTTTCTAGTTTTCTGTATTTTTTAGAATACTGCATACAAACACATGACAATATTATAAAATACTCACAAATAAACTACCATTAAATATATATATATATATATATATATATATATATATATATGGACATGCAGCCCAAGCCCATGCAATAAAACAAAGACCAGCCCTCCTTATAGTGGAAGAACATATATTGACTATTTATACCAAAATGAAAGGTTATCTTGATTCATTAGAAATTAGACAGGTAAGGAAATTTCTTGTTGAGTTACGTACTTATTTAAAAACGAATAAACTACAGTTCCAAGAAATCATATCTTCTGCGATGTTAGGAATTTCTCATAAAGCTGCTATTGGTAAGTACTTAGGAGTGCATGATATTATTTTTTGGTAAGATCCTATTAATACTTCTAATCTTTTCCTGAAAATGCAGAAAAAAGTAGTTGTTTGGAAGTCCAATACCTTGTCTCGAGAGGTAAGTTTAATTACTCTTATCAAAGCTAACTTATCTGGTATGCCAAATATTTTTTTATTCTATTTCAAGCGTCCCAAAAAGATTACTTTTTCTCTGGATATTCAATGTTGATCCTTCTTTTGGGGTAATAAATCCCCTCCTATGGCTTGGGATTGAGTTTGCTTGTCTATAGCAATGGGCGGCTTAGGTATTAGGCCTACTGAGTGGTTTAAAGCAGCTTTAGCTAAACTGGTGTGGAAAATCTTAACTAAGCTAGTCTCTGCCAAATACTTGAAGAATACTCATTTATTTGCTGTCAACAAGAGAGTGTCTTCTTCTTTAGCCTGGAAAGGAATTCTCGATGCTAGGCCTTTAGTTTTAGAAGGAATGAGATGGATTCACTACAAGAATAAGTTAATCACACGACATTCATCAGACGACGCATGCGTTTTTTATGTCGTCTGAGTTAGTCAGAAGACAGATTTGTTAAACCAGTCGTTTGTTCTCTTCTTAGCCAACACATGGTCAGATTCCATCTTTTTAATGAAATTGCCAAATTTTGGACAACAGCAACAACAACATCTGTTGTCTGACAAGGCCAAAAAAAAAAAAAAATTACAATCCAAAACCAAAACACACACTCAAATGCCTTGGCTTTTTTTTAGGTCAATCCCGCATAGAACTCTTTCCAATATTCCCGCCGCACAGAACTCCCTCGCTCTGAGCCCAAATTTCATTCCTGCACAAACCTTCTTTGCTCTCAGCCTCCCCCCTTAATTCAATTACAGCACAAACCTCTCGCTCTCAGCCCTCATTCGATCAGTTAAGGCTCAGCTCTCACTCACCCTCTGCGAGGGGAAAGATCTGTGTCAAGTCTGTTTGCAAGATCCAGATCAGTGGAGAGGAGCGTTTTGTATCAAAGGTATTGTTTCCCTCTTCAGAGTTTCTGCCATTGGTTGTTGATCGAAGCTAGAATCATAGACTGATCGGTGTTTGGTGCTTTCGAATTTGGATTTTACAGGTCTTCCTTTTCCTCATCATCTTCTCTAATTTTTGCCAGAGGATTGAACATATTTTGTGATTGCATTATGGTGCAGATTGCGTTGGGTTGCTTGCTTTTGGCCAGGCAAGGTACTAAAGGTAGTGCGTCTTCCTCTTCCTTTGAGCTTTCTCTAATCGGACTATTGCTTGGGTTCTGCCTAATTCTGTGTTCGCTCGATTTCTTGTTCTCCAGTGTTACTGATTCTCGGCTGAAATAGGTTTTTATGCAATTTATTGAATTTGAGAGATATGAGGCTTTTCAATTCATTTATGTTGTTGCTTCTTTGTGAAATTTGTTTTTTTTTTTTTTAAATTTGTTGCATTTCATTTATTACTGTTGCTTCTCATTCAACTGATTTAGCCCTTCCAGGAGCTGTGTTGAACTTTTGTGGTTTCATTTTCTATAGTTCTCAATTTTTGCTTTGTTTTTTTTTAAAGGGTAATTTTTGCATTGTTAATTGATATAAGAAATTGAAAACATGAATCGAACTCTTTGATTACTCTTTTACAAACATCTTGAGATCATGATAATGGTTTGTGTAGAGTGCATTTTGGGTTTTGGGCAGTCTATTATTTGTCAATTATAGAGAGAGCCATAGCAAAAGATGAATTTGGAAATTTGTGGTTGCAAACAAGCTGTTATAAGTTGTAGTAAATCTTGAGTCTTTTGGTAATGAAGAGAGCCTAAATATGTAGGAGAGACAGTGACATTTTTAATTATAGGATAAACGTATAGAGATAGACTTGCTTACAAGGGCAGAGTCAGAGCTTTGGGCTACTGGGATGTCTGGCAAAGAGGTTAGCATAGGGCTGATAGCTTAGCTATTGATTATGCCCTCTCTGGGTTTTGTATAAGCTTATTTAATATGCTGTACATATTAGTTTCTTAAATCCAATTCACAAAGATAGCAAAGATAGTGTTTAAATTGGGATTGGATTCTACACTAAAATTTTAGTCTTGATTGCAATTGGGTACTTTTGTTTTTGTTCTTTGATTTCTGCTATTAATTTACCATGAGAGGCGATTAATTTCCCTTTGATTTTGGTGGAATTTACAGGAGATAGCTCTATTCCTGCAACTGGCCACTTCCATTTCACCACCAGGTGCTTCTCCAATCTTCCCCCCGTCCCTCTCTTTTGCTCTTCTTATTCTGATTGTTATTTTCGAGTTGTTTGGTCTTCTTTCGTGAATACCCAGAAACCAGTTTGCCTAAATTGGAAAGAAATCGAAATAAAAATCAGATCTTGATTTTCTCGGGGGTGGGAATAGTTTACTTCTCTGTTGCTAATGGCTATGGAAGTTTCGTGGGGGATCAAACCCCTGTTCAGGAGCTCATAAATCTGTTTGGGATTTTTCAAGTTTTTTTTTTTTGTTAATTTTGAAATTGTGGGATTCGGGAATCGCAATCTGGTTGTGAATGCCGGATCCGCATCGAGCTCTTGGGTTGTGTTTTACAACTTGGGGTTGTGAAATTTTGAGCAAAGTTCAATGCTTTGCTTTAGGTTTGCTCAGAAAAATGTGGGAATAATAGAAAAGGGAGGAAAGTTTTTGAATTTCTGAATATGGATTTTCCCATTGTTCAGGACAATAGAAGACAGAATGATACAAGGTAACTATCATATATTTCGGGTCAAAAAGTGTGTGTTAAGTTTAAATTTCTGAGCTTTGAAGAGTCTTGATGGTTTTGCAATTTTGTAAGTAGAATATAGGGCAAGCAGCAACATGAGGTTCTTGTAGTTTTGTTTGAAATGAGTTTTGTTGATTCAATGGTATGAGAAAGCCAAATCCGCTTTCATTATGCTATTGGAAAAGAACGTATGCACCCAGTGGTAAGGCGTCATCAATTTTGCTAACTAGAATGATTTTGAAAATAGTTAGATTTTTTCTTACAATAGTTGATAAGATAAGAGAGATAGCTTTGGTTGAGGGAAGACTATATATAGTTTTGGAGTGTAAGTTTGAGTAACTAGGAATGTACCTTTGGCTTGCAACATTCACCATACTGTGTTGGACATCCAAAATTGTGTGCACATTGTTCATAATGAACTACTGTTTCTCAGCCTTGTTTCTGTTCTTTGTATATCTTTAGATTCTCTACTTGTTATGCTTGCTCATGCAGGGTATCATTCTCTTTGCATCTGTTGTTGCAACTCTTGGACTACAAATATTGCCTGGAGCTAGTCTGCTTGAGAACTGATCTCAAAGGTAAGCGATCCATCTCGGTTAAGTTTGAAAATTTTACTTTTTTTTCTTTTGTGAATTTATTTTGCTGGTATTTTGTTTTGGTTTTGAATAAGGAATAGTTTAGAGAGAAGTACAGAAACATCGTCACAACAAATCAGTAGTTTAGAGAGTAGTGCAGAAACATCTTCACAACAAATCAGTCTGCTGTAAGTGAATCTCATTTCCTAGATCTGCATGCTCAATTCTTCTTGCTCTGATTTTTTTTTTGGTTGCTTTGCAGAAATGTTAGTGTTGGTCCATAAATATGTCAAGTTGTTGGAACATCCTATAATCATTGAGCTACTGTTTACCTGGAACCATGAATGAATTTATTTCCCCATTTTAGGGATACATACGAGACAGTGCATTTGATCCATGACGTTGGGCTGCTCCAAGGATATACATATGATACCAGCTTTCAAAATATTTTGAAGTGCAACGAATGTATAAAACTTAGCAAGTACAAAAACCCGCAGCATCGCGCGGGAGTGACTAACTAGTTACTTGTTAGATTGAGGTTACTTTGGTTAGAATTGCTAGATTTGATCATCTCTGGATATGGATATGTACTTTTGGAAATGTTTTGGATTGGTAATGTAAGAACAGATGGCATTGATATATGACAATGTTTTATTTTGGATTTGTTCGGGATATGAATGTTCATATTTGCAACAATTGTGCAAAGTTAATTCAGACAACATATATAGGTCAAATAACTGTAGTTTCCAAAGGTATCACACAATTGAAGGGTTCACAAAACCATTGTATGAGATCCACTCATACAACACATCTAAAGACAGCAAATAATACATGTTGTCTGAACTTCATTTCAGACAATAGAAATAACAAATTGATGTTGTGTGATCTCCATTCCGGTGATGTAAAGTTACTGTCGTCTGATATTGAAATCAGACAACAGATATAACAATAATATGTTGACTAAGATTCATAAACCACAACTAAATATAATAAAAACTGTGGTCTGAGTTCCTATTAGACGACATATCCATCAGTGGACTATTATACCTTATGCAAATCCTACAACGCAAGTAGATTAATAAATGTTGTCTGAGCTCCTATCAGATGATAGATTCCTAAATCTTCTGATGTTTTATTTGCATAAGACACAACTAAAACAACAATGACGCTTGTTGGAGATTCATTTCAGACAACAGTGTCATTATAACTGTGTGGTGTGAAATTCATTTCAGACATCATGTAGTTGTATTGCTGTTGTCTGAGATTCATTACACACAACACAGTTTTCCTAAAATTGTTAAGGTAATATAGCTTTTCTTACAGTTAATAAACGAACTGTTGTGTGAGTTTGTAACAGACAATAGTTAAACCTAATTATTTTAATTTAGAAATATTCAGACGACACATATTTAGCTATATATGTTGTGTGAATCTTGAATAGACAATGGTTTTTAACTGTCGTCTGAATGAAGTCAATCAGACGACAGGTTACTAGACAACAGCAGCTTTTTCATTCAGATGACAGTTAATCATTAACTGTCGTCTGTTTAACTTTGTGTATAGTGATTGTTGGTAATGGTGAGGATATTTTGTTTTGGTCCTTTAATTGGGTGTTGCTTTTCCCTCTTTATTAGGTGATTCCTGAACAGGATAGACACTCCATCAATTGGGATCTTAAAGTGTCTTATTTTATTCAAAATTTTTAGTGGAATAAAGATGTACTTGATTTTATCTGTTTTGCCTTTAGATATTGTTCAACAGACTCCAGCTATTCTAATTCCTATTACTCCCCTTCCAGATGGATTCATTTGGGGTCTGGCAGTTTCTGGTAAGTTTTTGATCAAGAGTTCTTCCTGATTAGTTCCTCAAAAGTCTACTGTTTATAATAATGCTTCTATTCTTTCCAAAATGTGGAATTTAAATATGCCTTCAAAGATCAAAATTTTTCCAGGACTTTACTCACGAATAAGCTCAAAATGAGGTTAAACTCTTGATTTATAACCATCATATTCCTTCTTATTGTCCTTTTTGCCTCACTAGCATTGAAACTTTGGATCATTATTTTTACACTATCTGTTTACTGAGTCTGTTTGGAGACTTTCTACGTCGTTTCCTATTCCTTTAGGAAGGAATGGTTCCTATCTGTACTAGATAGTATCATTGTTCATAATGCGAATGTTTCTAAGGATGCAATAGATCAGATTTTGATTTTGTCTCAGTCTATTTGGCACACAAGAAATAGGGTGGTTTTCCAGCAGTTTGTTCCTACCCTTTCTCAAACTTTTTTTTCTGGCTGCTAGTATGGGGACTAACTACTGCTTGGCCAACCCTAAGTTATGTCATTCTAAAGTTGCAAAGTATTTCCACATTAAATGTCGTTTTCCTGATATTAATCAAATTAAGATTAACTTTGATGGTTCTGTGAAACATGGTCTTGCTTCTACTGGATTTGTTTTCCGAAATAATGATGGTCAGACCTTGTTTGCCGTTGCTAAGAACATTGGATTTTTCCTCAGTTCTTGTCGCATAAGCAACTGCTCTTCGTGATGCTCTTGATGCTGCAAAATTTTATAACTTCTCTAATCTTATCGTTGAGGTAGACTCCAAAATTCTCATTGATTATGTGCTAGTAAAGGTGGCTATTCCTTATTGGAGGATAAAATCATTGATTGTGGACATCCTGAAGTTGGCTTTTTCTTTTTCCTTTATCCGTTTCAGGCATATCTTTCGAGAAGCCAACTTCATGGCGGATCGGCTTCAAATTTCAACCTTGGAGATCGTTTTTTTCCTATTTGGCATCATTGCTTGCCTCTTTCTGTGTCCCAAGCATTTCAACTGGATCAGTTTGGCAGTGTTGTTTGAGGTTTTTCTTTGTAGTTTGTTTTCTTCATAAATTTTTTTTTAAACAAATAAATAAAATGGTCAAACTAAATGTACCCAGCAAATGTCTTACTACACCCAGCCGTAGTCATATATCTTATTATTTCTAGTTTCTATCCCCATTGTAATAAAGAAAGGAAAAAAAAAAAACACTTCACCTATCACCAGTTCAACATCAATGCAAAGTTGCAAACCCTCACCACCACCATAATTGAAACTGTATGTATCGATCAGAGAAGACATTGATTCAAGAAGATGTTGGAGGCTCTAGCATGTTGGCTAATCCATTAGAAGATAAAAGTAGTTGTGATTCTTGAGGGTGATGAACTCACAGATCAATATGCCCACACATGGCATGCATTTGTTTAACATACACCTATCACCCAAGTATTCAAAATCCTCAGGTGTCAACCAGATTAATTGGCTCTCATGGATCTAATACATGCTTACATGCATCTAATTCATTCTTGAGGAAGAGCTAACTACGTACAATCAACTCCTTAGCAGATTACTTGTCTGTTGTTAAAACATCAGTCCCACCAACTATAGCAAACCGGCCTCGCAAATCAAATTAAGGAGTAGAGATGGAGGGAGGGAGGGGGGGAGGGGTGTGTGTTGGGGGGGACGGAGGGAGGGGGAGAGGGGGGAAGAGAGAGAGAGCAATCAGATGTGGGGAGGAGGAGCCATCGTCAAGCTAGCATCAACAAGCTAATTAGCGGTGCTTTAATTAATTTTTTTTTATGAAATTTAACATTGAAATTTTATGGGTAAAATTGGAAATTCATAGCAAAATATACTGGATACATTTAGTTTGACCTTAAATAAAATAAGAAAAACATGAGTTTTAAATAAAACTACCAAATGATAAGTATTTACTTGAGTGCCACTATATGGTTGATCTAATCTTTATCTTTGACATTAGCCATGCTCTCTCTCTCTCAGCCTATCAAATCTCTCATTCCTCAATTTGTTGAAAGCACTTGGGTTTGTAGATTATGGCTATGGCAAGTAGGAAATGGATGTGAAACAAAAGCATAGGGTGATATGTGTTTGCTATTACTGCACTGCACAAGTACTTGATATTGTTCTATGAATGTGGTACTAAATGTATATGTGATATACTACTGCTGCATAAGTATTTGATATATGTTACTGTATGGGTATCTGATAGCAAAAGTTTGTTATTTTTTCTCCATCTTTAAAAGTAGTAGCAGTAACCTTCATCTCATCTCCATCTAGAAGCAGTAGCAGACTAGCAGCTAACAGTTAATATTATCTCGATCTTTAAGTAGTAGCAAAAGTTTGCTATTTCTTCTCCATCCCTAAAGCAATAATAGAGCTAACTTTCAATATTGTCCTAATCTTCAAGTAGTAGCAGAACTGGATGAGTACGAGTGCAGTAGCAAAATTGAATGAGTGTCTGATGTGGTTTCTCTCTCTTTGAACAGAAAATAATTTGAAAAAGAAAATAACTAATATTAATTATCCATATCTGATGGTATAATTATAAATGTGTTATTGATACGTGATAACAAAGTACCTTGTTCTTATGTGCAAACTTTGTCCTTATGAGCATGAGTTGAAACTTTATGGATGTAGTAGCAAAATGATTATTTGTCAAAGGCTTTTTTGTGATTTGCTTTTTTTTTTTTAAATCGAAAATGAAATAAGAATTTACTAATTCCCGTAACGAAAAATAATAAAGGGTAAAAAGGGTTAGGGTATTCACCAAACTTATTTAGAACGCTGCTAGGGATTTAGGGTGACGAATGTACAAACTGGTTGTATTCAAGTTCTAAATAATTTCTACATTTTGGTTATTTGACTTCATTCATGATTCTACTACTGCAAATTCTTGGGAATGGGAAATTAAGCCAGAGGGACTTCTCAGTTATTTGAATAATTTTGTTAGTGCTCAACCAACAGTATAAGAACTAGTTTCCGTTTCCTTCTTGGATTTGTTCCCGGATATTTAGTGGGAAATCCGCTAGCATTCGGAGAAGTTGAGGGCCCTATATATACTACCGTAACCAGTATTATATTTACAGATCGAGCAATAGTGGATATCATGGGCATCAGGGCATGGGATAGTTTTTATGAATATGGAGGGTTTGATAATCATAGCTACACACCAAAACCAACCCCAATGATGGTACCTGACGAGAATATCCCAGAACCAGAACCAAAGTTGTACGGAGAGATCGAAGAAATACAATCTGAAGTTGAGAGAAAGTTCCAAGAGTTCAAGAACTTTGACATACTAGGTTATTACCCTAATGATCATCACTTTGTTTACAGGAGAGGAAAACCACGCATTGAAAGTGAATGGGAATTTATCCGTGTTAGACTACCACCGGAACCCAAACTTGCTGGTTCGATTTTTGTTAGGGTTTATGACCAGAGGATTGATCTTATGAGTGTTATGATAGTTGGTCGGGAAAGTCCTCCTTATCACCAAGGCTTGTTTTTCTTTGACATATTCTTTCCCAGCAATTATCTCAAACTGCCTCAGCAGGAAACCGAGGATGTTCCTCCACTCTTTTACCATTCTTTTGACTTTGATTTGAACCCTAACTTGCGAAAAAACGGCACCGTTTCGCTCGAAAAAACACAAAAGTGCAAGAACACATTGGAGTTACTCTCTTTACTTAAAGATCTGGTTGTGAATGGCAAATCCTACATTGATGCCAAAAAGGGCATGAAATCAAACAGAAAGGTTTTCATGCAAACTTTTGAGTCCATGCTTAAGATGCTCAAGCGCCCACCTAGGCCGTTTAAAGATTTTGTGCTGGGGTATTTTCGAACAAGAGCTCATGACATTCTTCTCAACTATAAAGCTTGTGCTGATCTTGAAGATAATGCAATGAACTCGTTATTCTTCAAGCTGGTGAGGGCATTTGAAGCCAACGGAACTTATTGCCAGCATCATTATAATCAGAAGCAGTACGATCGGGCATTGAAAGAAGAAAAGGAGCTCTTAAACCAGAGTCGGGAGAAATATGGGTATGAAAATATTTTGTACTCTCCACCAAAGATGAACAAAGCAAAGGATTGGCTTTATTTTGGTGTTTGATTTATAGTGGTTCACTGTGGTTCATATCTTGCTCTTTTTTCCATAACAAAGAATCAATCTTAAAGTTTAAATTTTCTGATAGGCAAATATTTAGCTGGACAATTTAGATATTCTTAGCATCAATTGTTTGATTTTCACTTGATTCTTGCTTTATTCAATTTGTTTTTGAACTTTTGTTGAACTTATTTTGTAGTCTTTGTATTGATACTCCGCTTTAGTTTTCGCGCATTTCAATATTTTTTGTCAAAATCATGGAAGCACATTCAACCACTATTTAGTTTAAACCACTACCATTTAGTTATGACATTTTATCCAATAAAGTGTCAGCAGAGGTTCAAAGTTCGATTCCTGTCTCTCTCTCTCTCATTCCCTTCTCTCTAGTTCCATGGCCAGACATAGTCATTTCCATTTGGTGTGTGCTTATTAGTAGGATTCAGAGAATGAACTATGGCTCTATGTCGTGTGAGAACTATGACAACCGTAGAAAGGCTACTATTTACGGGCGTCTCATTCAGGTGTTTATCTAAAATCTTATTGCGGTATTATTTTCATAGAAATTAGCAGTGTGATCAGGCCTAAATATATGTTGGAGCTGAGAGGTATGATATTGAGTACCGTACCCCTCATACTAGATATTGAATAACTGATCGATCGATGACTTTGCTTTGACTAGGTAGTTTTTTTTATCCCATGATCATACTACTACATTAGGTGCCCAGACATTGCACTAGTATATATATTGTTGCTGGTTGTTACTGGCTATACTTTTAAAGTTACATATATGTGTAGAAAAATTACTTCTTAGTAGTGCAATTTCCAAAGAAAAAGTACTTGGTCTTAGTAGTCATGAAATAGATCGCGATTGATTCTTGAACAAGACTTGGTGTGCATCCAAAGTCACAGGGTATGTACCATCCTTTACGGCAAACCGGTGTGCATCCAACTGACCCAAGTCTTATCTTCGAATCTTTTGGGTTGTTCAAGCTAGTACTGAAAACAAATTGTGAATTCTGTTGGGTTGGGAATAACTTTGGCGCTATTGATAACGGACGAAAAATATATCAATGTTTTAGAATAAAGGCTTTAAGAGAGATTATAGAGAGAAATTGAAAGACCACTGATATTAATAGGAGCTTAGAAAGTACATAATCTTGAAGTACAAGGATTCATATTCTAACCTGAACTAGGAATCTAAAACATTATCTCCTATTACAACAATATAAAGTAAATCCTAGTTTGACAAGACACACTCAAAGTCAACATTCTTCAACATTCCCCTCGTGTCGGTCAAACTTGGTGACGTCATGACATTTCAAATGTCGCTCCGTTAAAAACTTTACTCGAGTAACCTATGGGACAAAAACAACTTTGAGGAGGAGAAAAGAGTACAACACGTCCTTCACTCTTCAAAATCAAACATGTAGACATCATACCTCCCTTGATGTTGATGTCTCTCCCTGATTACTTCAATCGTGGGAGTTTAAATAATTTTCGCATTCTGATACTTTGCACATGTTTTTCAAAAGTGAATTTAGGCAACGACTTACGGAATAAGTCCACAACATTATCCTCTGATCGGATTTGATTTACTTCAATCTTTAGAACATTTGTTGTTGATGATTGTAAAAAGAACCTGGGCGATATATTCTTAGTGTTGTCGCCCTTGATGAAACCTAACTTCATTTGTTCAATACAAGCAACATTATTCTCATAAATGCATGTAGGTTCATCTATAGAAGAATTTAAGCCCCAAGTTCTTTGAATGTGTCCAACTATAGACCTTAACCATATGCATTCACGTACAGCTTCATGGAGAGTAATAATCTCTACATGATTTGAAGAGGTAGCAACAAGGGTTTATTTTATAGACAACCAAGGTATCGCAGTGCTTCCCATGGTGAAGATATAACCAGTTTGGGTGCGACCTTTTTGAGGTTCAAAGAGATACCCTGTATCAGCAAAACCTATCAAAACATCACCATCATTTTAATGTAAGGGTGGTGGGTGACGCCGGCCACCATTGGCCAGTCACAGTGTTATGGTCGGCAGCGCTTAGGCCAATGAGGTCTGATCCCATTCTTCCGTCCTTTCTTTTCTCTTTGTAGGGATAAAACAAACTCATATCTATCATATCCTTTAAGTATCGAAAGATTATCTTTATACCAACCCAATGGTTGCATGTTGGTGCACAACTTTGTCTAGCTAACAAGTTCACAGCGAATGAGATGTCCGGTCTTTTGCATTGTGCTAAGTTTAATAATGTATCTATTGCACATAGATATGGCACTTCAGCCTCTAACACATCTTCATCCTCATCCTTTGGAAGAAATCCTTTCCAAGTTCAAAACTTTAGTCCACCACAGGAGTACTCACAAGCTTCACTTTATCATCACTAAAGCGCCTTAATATTTTCTGAGCATATGTTGACTGATGGATCAACATCTTATCACTATGGTGCTCGAGTTCTAATCTGAGACAAAACTGTGTTTTCCTAATATCTTTCTTCTCAAATTCGGATTTCAAATACTTAGCAATTTCCTTTAACTCATCTAGAGTTCCAATTAGGTTCATGTAATTTACATAAACTGCTACAATTACAAATCCGGAACTTGTCCTTTTAACGAACACGTATGGGCATAATTCATTGTTGACATATCCCTTCCCAATCAAGTAGTCACCACATCCGTCCGGATTGTTTCAATCCATATAGTGAGCTTTTTAACCATATTGAACGCGCTCCGTGGTTTAGAACCACTTGATTTGGGTAATTGAAGTCCATCTGGGACCTTTATATATATATATATATATATATATATATATATATATATATATATATATATCTTTGAATCTAGATCTCAATAGAGATATGTTGTAATTACATCCATAAGCTGCATGTCAAATTTTTCAGAAACTACCAAACTAACAGGGTAAAGGAACGTTATAACATCTATTATGGGAGAATATGTCTCCTCCCAGTAGATTCCTGGGCGTTGTGAGAAATCACAATTAATTGGATGAGCCTTGTCGAGAAAGAGTTAAAACAATTGTCACTTATGATTATGGCATAATCGCCATTACATAATTCTTGAAAAAATAAAGACTATCTAATCAAAATCTGCGGCATCTATGTGCTTATCTTTGCCAGATTTGAAGTTTGCTATTGTGAATTGAAGTCATTACCATCTCCATCTTCTCCTTCAACGGCAAGATAGGCTGCTTGCTCTTTCAAGTCGCCTTGTATTGTGCAGCTAATTTTCCATGTGATGACACTTTACGATTTAGCTTGCTGTACAACTTGAGTTCATAATGTATTCGCGCGTGATCGCCATTTTAGGCTAGCATTTTCATCCTACGAACTCAAAGGTAGGGAATTGCTTCCGACCATGTTGACGATATGCCACAATTGGGAACCTCAATTCACGTTGTTATCACACTTACGTGTCCACAATCCAAATCAACAAGTCGTTTGGCACTTGTTCTTCAAACCGATGAGTAGTCTTGATAGTGAGCCTCAACATGCTATTTCGATGTGACTCGACGAAATTTGGGGATCATCTTTAGTAGCCCATTACTTGGAAGCTCAAAGCTCACGTGCATTCATTTATGGTGGCGATCTAGTAAGCTTAGTTTCTGATTCAACGAATCAATGGTTACAGAACCTTGAGCAACGCCTTTACTGGTGGCACGCTTAGCGTGGAATCTCGTCATCGTTGTACACCTTCCATACCACGACAAGTCAAATAAGTTGATTGGTTACGAGCCATCTTCAACCAATGTTTACGTAAGATAGGATTTCAACCATCTCCCTTTTCTGATCTTTCAGTTGCCAAACAGATGATAATGTAGAGAACATTCTCCCTTACATAGTTTACACAGGACCCAACTTTGTAAAGAGGCAACCGATAACTCAACGTTAAAACTTTATGCTGTCACTTTCAAAATGAAAAGGGAGTCAAACTTTTGACATTCACAAAGGATTTTTTTATTTTTTTTTATTTTTTTTTACCATTCAAAAACTTTTACAAACAGAGAAGAGAAACAAAACCAAAATTTTCAAAATGACTTAGGAAATACTTAAGGTTTTTATCTTCTCTTAAACGCACTAAGGATTTGGAAAAATCACCACGACTTCAATTTCGATCGAAACGAAATGAAATTTTCCAGATACTTTACCAAGAGACTGAACATGATCATGTTAAAATTTCATAAATTTCAGAGCTTTAAAGTCAGGTAGAATTGTAATCAAAGTTGCAATAATAGTAAAACCAGCAAGATTTTGAAGTTGAGGTTCAACTTGAAAACTAATTGGAATTTCAGTTTTCTCACGTTTGGGGTGCAACTGGTCGGAATAAATTGAAAACAATTTCGATAGCTTTTCCGCTTGAAACGGTTTGTACGAATTCATAGTCAAATAGCAAATTGGAAAATTTGAAAATTCAGGAAACAAACAGTTCATTTGTAAAGCAAACTCAACATTAACTAAAATTGCTTGACTTGACTTAAAGAATGGTATTTCGAATTGAAGATAGAAAACTAACTTCAGGCCAAGTATAATAAGACAAAGGATAACATAAACTAATAGCAAGGAAGATATGCTTTCTAGTCCTCATTCGATTCTTACCGAAATCACGCACCAATTGATGCGACTAGAATCCTAGAGACTTGCCGACTCTCCCTTCAGAGACGTTTTCCCTTCGAATATCTCGTAGACGATTTCAACGATTGGTAAAATCTCCCCAAACACCACTACACCGAAAATGAAATACACCAATATCCACTAAAATTCTCGACACCTAGTGTTGAACCATTTTGATTTATGAAACAAAGTTGCCTTGTTCACTCAGATGAACACACTATGCAAAACTATAATTCATTACTATTGTCGAACTGCTTTGGCTTGCCAAACAAGGTAGGCTTGTTTCCTCGTCTGTATATGAATTTCAGTATCTAGAACTCGAGTCAAATACTGACGCAAGTGACATGGAGTTTTCACCTCACATACGAGGGGGTCGATGATTCACAAAGCCACCTGAGAGGTTGTATAGCAAAATTACACCCCTTTTCTCGTACTGATATGATGCCACATTCCATAACAAGTTCGAATGTCCAGGAGTGGTCCACATGCTGCCAAGTATAAGGTAGGATGACCTCAGTCAAACCTATAAGTTTCTAATCGCTTAACTTCTTCAATTACCACTAAGGTACACATGTCGTGGCTCAACTAGCCCATTTACGCTTGGATTTCTAGACGGAGACCGTTAAATCAGTATTTGGCTCTCTCATCGATACTTCTGGATTTTACAATCCTAAAATTCCCACAAGTAATGTCGAACTGACAAGTACTAGAGCACAGTAAACCCCACTCGCTTCACCTCAGAGTCGAGACTTCCAAGCGAAGATTGATTTTCGGCTGTTTAGTGGATGAAGTAGCTGAAGATCCACTTTTTCAAAACTCGTACCTCAGTTAGAAGAGGTATCGACGAGTTACGCTCGGCAACAAGAACAACATCCAACAACACGTATTAACCAAAGCGACATATGAACTTTTAAACTGGTCCCATGCTAATATAACTTTATTTTCGAAATCAACACCACCACATAACGAATCACATTTTCTACTCGGATAACCAAAGAAATTCACGCTATAACTTTCACATTTCAAGCTTCAACTATACTTACTAGGCCTCAAAGTTTGACGTTCACGTACGTTTCCTCTTTCCACCTTTTCCTCATACTGGGCCATATCTTTGTCGTCGTCTCTACACTGTGGAGGAGCTTTGGGTGGCAGCACTCGCTCGATTTCAATAAATTAATGCATGAACATTTAGTAGTAGGACTCGAAAGAATTAGAAAACATATAACACCAACTGAGTCCATCAAAACAACCAAATTACCAGACTCGATAAGATCTAAATACAAAGCTCAAGAATCGAGTCCAACAACAATTACTAACAACCGGATTCACTAGATAGACAAGATTTGAAAGTGAATCCAACAACTTCTCTAACATTCAAGTGATAAGCACTAGCTCATGACGAAGGCGAATAGAAATATGACTCAATCTTCTGAAGAAATAACGAAAATTTTCAAATTACGAATCCAACGGAAGAATAACTATGATACCAATTAATAACGGATTGAAGCTCAGAAAACAAATTTGGAGTCGAGTGAATTCATCATCGATTACTGAAAACATTATGAAACTAGAATCAAGATTCTAGACGAACTTCGAAAAACCACTTAAAATCACAAGATTTCACTTTCGAATCTCAACTTTTAAAACCACAAGGGGTTTGAACAACAATTTCCACTAAATTTGTCTTTCAAATTCGAAAATTTGTTGAAATTTCGTCAACACATTTTTATAACATTGCCTTTCAAGTTCAACAACTTGAACCGAAATTAAAAATTTTCAAGCAGACAAAACAATTTTTGGTACCAGAGGTTTTAAATCGACGAAAATTGTAAACTTTGGAAGCATTGCTCTGTTACCACTTTCTGTAATGCCCCAAATTACACCTCTCCAGCTTGAGCACATCACAGTGCCACGTGTCTTTAAGGCATAAACCAAAAATTCAATTTACATTCTAGAAACCAGCAAGGCATTTTGTTTAAAAATGATTTCATAAATTGCACAGCGGAGATTTGAAAATACTTTGAGGTGAAAATTTCATAAAATTATTAAGTTCACTTTGTTCGTCTAGAACTTGTCATTTTTGAATAGTCTAGGAATAATGGACTTAACAACCACAAGAAACATTTAACAACAAGTTCCGGACTAACATGAGTCAAGATATAAAGGTCGAAAGTAAGATCCGGAACCTGAATTCCATTACAAAGAGTTATCAAACTTCGCGCACCTAGCTTCGTCCACTACAATCCAGTTATCAGTGCACAGTACATTCAATCACATTGTTGTAGGGTGAGCGTTCGTCCTCGCTGCTCAATAGGGGCTCCCTCGATTAGATTTGAAAACTTTTAACTTTAATGGTGCACTAGTATGAAAACATACTCAAACCATTTTATTTAAAGAAACAACAAACTTTTAAAATATTTTTCAACTCAACACCGATGCATGATACACAAATAAATACGGCGCCACATATTACCTGATAGCTGGTCCCAAAGACGCACTACATGACGTTACCTCACATTAAATTTAAAACCTGGTAAGCGTAGCGAGACCGTCTGGTACCTAGCTACACACAAGGAACAGAGTCATCATTGCTATCGTGCACCGTCCGGCCGGTGTAGCTAACCCTTCAGAGGATAAGGGGATCGAACCCAAGAAAGTCAGTGCAACCCTTCGCTCTCAAGCCATCATAAATTCTCTCACGGTTTGGTTAGTATGCATTGCATTTTTACGTAACCAAGCCATTTAACTCATCATGCATCACCATTAAATTAAATTAAATACAAAAAACAACCGAGTGAGTCCCGAGTCCCCTACCTGGATTCCGAAGTTTTATCATTTCGCGTTGTCCGAAATTCATGAACTTTCCGCTCCTCAAGTAACTGGAGTCCTAATATCTAACATAATTAATGATTGTTAATAATCCGTACTAAAGTTTTGACAATTAATAAATCATTAGACCCACTTTTCTTGGCTTGACGAGGAGTTGACCAACATTGACCCATGATTGACCAATCACGACAAGTTCGATAATTACCTCTATTATCGAACATATTACTTGAAATTGAAATATTGACCAACTACGCACTATAATTAACTAATTTCCAATACCGACTTAATTTCAATTTGTATTAGCTGCACCCAAATTATTAAGGGCACCCAATAACCTTCTTCTCTTCTTACTATTACTTTCTTTCCTTTTTCAACACCAGTTTACTTGGTTCCATTCCAAATAGTACAACAGTTTATTAACTACGCTTCTCAAAATCATAGCGACTTAGTTTCTTAATTCCACATCATATAACTATCCAACAATGAAACCAAGTCCAATTCATCGATCTCTTAACACGATTTACAGTAGGCAACTAAGCATGTAAACACAGGCAATAAATTCCAGAAGCTAAGCCAACTACACAGCTAAATTCCCAGAACTCTCAAACATATGATAACTAACCTTGTGATCAAACTAGATCAAAAACAGAACCTCGAATTGTAGGTCAGTGCCTCTGGCGAAGAATACAGAAATTTGGTTTTACTCTCTTACTTTCCAGTTTCACAACCACCGAATTCTTCAACTTAGTCCAATCAACCAACCAGCTCAGGCTATCACCAAATCGCACTCCAAGACGTTAACAACGAGTCAGGGAACCCAAAACAGCTGCCGTGGACGATGGTTCTGATAGAACCGGTGAACACCCAAAAACATCGATTATTAAAACTTGATCGAAACCAAAAACTAGTCATACTTAAAACACAATGAAAGGATTTATTTTCCTACCTCATGCAGATCATTCCGTCCCGAAATAGCTGAAGAACCGCCGGAGAACTGAGAGCTTCACGGCGTCGATTCTCGCGCAGGGTCGACGATCGATCAAACTTATGCCAACAGGATGTCGGCAATGTCGAAGCGGTTCAAATGCTTGTGGTCCGTCAGCGTGTCATGGCCAGACAGAGGAGATTCCATCGGATCTCCTTTGCGGGTTACCGAGTCGAGAATCCAGGTCGAAGAGCCTTGAAATTTCTGGAGCGATCTAAGGCATTCAATCTCGATTTGGCTTATTTATAGCCTCCCTTAATTGAATTTTAATGGCTGAGATCAAGCAGTGATAAAATTCGATGATCCAGATTGCACAGCAATAATTTCTGTTTATTTAAAATGAATTTCCATAATTTCTAGCTTCAGAAACTCATAATAAATAGTTCGGGTGTTCGGAAAATTTCCTGAAAATACCCACAGACTCGTAACGTCGCCTACTTTAATATCAGACCCTTAAATTGAAGATGTAACCTCGTGAAAAATTTAGAAAAATACTCCCAAACATCTTGCTTAGTATCGAGATTATAAATTCAATTTCGAATAATTCTACTTTACTACCTTACATATTTTTTGGGCTCACATATTAATAGACTTCAAATGGTCGCTAGGACACTGGTAATGCTCACCGATCTTGCTATTTCTACTTACGGTTATGCAATTCTGTATGCAGCTGTATTTATTCGTCTATGACCTACCGCCACCCAACACTTTTCTGCGTCACAGCTAGTGACTGGTTACAAATTTGATATCTCGCACTTATGCATATTTGGATGCATCATTTATGTGCCAATCCCGCTGCCACAATGTACCAAAATAGCTCATCAATAATAAATGAGTATTAGTGTTCGATATGAATCTCCAACTATCATTCACTATATAGAAACCTTGACAAACGATCACTTTACCACTAGATTTGTGAATCGTCACTTTAGTGAGACAGTCTTCCGATTGTTAAGGGGAGATAAGAACATCAACGGTCAATAAGAATGACAAAAATTATTATGGTTTGTCCTTGGTTTGCCTCATCTCAATCCCCATGTCACACAATCCGATATTGAAGTGCGAATGATTATTGGTCTTCGAGAAGTAGTAGATACATTGCTGGCCTTATGCATTTTCTATCATTGCTAAAGTAACAAGATCACATATACCTACTGTAAACGTGTCTGCAATGATTGATGGCCCTACAAGTGGCATGGCACCACCCTAAATAGAGGTGGGCATGGAGCCAACGCTGTGGATAATGGCAATGTGGCGTCACAGGGCACAATCCAACTAGGAAGCAAGTGAGGCCCGTGGATTTGATGGATACTTGCCCAAGAAAGAGAGCGATTTTGGCACAACCTTATCCATTAATCATCGACACTTAAAATAGATCTCGTTAGAATATTCCTAATTATGGTTATGTCAAAGAGACTTCGTTGGAGGACGCTTCACCATTAGAATCAATTCCTAAGAACAAAGAGATCTATGTTGACTACACTAGTGTACATGAGACGTGAGAAAGAAACTCCATCATCCTTGACGATTTGTTGGCGTATTCTATTACGCGTGAGACTAACGATTCAGATGATATCGTTGATGAATATCGATGTAGAGCAAATTGGCATGAATGGAATGATGCGATCCAGGCAAAAATGGATCCATTAGTGAAAAGAGGAAGGTTTACAAACCCATGATGTCGACACCTTCTAATATAAAACCCATTGGACATAAATGAGTCTTTGTTAGAATGCGTAATGAGAAAAATAAGGTTGTAAGAGTTAGAGCTCGCCATGTGGCCCAAGACTTCTCACAACACCCTAGAATTAAATACAAGGAGACATACACTCTCGTAATGGACGTCATAATGTTCTGCTACCTTGTCAATTTGGTAGTTTCTAAAAAATTAAACTTGCAACTTATTGATATGGTCATAGTGTATCTTTATGGGGATCCAAATGTCGAAATATCATGAAAGTCCCTAATGGATTTTCATTGCCCGAATCAAGTAACTCTAAGACCACAGAGTGCGTTTTCAATCAGATTAAAACGGTCATTATATGGATTAAAGCAATCTCTACGGATGTGGTATAAATGTCGAAGTGATTACTTGATCGGAAAAGGATATGTCACCAATGAATTATACCCATGCATTTTCATTAAGAAAGAAGTTCCGGGTTTGCTATTATTGTGGCACATGTCGATGACATAAATATAATTGAAACTCTAGAAGAGTTAGAAGAAACCACAAAGCAACTCAAATCCGACTTCGAGAAGAAGGATTTTGGGAAAACAAGATTTTGTCTCAGTTTAGAACTAAACATCGTGCCTATAGAATTTGATTCATCAATTATCTTACACACAAAAGATGCTTAGGCGCTTTAATGAAGATAAAATCAAGCCTGTTAGCACTCTCATAATCTTCCATAATTTTGACCCTAAAAATGATCTTTTTTGTCCTAAGGATGATGACAAAGAAGTGATGAGATGCTGAATTACCCTATCCCAAGTGCAAAAGGGGCATTATTGTACCTAGTACAATGCACAAGATAAATATCTCATTTGCAATGAACTTGTTAACTAGATATAGTTCTGCACCAGTGCGACGTCATTAGATGAGTGTAAAGAATATCTTTTGATACTTAACAAGTATTATAGATGTGGCCATATTCTATCCCTGCAAAGAGAAAACAAAGGATAATATGATGGAATCAGACCCATCATACCTCGGAAACCGGGCACTACCACCAGCGGTGCACCCGCTCTCCTCACCAAAATCCAAACGATGTTTTGGTGGGTTTTGTTGACGCTGGGTACCTCTCTAATTAGTATAAAGGTCGTTCGGAAACTAATTATGTGTTTACCATGGGAAACATCACGATATCTTGAAGGTCTACTAAACAGACTCTTGTTGCTACTTTTTCAAATCATGTAGAGATTATAGACCTTTACGAAGTTGTTCGTGTATCTATATGGCTTAGATCCATTGTTAGGCATATTCGAGAAACAAGCAGTTTGAAATCTAGCACAGATGAACTCCCTACATGCATTTTTGAGGACGATGCAGCTTGCATTGAACAAATTAAACAATGTTTCATCAAGGGCGACAACACTAAGCATATATTGTCTAAATTATTCTACAATCAACAACAACAAAGTCTCCTCAAGATCAAAGTGAATCAAGTTCGATCGGAGGAAAATATGGCAAACTTACTCACTAAGTCATTGCCTACATTCACATTCGAGATACATGTAAAAAATATTGATCTACGGAAATTATTCGAACTCCCAGGATCGCAGCCATCAGGGGGAGCAATATAAAGGAGGCTTGATGTCTGCTTGTTTTGATCTCAAAATGTGAAGGGTGTACGTGTTGTACTCTTTTTCCCCTTCAACCGAAGTTATTATTTTCATTTCACTAGATTTTTATTAGCCTACAAGGTTTTAACAATGTGAGGAGCACTATCGATGACATGTTCGGACAGCATAAGGGGGTGTGTTGACGGAACTCATAATTTAGTGTGCCTAGTCCAAACAGGTTTATGTATCCCAATAGGAATAGAGGTAGAATCGTCTAGATACCTAGTCTGAATTAGAATAGGGATTCCTTGTACTCAATGGTATTGTGCTTGTAATCCTCTATTAATAGATGCCCCTATTATCAATAGAATATATAATAACTTCTCTTCTATCCTCTCTTTTCTATTGTTCTACATCAATATTTTAAATTTTTATATACTTTTTTCTGTATTTCATCAATTATTAATATTCTTTGTGATATTTTATTTATTTCTTTCATCAATTATTACTTTTTTTATATATTTGCTAGGTACTTAAGGATGTCTAGAAAAATTATCATCTTATGCATTTAGCAAGGTCCTTAGTAATATACACTGGCCTAGATTCCGAACTGGAGAAATTTATTATTTAATCAAGATTATTAATTTATCGAACATTCATCTATCGAGGTTTCACTGTATTTATCACCAGTAGATCAAATACCAGTCTTGCGGTGAAATATGTGACGTATATAAGAATCCTTAGGGTTTCATTGTAAACTTCTTTGTCATAACATAAGAAATACATATTGAGAGATATAGATATGTGCTTGAAGTGACTGAACGTTACTCTACCCCTGACCTTGATGCTCTCTTCAGATACTTTTGGTGGACTCTAGGCATATATATATATATATAATTTTTCTCTCCTAAGGAGGTCCTTAGATATTAATATATAAGGATTTCCTTAATAGACCCATTTTTCAATCGCATATCTACATCTTGACCATTCAGTTTTTAGGTTCTAAGGTATAGATCACTTCTGTAAATTTTCAACCAACTTGATGATCGCTAAGGTATTGAACTAGATTAAATCAATGAACAAACCGAATCTGTCCAACCTGAATAGTTCGTGTTCATAATTGTAAATGACAGTTTTGAATGCCTTAATGATTATCAATTTGGCTGAAAATTTGTAGAGATGATCTACTCATATATAACTTAAAACTGAATAGTCAAAATATAGATATATGATTAAAAAGTGGGTATATCAAGGAAATCCTTAGATATTAATATCTAAGGACCTCCTTAGTAGAGAAAAATTGTGCGTAACACACACATACATACAAACATACATACATACGTACGTACGTACGTACATACATACATACATACATACATACATACATACATACATACATATGTATGTATGTATGTAAGTCTTTGTTTGTGTGTCTGTGTTGTGTTTGATATTCATCGAATGAAGTTTCACAGTACATACATGTATCTCATACAGATATTTACAGATGTGATAACAAAAATATTGTTATTATGGTATAATGAATCATTTTTTATGTAATCTCAGTACTATTAGATGTAATTTTTTTTTTTAGGTAAAATGATGATTTCATTAATAGCAAAACTCAGGCCAGAATGGCACAGGTACATAGTTCCCACCAGGGGTGATAGGTGCCATTACACTTGAAACATTTCCGCTCCTCTATTCAGGAGCCTATCAGAACTAGAATATTCTAGCTAGGAATAATAGCAAAGAAAAGCTTCTGAAGCCTATGTTCTCAATTGCGGTGCATCAAGAAACTCTTCCTCTTTGGATTTAGAATACCCATATTCTATAGGCCAAAAAGCTGGTACATAGCTTCCTAATACAAGGAATTTATTGTAATTAGACAACTAAAAACATAGGGTGGGACTAAGCCAAAAAACACCCCAGCCAACATAGTAAGCCAAGAGCATCCAAATGGTAGTCCAACCTTAGAGCCCATTCAGCAGACTTGGTCCCAGTCCATCAGTTCGGACGACTTGTCGTACACCACACAACAAGCGGCACCGCCCGACCCGCACTGCTCCAACCCGTGCCGCCTTGATCTAACGCCGCCACGACCTCCTACCACTTTGCGCCGTAACACATGCCAGCCAGACGCTAACCAGAAGCACACCGGACCATCGCCTCACCCTCTGCGCACCATTGAACTAGAACCCATGTCGTCCGTCTTGAACAACATAAAACACGTCGCCGATCAAGATGCAAACCAGAAACCAAGCCGAGGCTTCCTGTGACTCCATCGAGCGCAATCAACCATGGAAACCTTGGAGACCTTATTGGATCGAATACCTGTCCGGCAGCAGACCCCAAGACGTCGACGAGGCCAGAGGCCAACACCTGTCGGGTACCGCCGAACGATGTCGAATACTCACAAAAAAGAAAACTTGTTTGTGGGTGTTTTTCTAATGATTCAAAGTTTTTTTGTACTATTAGATGCAATTACTTCACCTATAACCTGCTTATTACAAGTTTGTGAAAAAAATTGTGGTAAATCATGTAATTAATGTAAATGGAAAAATCGTCCATATAGTACCTGAAGTTTTAGCCATTCTAAACTTTTGTACCTCAAGTTTGGAAAACTTCATAAAAGTGCCTAAGCTTCTGACCCTGATCGAAAATTGGTACCTGTAGACGTTAGTCTACTATGGGAGTTACCAGCTGGAATAATTTATAGGGTATTTTCATCCATTCGTATCTTTATTCATTTTTTTTTTCCTCTAAGCATTTTTTTATGCCCCTCTCTATTATTTCTTATCTTCTTCCTCTCTTTTTCCAGATCAAAGAAAAATCTTCTCTCTCAAGCTTACTGGGTTTTACCTAGTTGACATTTATATACTAATACCATAAAGTCTTGGTCTAGTAATAGTAGCCTTCTTATTCTGCTTCATTTCATTTTGTGTTTTTCAGAGTCAAAAATAGAGGAGGCACTACACCAAAACTGCATCACATAACGGAGAACAAATCCTCTGTTGTTTGTTGATGACAATTGAATCATACAACACATTCAATAAATCTTCGTTGTATAAAGATGCTCAAATTCCAAAACTTCTAGTTAGGAGGTGATGGCACATCAGAAAGAATGGTTATCTGTTGTATGAATGAAAAAAAAAAGACCAGCATGTTTCTTTCCTACCATTGAGTCAAATTTGGCTCTAAATTGTACTCTAGATGCCATTAAATTGGACAACAGTTTAGTTACCTCCGTTGTAGGAGTATACCTGCAAATCATCATACAATGGATTTTAATGTTAAGTTGTGCAAGTGAGTACCAAAATTTGGAAATGGCTCCAAAATGACATTCCCCAAAATGAGAAAATTTGGTTGCAATTGTTTGTTATGCTTGCAAGTTCCATCAACAGAATGAACTATTTCTGTTGTGTGAATGAGAAATGACTAGCCTAAGCGCAAAACCTAACATTTTGATTGCAGAGGGGGGAAATTACCATCTTTCATTCCCTCAGCTATATAACAAATCAGACAATGTAAACGTATCTAGACGTTATTTGTCTAAGTAAAAAAAAAAATGAAGTTAATGCCTATTGCCTTAGCCAACTCAAGGGCACACTCAAACAAAGTTAACGCCTTGGCCATTTTTCATGTTTGAGAGAGAAACCTCAAGCTTTTCTTCACTTCGAGCAAACTCTAGAGCTTTTCTTCACCATCTTCACAAAACACTTAGCCATCACGAATCACCATCTTCCAAAGTCTGGATTTAGGTTCCATTCGATTAGGGTTCGATTTGGGTTCTACTCGATTAGGGTTCAAGTTGGGTTCGATTTGGGGGTTTTTCATTCTGCTGAAATGGGGGATTTGGGTTTTGACCAATCGAGTTTAGTTCTACTCGATTAGGCTATTTCTTCTGCCCCAGAGAAAAGATAAATCTCATTCTTTGCAAGCTCCAGACTAGGTATTTCTTCTCTTCTTCTCTTCTTTCCCAGAAGCCTTGACTCTTCTTCAAGGCTTCAACATCATGCCTTGGCTTCGACACCTTCTTCTACCAAATCCAATCACAGCCACCAAACTTTAATCAAAACCCCATAATCTCGTCATCTTCTCTAGTTCTTGAAAGTCTACCCGTCTCTGGCCAAACGGCAACTCAACCCTAAAAAGAATCTCCATTGGAGCACCCGGTTGAAGTCTTCACTCGAATCCGAGAGAATCCATGAGCCAAAGACTAAAAACACCTGCAAAATCAGAGCTTTTGGTTCTGGGTCGATTTCGGGTATTGAGTTTTCACCCTAGATGGGGTTTTGAAGTCCGATGACAATGATCTTGGTGAGGAGTTAACTCTAACCCTAAAGGAATGATTGCAATTCTATTTCGGTGTGCTTTGTTTTTGCTCAATATCATGTTTTGGGTCCTAATTTATAATTGTAGCTCCGAACCTGTTAAGTCTATCCGAGTGTGCTTTGTTTTTGCTCAATTTCTTGTTTTAGCACCTGGAAATTGGTGGTTTTGGGTTTATATTGAAGATATGCGGTTGATTTTCTAGGATTTTGAGCTTGTTTATTTGCTGGGTTTCAGACAAAGACGATGCAAGAGGAGATGGAGAGGAGAATCTTGGCCAACAGTTATGGAACTATGTTTCCGATGAAGTTGGATTTCAAAAGGAAAATGCTTTCAACGATGAAACTCCAGTAAGTAAGTGACTTTTATTTTCTGGTTTGCTCTTCTTTGTTTCTATAACAAACCCACAAAACAAATATGCATTTGAATTTTTAAGTGTGAAGTCTCTTCTTTGTTTCCAGATCAAGCATGATGCCCATAAATTGAATTGGTTGTGTGCAGATTGGATTATAGGTGTACGTGAAACATTGAACTAAAGGTTGCTAATGAACAATATACATTTGTACAAACCCTTTTTGTTAGTGAACTAATGATTGCTTTAAATATTGAAACAACTGCTTGCTCTTTTTGTTTAGTGGAGTGGATCATTGATTTATACACTTCATACTGTCAATTGTTGTGAATCTCCGGGCTACATTATCTTACTTGTAAAACCTTTTATTTCAGCAAGGGGAAGCCTGGAACGCATACCCAATATGCAAAACAGGTTTGGCATGTCTTTATCTTGTTATTTTCTGTGTATATCAATTGTTAAACAATCTTAAATAATTTATCTATCAAAGTTTTCGACTTTGGTTTCTCTGCAATGGATGCCCAATCATACAGTAATCAAGGTAACATTTCTTGTCTCTCTTGAAACAATAAGTATTCCATGTATATAGTTTGCACTTGAAGACCGCTAAAGAAGCATTATATGTTTTGTATGTGTGTAGTGCCCATATTCACCAAATTACAGTTGACCATTAAAACTGTTCATAGGGTTGACAATGGTCATTTCATATTTGAGTAACAAGTTTGGTATATCCATCATCTTTGTTTTTTTCTCTCAAGTTTACTTTATGTATTTTACTTTGTACATTTTGATATTTTACAATGGTTTTTATATCTGAGTACAAAATGAAACTTATAAAACTTACAATAGTTTCTGCTTAACTTATTGAATCTGGGTTGGTTGATTGATGAAAACCTCTATGGGGCTGTGTTGAATTCAGATGCACAACTTAAACCTATTGGGGTCATATCATCTCCATTGGAGGTAACTTTGAGTGATTCTCCCTTTTGTGTGTTTTTTATGAAATTATCAACTTTGGGAAACTTTCAAGGCAGAGAATCTCATTTTTGATGCATACTTGGTGTAGGTTTTTTAGGTGATTTCTCTTGACTCCATAATTTTTCTAAACGAGCAATACAAAACTTTGAGGACTAGATATGTCTTCTTTTAAGTGTGCTATGCAAGAATGAACATTACTATAGAGCATTGTTATGTAGTAAGGCATAATCCCTTTTGTTTTCATTGCATTTGTAAATTGTGTCAGGAACTATATGGTGGACTGTTGCATAAAGAGTCATTGGAAGATCAAGCATGGAGTACCCAACATTGCAGCAAGCTATATTTTCTTTCATCATATAAAACTTAGCTAGAAAACTTAAAAGCTTCTTAGTCTATGAGATGTATGAATACTTTAACAATGTTCCTTAAATTCAATATTTGATGAATTGATGTATCACAATGCTTTTGGTACAAATATTGATCATCTGATGGTTTGCATTCAATTTGTATTCCAATTGTTCACTATTAATTTATATCTATTCAAAATTTAGGTATTCACACAACAAAGTTCTAGATATCACACAATGGATTTCAATAAGTAACATCGTCTAGTTTTTTAAGCTCATACAATAGAAAATACTAGAACACAGTTGTCTCTCTCTAAATCACACAACAGACAAACTTCAAAACCATTGTATGAAAATCTTAACCCACAACGGCATAAAATCAAATTATGTTATGTGAACTGCTGCGCATGGATGCGTCCGACATCTGTCTAGTTCTGGGACAATGGTGTTAAGGAATATACGTTGACTGACTATATATCATACAACGGTAAATTCACAGTAGTCTGATTTTTCATCAAACAACATCGAGATAGACGACGGTGAGTCTCCAAATCACACAATGTTTTTCTGCCGTCGTGTGATGCACTTTTTAGTGTAGTGAGGTACAAAGATTAGAGAAGCTTGAGCTCAATTTCACTCCTATTTTGCATCTGTTTCAATATACGCAGGTTACCATGATTTATACGTCACTTTCTTATGGAAGTCCATGGGCAACGGCAATAAATCCAAAAGTGATGAAATTTTCAAGAAAACAACAACAACATCCTTTTTACTTAAAACTCATCATTTGTTTTCACTGCCAAAACCCAGATAACGTACACTACCATTCACAATCCAAAATCAAGCTCAAAAATCCCATCTCGGTCACCCCAACTCAAGTTGTTTACAGAAAAGTCAAGAAAACAAGACCGATGTTGAAAGGAGAGGCCTTCCCAAACTGGGAAGCTAACAAATGATGATTTTGTGTGAATTTAGGTATTGGATTCAAGGCTTTAGGTGCTTTCCATGATTGACTTTGAACCTTCATCGGAGTCGGATCCTCCACTTCCTCAATAACCACCACCACCAAAGCTTCTACACCTTCGTTTGTATTCAATCCCTTCATTATCGGTTCAGGCTCCACTCAATCCTTGTTCATTCCATTATCCAATTTCTTGAACATTTGGCACAATTAAGAGAAAACTGACATATTCTCATTACAATTCCTCGTTAATTTGAATTGGCATAGATAATCAAGTCATGAACAAATTTTTATTTAAACGGGTCAGATTTAATTTCAAATTGAAAAATTAAATCTGACCCAAAACGAATCAATTTAAGCCAGAAAAAATTTGATTTCTTCCACCAAAACAGGTCAAATTAGAGAGACAGACAGATAAAAAAATGCTTAGAGAAAAAAAAATAATGAATTAAGATACAAATGGATGCAAACACCCTTCAAATTATGCCAGCCGGCAGCTTCCGTCAATCGGTCAGAACTCCAAGTACCATTTTGAAATTTTTCAAATTTGAGGTACGAAAGTTTAAAATTGCTTAAACGTTAGGTACTGTACGGATGAGTTTTCCTATGTTACCAGTTTAAATGTAATAAATTTGTCGTCAGTATTGTAAATTTAATTCAAAATAATCGTGAACTATTTGTGAATTGTACATTTGGTTTACAAATTCATATTTCACGTAAACTAATTGATGATGAACTCAGTTTACCAAACCCATTTTTCGGTACACTATTTACGTCAATATGATTTAACATACAACATAGTTTTTTAAAAGGAGGATCAACCAATAATGCATTGCATCACCTATATGGGATAGGATGATCCATGTGCATAGCCGTCACAACGTTTGTTGATTTGGTAAACTGAGTTCATCACCAATTAATTTAGGTGAAATAACATTAATCAAACCGCAAGCCAAAAAGGGATTATGACAAGAAGATCCAAGACACTCTCTACACATTCCAATCCTTATGCCCCTTATAATATGTAATTAGCCAGCACAGCCCCCTTATAATGATTTAACTAATTAAGTAGCCTATCAACCGTCGATGGTATGTGAAAGCATGAGACCTGTTCTAAATTGTTCCACGTCGCATACTTAAGAGCCATTCCATCTTTCATATGGACTTGTATATAAAGCTGGCCAGATAACTAGATATCATGAGTCATGATTACAAATGCCCAATGGTAGCCAGCAGCACCATATATATGCATGTGCTGCATGTTCTCTGATTCATGCTTAAGCTGCTGTTAGACATTGCAAATAATTGGTTTGGATGGGAAAATGCTAGAATCACGTACTATCTCTATTATATTATATTAAGAGACTTTAATTCCATTAGTTTGGTGGGCAAGTTAAAGGATTAATTGCTGTTAATTAGGTTTACTTTGTTCCAATGTATAATGTAGACTAACAATAAGACAACATGGCATACCATATGTTAAGCATGTGGTAAGAATATCATAACCTATTTTATAAAGCACAATCTAGCTACCATGGGATTTACTGGAGTTCGAGCCTAGAAATTTTTTCTTAAAAAGAGTATATCAGTGAAGCTAAAATTCTAAAACATGGTGTGCTAGGTGTCCTAAAATCATGTTCACATACATACCATAATGAAATGTCGTAACGCAGGATAGACACATGCTAATAAGTCATACATATGTTTATATTGATCAATCCTAATATATTTGCTGATCCGACAAAGAGATATGCATAAAAATAAACAATTAATGAACAGTGAACATATTATCATCCAAGACTCCAAGAGAAAGAAGTTTGCTCTGAATAGATGATAATATCAACAACTCATGTCTAGGACTTCAATTAAGCCTAATTACAGAAAATTAAGCTACTCATCATTACAGCAAAATTTAAAGGAGTTCATGATAGAAGAGGGAAAAAAACGACGGGGATCGGAAGAGCGACCGCTCATATCTGTTATCTTGATCTATCTTGCATTTATTTTGTACGTATTGTAAATCTTATATCATAGCTAATTAATCCTAGCCCCCCATGATGCTTAGTTGATTCTCAAACTCTGAAATGATACCGTTTTGGACATAACCACAAATCGGATTAAACAAAATTTGTCAAGGATTGTTTATTACATATAAAAAAATAAATTGGAGTTAGTTTTTGTTCAGCACTGGTAATTATCTGTGTTTTCATTAATATTAGTGCATGGAGAAATTATTTCTGCTGACAAGAAGTAAAGATATATAAATTGAGGGAATTAATTGATATATTCGTGCAATATATCCATTTCAATCAAAAGCCCGGTATCTCCACCGAAAGTAGGAAAAGAATTGACAGAATTAGATGCATGCATCTTTCTCTCTAAGGTTGTCCAAGTCTTAAGTTTCCTGGGGGTACTATGATGCAGACATGTTACAAACATGGTTTGCGAATTGTTTTTCTATGATTTAAAGACATCAATCATCGCTTTGATGCGAATTGGGGGTTCATGAATGTCAGAACCAAATCTACCTTATCCCAACATTAAGATATAATCTGTCCACTCTTCTCAACCTCAAATATGGACAAGTAAGTAATCCCTCCTCATTATAGTTTAGTTTATTAGAGGTTTCCTGCCTTGAAACGAGGCCGGCCTAACCACCATACATGAATGAAACCTAGCTAGCCTAGCTAGAAGTTTAATTATAAATGTGGGATGCCATGTTGATTTGAGCTGGAATGAGGAAATTAAGGACCCCCCAAAACCCTAATTCACATTATCTGAAGCATTGAATTCGGAAAGTGGGAGGAAGAATAATCCAGGGTGTTCTTCATGGGATGGGCGGTGATGGAAGGGGGTGGTTTAAAGCTTATAAGGGGGATAGCTTCAATTAGGTCGTTCTATATAAGAAGAAGAATCATGTGGTTCCATGTGGAGAACATGCCCCAAAGTAACTGGGGAACACTTGGCACAATCCGATTGAATTATTCCCCAATTCCCTTGGAGGCCTTCTGTGAAATTGTCCTGTGGGCCCTACTCTAATCCTTAATGGCCGCCAACCCAAACCTTCCATATAAATCCCCCCTCATCCTTCCATTTCTGATACAGGGATTTGTTTCTATCACAATTCGCAACCAAATTTGGCATTTGAATTAGCAAGGCAAAAAAGGATATTCAGTTCTTGCTTGAAATCAAGTTTTTAATCATGGCTTCTCATCAGCATCCCCTCTTTGTTTCCCTTAATTTGAAGAGTATGGTCCAAGAACATGAGGAAAAGTCCTACTCAGATGGGGCGTTGTGGAACAATGTTCTTCAAGGAACAAGACAGAGGGTGATGACGACCACCACCAAGAGAAATGGAGTGGTTTTGAGGAACAAGATGAGAGCAGATGGTAAAAGGATTATGAAGAAAAGAAGGAGAAGCCTCCAATTTGGAGCAAGAAGGGAAAACAATGGAATCCGAAGAAGGGTGAGAACCTTGAAGAGACTGATTCCAAATAGTGATTCCAAATCCGTTGGGGGTTTGGACGGACTATTCAGGGAAACAGCTGATTACATTTTGTCTTTGCAAAGTAGAGTCACGCTCATGCAGATGATGGTTAAGGCATTGGCAGATTCTGACGAGTAGTCACTCATTCATTTCTGTAATTAAAGAATAGTATTCTTTGCTTCTTTTAATTTACTTTTTATTTATTCTTATGTTTAATCTCTTGTGATTTATGCTTGTTTCTAAAGTTCAGGTTCGTGCATAGATGCTCGATCTCATGCCAACAGTTCACAACAGAGCTTGGTCCCTTAATTATTTGTGTGAAAAGTATCCTGGTGATATTGTTAAGTGATAAATTTAGATAATTTACTTGCATCTGAAATTTAGTGTACGTACGTATAGCTTGTCTACTTGTAAGTCTTCTGGCTCTGGCTGTATTTTCTGGGGAATTAACGGCTGGCGCTCAATTCCAATATGTTGGTGGAAGGGAACTGTGGTGGTACCAACAAAACCAACTTTTTGGCAGAAATATGAATATTTATTTTGTTTTGTTGTTCGCATTAATCTCCAACGCTGTGACCTTCTTATGGAAAACTAATCTCTAGATCAAGTAAACCACACATAAAGGAGGCTCTATATATACTTGTTGATTGATTCCGAAAAATACCAAATAATTAACAGATAATCTGAGAGCCAAATTAATAGGGAATTCAGAAAGGATGGTGATCATCAGGTCGATCCTTAACCGGCGACTTACCCTAGCTTATTCCATTTAGACTCATATATGGATTATCATATGGATCTGGTAAGCATAGAGACTCTGCCTCGTGTGCATGTGGTTCCATCTACGGTTACGGACGAGGAAAATATGGCTCTTATTAGTGTTCCTTTGCCGGATTAAGAATGGACAACCGATAAATTATGGATCTTGATAGTGCCCTGGGTCGAACAACTTCAATATTAATGTTCATTTCTCTTTGGGATGTCGAGGGTGCTGATCTAATTAATATAGTACAATATTTATTCACCGCTAGTCAATTATTGTCTGCATTTTTCAACTCGGGCCTAGTCATTGTACTTCCAAAGGTTGATCGGATTGATACCATCCTAATGCTCACCAACTTTATTTTCAAGATATATTCCGAAGATCTTTGCCCTTCGTTTATCTTTCGAAGCCTAACGTAGTCATTTATCTTCACCAACAACCTATATTCATACTCGCATCATTTCGAATTGTATTTTGACAACTTTGAGTGCTTCAATTTACTAGATTTCACAATGTCATGGAGAAAATGTGATTGTCATCGGATTTACTGCTTTATCTTTTCTCGTATCAATAGTTGGGCTCTACCTCCAACTTATTAGGTCTGTTACTTTTGGTATGTTTGTCTACAATATATATTCAAGTAAAACAATGACCTGTCTCCTTGCTTAATTAGAAGAATATTTGAGATTTGGAGCGCGTAGTAACATTTTAAGGGTATGGCTCTATTGATAGAGTCATACTCGCTATTCTTCTTATGGTTGATGAGGGCTGACTTATAAGTCAAGCTACTAGTTTGGCCTTTTTTTTTGTTTTGGGGGGGGGGGGGGTGGGTTGGGATGTGTGTTGTTGAATAGGTAACTTAAATATCAATCGTTTTCCTTCAGTTGAGACAACTTCGTATGAAAAGATTTTCAGAATGAATAGCTCTCCCAGAAACCAGAATATATATTCAGAAACAACTAACGATATATAAAGCATCAACACAATAATAATGTGGTAAACATCTGCGGATTTTAACTTCTGAAGATCTTTTTGGAACACCCTTCATTATTATGGGTGCCCACAGTTCATCCTTGCAGCTAAGTTACGGGCTCTGAAATACATGCTAAAGTCCTGGAGCAAGGAACATGTAGGAGATGTACATGCTCAGGTTGTCCACTCTAAGGCATCTAGATGCGATTTAGGCTGAAATATCCACTCACGGTTTATCTGAAGAGAGACTCACTGAAGAAAATGAAGCCCACAACAGATATTTATCAGCCCTATCTCTCCAAGCTACTCTCTTGAGAGACATATCTAGAATAAGTTGGCTAAAAGATGGTGACAGAAACACAACTTTTCTTCATAACATGGTCAGGATTCGGTGTCTTCATAATTCAATTACTTCATTGTTGGTTGAGGACAGGGTGCTCAATGATCAATCTGCTATTGCTGCCCACGCAGTACTCCACTTTGAAAGTTGTTTCACTCAGGATCACCAAATTGAGAACACTAGTCTAGTGGAAAGGGTCATCCCACATATGGTAACGGAGGAGGAGAACTCTTCTCTTCTTGCTACTCCTTCTGCTGATGAAATTAGATATGTCGTTTTGAAAATGGACGGTAGTAGCACTCCAGGGCCTGATTGTTTTGGCGGATGTTTTTCAGTTCTTGTTGGTCTGTGGTGGCTCAAGATGTTATACGGGCAGTTCAGACACTAATGGGTACATTATGCCACATTTCAACTCCAACATCCTCATCTTAATTCCCAAGCTGGATGTCGCTGAAAACATCTCAGACATAAGGGCCGAAATGAGATGTTTGCCTCAAAATCGTCTCGGCCGAAATGAGGGCCGAGGAACTTGGGGTTGAATAGTCCTTCTGAAATTGCGCGGGCGTGCCAACTCGCAACCTATTGGCCAAGCGAGGTTTAGATCTGATTTGCGCTTGTATCTGACTGCTTTCAAGTGATTGCAGGCCGAGGAAGGAACACTCTCGGCCTTTAGGTTATGATGCCTCTGTTGCAAGGACTTCGGTTAGGCGTCAAAACCGACCGGGATCTTCGATCAAGTTCACTTCTTGGGTAAACTCAAAGGTTCGAATGACAAACGAGAGATCTATCGGGTGAAGTTACTCACAAATCATGGTGAAGACGAAGGTGAAGTGGACTCGGTTGTCAAAGCGTTGTGAGATGATATGTGTGTGAATAGCAAATCGCATCTATCCGATCCGGACTGGCCGAAAAAGATCAATGGACGAAAGCTCTATGTTACGAACTACTCCTAAGCGCGAAAAGTAAAGTGCATATAAAATAAATGAACAAGAAAGTAAGGTGCTTGAATGTAAAGTACTGAATTGAAATAAGAAAAAACTAGAAATGAAAACAAGTTATAAAAGTTGAATCGAAGGCAAAGTACCTATGAGATAGTAAGAGAGAAGTTTGTGTAAAAGTTGTATATTGATTTGTTTGTGTGGTGCATGACCTTTTACAATGAGTTACAAGGTGCTATATATGCAAATCAAAACCCTAGCTAACTTGTTCTCTAAGACGTGGAATTTAATTAGGATTCTCCTTCCTTTTAGGATTGATTCATCTCAAAGCGCTCTGACTTGGATGATATCTAGAATCTTCATAATTTAATCATTGATTGACTTAGCTTCCTTCCTTGTGAGGATTCCCTCCTTGACCTCTTTGGCCGACGTCGCTATTTGGGCTCGGCCGAACTACTTCTACTTTTCCTCACAGCCCATTTGTATATTTGCTCATGTGTACTTGGGCTGTCCAACGGAAATTGCCTGGGTCGGGCCAGGCACTTGGTAGAGGTTAGTCCTTTCCCTCCTTTCTCTAATGAGAAACAGAGGTTGACGAAAACTATGACTTGCAGCAATTATAATCTGGGCATATTTTGTCTGATGCTTACATATCATGCTTGTATAATAATTGCATTCATCTTTAATCAAAACTTTGAAAAGTCAAACTCTTAATTAAATGGTCTGAGTATCATGCTTGCTTTGCTTCCTCTTTATTTGAGTAATTAAAGATTTGAAAAATCAAACCTTTAACCTAAGTTGACAACTGCATGTGACCTTCTGCCAATTGATATAATGTGTAGTGCTTGCCGTGCATGGATTATGCTTCTTCTTGCATGTGATTTATCTTGAAGGCCTTTTGTCTCCATATCTCGTCTTCTGGGCCTTAATCTGGGCATTGTACCCAACTTGATATTTGCTAATGCTATTTAGTCGATGTTTTTGACAAATCAAACTGTTGATTAAAACAGTAAGTGTGCTGACAACCTGGCAGATGGAAATGCATCGTTCCTTTTTACTGTGCTGAGCATGAATTACTATGCTGCAATATGTGACTGAGAACATCAGCAAATCATCTGGAAACCTTCTTTGACCATTCAAACACTCAATTTTTCAGAAGACGGTCTTTTTTTTTTTTTAGGCTGCTGACAGCATTCTCTGATGACTGGCTTTGGTCTCTATACCAAATGGATTACACCATTTCCGTCATTGTACTGACCTTGAGGTTTTCTTGCAGGCTTGGTGAAATTGCTTGGTTGTCTACGCCAGGTAATCTATGGTCGACTACGCTTCAGAACTCGAGGCCAGGTCGAAGGATAATGATGCAATAAAAATAAAATCGGCCGAGTTTGCAACCAAGTTTACGAAAGCTTTTGATACTTCCAAAGATACACTTCAAAACTCCGTGATTTGTCGGCTGGTGAAAAATAAAGAACCGCAAGGAGAGTGTATTTTAGGGCCGCATTACTGTGCGGGTATGCCGTCGGCCATGAAGGAGGTGTTAGAGGGTCCGTTAGTTGATACATCTTACCTCGCTTATGGAGCTAGTTGATACATCTTCCGCGGATTTGGCCGAAACTGACACCTGAGTGGACAAAATGGGTGCCAAGGATGGAGCATTTCTTCGGCCAAAAGTGGAAGGAGTATGGGATATATGATAGTATCAAGATGACTGAGCAAGAGATTCACATGGATCGGCCTCTCCTTGCAGCTAGCTTATGCTTCTGGTCGTCTGCCACCAACACCATCAACTTGCCTCTAGGTCCGATGACCCCTACCTTGTTAGACATGGCCGCAATATTTGGGTTTCGACCGAATGGCGAGCCGGTTTGTGCTACAGCCAAATTCCCTACTTCCTTTCATGCTAGTCTGAAACCCAAAGCAATCAAAAACGACAAAAAGGCTAAAGATGATGCAGATGCCAAGGCAAAGCAACTACTCAACTATAGCACCTTTTATGCCACACATGTGGTTGATGAATTGTTGTCAGAAACTGGGAGACAACCCCCCAAGCAACATGAGCATGCTGCTTTCCTTCTCTATTGGCTTTGTAAGTTTGTATTTTGCGCAAAGTCAAATAAGTGTACTTTTGAATTTGCTGGTATTGCGGAGGCTCTTAGTATGGGCAGACCCCTAGCTCTTGGGCCATTTGTTCTTGCCCGCCTTTATCGTACTTTGCGCAATGCAGTGATCGACAATATGAACTTGGACATTGGAGGGCCATTATGGATGTTTCAAGTGTGGTTACAGACCTATTTCCATGAGTTTCGACCAACATGTCATCCCTTTGCTCCCATAATGACACTCGGCCGTCAGATCATTCCCCTTGGTGCTCACACACTTTCGGCAGCGGAGTGTTTCACTTTTTTCTTTTCGAAGAAGAATTTGTCCAAGAATGAGTTTGCCATATGTTACAACCGAGTTTACCCTTCTTGTCTTGAGATTGACATATCAAAGACATGGGAGAAGAAATTGGACTTGGACGTGATTCTAACCTGGGGAAGTATTCTGATTTCTCGAGACCTAAACTACGGCCTCAAAGGCACCGTGGGTCGGTATGGTGTGGAGGTTTATCTTCCCAATTTCGTTGCACGCAAATTTGGCTTCATACAAGGTTGTCCGGCCTTGTTCTTGATGTCGAAAAACCACTTCTCCTCATGGAGGGATGGGTTTACACGAACTTCACAGTGTTCGGTCGTTGATAACTATTATGTGGAGCAATTTGGCAAGTTCGAGAGATCCGACCTAAAACCTCATTGTCTTGACTATAGAGCCACTCCAAATTTCCAAGCTTGGTGGTCGATATTCATTGTTAAAAAATCTTGGAGAAAACTTAGCTAAGACCCAGCGTGTTGCATTACAAGGACTCCCGGACTTGCTCGGCCCCAAGGAAGGCAAGTTATTTTGACTTACATTTTTATCTTGTGCCCTCATTTCCTTATATTGATTTCTTACTTATTCAATGCAAGTAACGGTAGGAGGAAAGCACTTGGTGGCAAGCCAAAATCGACCAAAGGATCCTCTAAATAAGGTAATCTTCAAACCATCTTTTCCAATTTTGGTTACATATTTTCTTTCTAATGTGTTGCGACTCTTCAGGACAAATATCGAAAAAACGTGGCTCAACATCGGGATGCACTCGAAATGCCAAGAAAACAAAGAAATCATCTGACGTGGTGGAGAATTCGGTGACGAACCCGATGGACACTATGGTTAGTGATGATGTATTTTTTTGAGGCTAATATGGATGAGGGCTGGGATGCTTTGGCCAAAAACCAAAATATGTCTGAAACTGAAGATATGGTCGAAACTGGTGACGCCTCAAACAATAGTGCAGATTTGGCCGATAGCGAAGGTTCTTCGGAAGAAGCTCAATTAGAAAGCGGCGATCAGGAGGTAAACCCTAATCTAGAGTTGTGTGCTTCTCTCTCAACTTGGTTATACGAATTGTGCTTGGCTAAGGACTTTTCCCTTTATCTTGATAGAGAGATGGCCGCATTGATCACTTTTTACCCCCACTTAAGAACTCCATGATTGAGATTGACATGGATGTAAGCCTCCCATACTTCTTTCTTGGATTTCATTTCTTGCTTGTCTGAGATTATTGATTCTCTCTTTTCGCAGGACTTGGGTGAGAATCAGCTTCCTAATACATCAAGCATTGGCCAACAACTCGCCATATCCAACAGCTTTTTCAAGGTTGTTGAAGACACTAACGTACTTGGCCGAGAAGTATTACTTAACCATCAATCATTGGTTCATGTAATATTTTTCATTCCCTCTTGGTGTCTATTGTTCCCAAAAAACCTAGAAGAAACAACTTAAAGCTTTATTATTTGTGCAGGTGGGAGAATCTCGAAGCAGTACTACTCTAGAATCGGCTCTTCTCAATCAAACTGAACCACAACCCCCTATGTTCGGAACGCTCACCTCTCCTCCTAATAAAGGGATGTGTCAAAGTGAGCAAGCTATCGTTTGCGCTCCATCTTCGGCCGAACTTGTGGTGAGTGTCTTGGCAACTTCAAGCTTGTTTGCCTTTATCCGAATTAAATCAAACTCGTGTCTTTCTTTGTAGGGCCAAACAATGGGTGATCTTGATTTAGAGTTACTTCAATTCCTCGATATCCTAGACAACACTGCGAGCCCTGTATAAGAAAAACTTGAGACAAACGAAACCAAAAAAGCACTTGAGTCGATCAAACAGTTCTCGGGTTGTGATACGAGAGCACTGACCGAGGCTATTTTTCTTGCTTTAAAAGAGGTGGTCGAAGTACTTATTTCAGCCAACCATTTCTCTCAGGTAGAAGCTTATGAAGTCCATGCTCGTTTGGCTGTTGTAAATTTTAGCCTTTCTCCTTGTCTAGCGGCCAAACAAGCGTTTGAAGCCGGTGAAAAGTTGAGAAGTGAATACGATGACATTCGCCGGTCCGCTGATCTTGACCAACTCCACAAGTTGAAGACATCTTTGGATGAGGGGAGGCAAAAAGTGCTTGATCTAAAGAAGCAATTGGCCGAAGCTGAAGAACAAGTCAAAGATACTTCGGCCGCGATCCGAAACATTATCCCCCCGCAAGATCTTACCAGGTATAGCTCAATTTTGTCATCAGCCAAGTCATATAGCAAGAAGAGAGATATCTTGAAGCGTAAGGTCGATCAAGGTATGCAAGACCTAGAAAATGTTAAGGAAACCCTTCGGTTGCTCTTGCCCACTGATCTGTAGTCACTTTAGGATGTGATTTTCGGCTTGGCTTATAATTTGTACATGGCTCTAGGACCATACCTCAGTCGGTTGACAAGTTTTGTAGAGTCAAACTGACCTCTTTTGTATGACTCAAACGTTAATTTTGCATATGTGACCGTTGAATAACCAGCCGTTATTTTGTCAATTGACTAGGCCTCTTTTGTCTTCACATGTTTCGGCCAATACGCTTGTCATGCATTTTAGTTTTGAACTCAACCAAACCAACGTCTTAAATTCGGCTGAAACTCTTGTTCACTTCGACCGAGATAATTTGTTCACTTCGGCCAAAAATAATTACTCGACTTCGGCCACCACAATTATGGTTGGTTCGGTCGATACCTCTTATTTAGCTTTGGCCAACGAAAGACTCAACATTTTAATCACCCAAATCAACAACTCGAGCTCGGCTGAAGTTCTTGTTTACTTCGGCCGAGATTACCTTAGTCGTCTCGCCCGACACTTCTTGTTTAACTCGGCCAAAATAATTACTTGACTTCGGCCAACACAATTATGGTTGGTTTGGCCGATACCTCTTATTTAGCTTTGACCAACGAAAAACCCAACATTTTAGTCACCTAAATCAACAACTTGAGCTCGGCTGAAGTTCTTGTTTACTTCTGCTGAGGTTACCTTAATCGTCTCGGCCAACACTTCTTGCTTAACCTGACCAAAATGAATCACTTGAATTCGGCCACAATAATTATGGTTGATTCACCCGATACCACTTATTTAGCTTTGGCCAATGAAAGTAAAGGTAAATTCTAAAAAATGTGGGTAAAAGGATGCAAAAAGACACTAAAATTTTGTTTACATAAAAACATCAAAATAACAAGGGCAGCCGAGTTTACAAATCCAAATACTCGGCCGATGTTCTGTTGATCGTACACTACGATTCTTGCTCCCTCATTTCCCAGGTAGTGGGGTAATATTTCTTAAGGAATTGTCCATTGATAGGCATTGCATGTAGCTCTCCATCTTGATCCCTTAATTGATATGCACCTTTTCCTAACACTTGATCAATGATAAACGGGCCTTTCCATCTTGGCGACCATTTTCCGAAACGTCTATCTTTAGTTCCGATAGGTAAAACGGCTTTCCAAACTAAATCTTCCTCAGCAAATGACTTAGACTTAACTTGCTTGTTGTATGCACGAGCCTCAACCTTTTTCTGTGCTTCTAATCGGTTGTAAGCGTCCATTCGCTCTTAGTCAAGTTCTTCAAGTTCTTGAATCATTGCCTCAGTGTAGTCGTCAGGCACCATTTCATTTTGAGCAGCGAATCTAAGTGATTTCAACTTCACCTCAACAGGTAACATAGTATCATGCCCATAGGTTAGTGCAAAAAGCGTTGACCCTGTGGCTGTACGTTTGGACGTTCGAAAGGCCCACAATGTCTCGGATAACAGATTATGCCCATCTCTGGGATTATCTTGAACCATCTTCTTGAGTATAATTATAATGCCTTTATTGCTAGCTTCGGCCTGACCATTTGCTTTGGCATAGTAAGTTGCCAAGTGAGTTAACTTGATACCCAGACTATCTGTGAGTTCATGCATTGCTTCGGCTATAAAAACCGAACCCCTGTCGGCCGTTATGGTTTCAGGTATCCCAAACCTGTGTACAATGTTTTTCTCCACAAACTTGATCACTGTCTGACTTGAAATAGTAACGTATGGTTTAGCCTCTACCCATTTAGTGAAATAATCAGTGGCAACCAAAATCCAGACATGTTGTTTTGATGAAGGTGGTCTAATGCTCCCTATAATGTCCATGGCCCAACCTCGAAACGGTCATGGCTTAACAATTGGATGGAGGACGTCGGCTGGAACTCTTTGAATAGGTGCATGAATTTGACATTTCTTACAGCTCTTTGCGAATTCAATACAATCCTTTAGAATTGTCGGCCAGTAGAAGCCATGTCTTCGGATTAACAACCTCATTTTGATTCCGGCCTGGTGTGCACCACATATCCCCTCATGGATATCTCTCATGACTTCCAAAGTCTCGTGCCCCCCTATACAAAGAAGGAGTAGATCGTCGGAGCTTTTGCGGTATACTGCTTCTTTGTATATAATGAAATGTCCAGCCAAGTGCCGAGTCTTCCGATCATGATTACCTTGAGGATTTTTATGGAACTTGACAATGGGAAGTCTCCAATCATCTGGGTCGGTGTCGATAACAAAAACATCCTCAGAGACACCTCTCTCTTCTAAAGCCGGGAGGATACGTTTGGCAATCTTGATGACTCGGGAGTCGTCTCCTTCGGGGATTCGTAACCCTGAGGCTAGTTGGGCCATCTCATTGGCCTCCATGTTCTGTCCCCTTGGGAGGTGGGCGAAAGAGATTCTATCGAACGTGTTGGCGAGCTGATCAGCTAAGGCGTGATAAGATAAAAGTCCCCAACTTGTGCATTTAAACTCCTTATTCATTTGGTTTATGACCAATTGAGAGTCTCCAAACACTAGAACCCGTCGTGCTCCCATTTCTTGTAGAATCTCCAACCCAACAATGAGAGCCTCATATTCTGCCTGATTGTTTGTGCATGTAAAGTCTAATTGGAAAGCAAACTGGAACTTTTGTCCTTCAGGCATTTCAACGACAACACCAGCTCCGGCTGAAAACTCAGTACTAGATCCATCAAAATACATGGTCCAATGGTTGTTGGTCATAGAAGCCACATATACCATCCCAATATCAACCTCCTCAGCTCCCTCAAACTCAGTCGAAGGGTGATGAGCTAGAAAATCGGCCAATGCTTGGCCCTTGACTGACTTTTGAGACACATATTGAAACGTAAACTCAGACAACGCCATGGTCCATTTTCCAATTCGGCCACGTATGATAGGCCGAGTCAGCATGTACTTTACTAAATCAGTTTTGGATATGACTTGGACGACCGAAGGTAACATGTAGTGCCGAAGCCTGATTGCTGAAAAAAAGACAATGCAAGACAAAGCCTCTCAATAGGCGTGTACCGAGATTCCACATCAGTGAGGATCCGGCTCAAGTAATGCACAGCACACTCCTTGCCATTGTCGTTATCTTGTGCTAGTAGGCTTCCTATGGAGTTATCCGATGCCGATATGTATAACTTCAAAGGCCTTCCACGTATTGGGGGTACCAAGACGGGTGGGTTTGATAAGTATTGCTTAAGTAGGTCGAATGCCGCTTGGTGCTCTGTTTTCCAAACAAACTCATCTTCGGCCTTGATTCTCAAAAGTGAAGAAAATGGCTGAATTTTGCCGGCCAAGTTAGAGATGAAATGTCTTAGAAAATTTACTTTCCCCAGGAATGATTGGAGTTCCTTCTTCGAACTCGGAGCATGTGCATCCATAATCGCCTTGGCTTTGTTTTTATCGATTTCAATTCCTTTTTTATGAACTACAAAACCAAGGAACATACCGGTTGATACTCCAAAAAGGCATTTGTCTGGGTTCATTTTTAGTTTGTGAGCTCGCATCCGTATGAATGTCTGTCGAAGGTCGGCCAAATGATTTTGTTTCTTGTCCGACTTTACCATATTGTCATCAATGTAAACTTCGACTGTGTGGCCAATAAGGTCATGAAAGATCATATTCATGGCCCTTTGATAGGTTGCTCCAACATTTTTTAGCCCAAATGGCATAACGAGCCACTCAAATGTGCCTATTGCACCTGGGCATCTGAACTCCGTTTTGTGAACATCTTCCTCTGCTATAAAGATTTGGTTGTATCCAGCATGCCCATCCATGAAAGAAAGGATTTCATGTTTGGCCGCACCATCCACAAGAACGTCGGCCACGGGTATTGGGTATTCATCTTTTGGTGTGGCCAAGTTTAGATTTCGAAAATCAACACATATACGCATTTTGCCATTCTTTTACCTTACTGGCACAATATTGGATAACCATTCAACATACCTGGCCGTTCGAATAAAACCGGCCTTTAATAAACGTTCCATTTCTTCTTTAATTTCGGGCAAAACCTCGGCGGCACATCGCCGAGGAGGTTGCTTATAAGGTTTACAATAGGGATTTCTAGGCAATCTGTGTTCTACTATGCTTCTATCTAAACCTAGCATTTCATGGTAACTCCAGGCAAAACAATCTTGAAACTCAGTCACCAAAGCCTTCAAATCTTCCTTCATCTTGGGTGGCAGGAGCTCCTCGGTGGTCCCTAAACTCAGTTCTTCTAGTGGGTCTTGAGTTTCAGTAAGGTCGTCTTCCAACTCGGCTGGTGCAGGGCCGATGTCATCTAGCTTGAGATCATCTTCTGGTGCTCCTTCGATAATAACTTCTAATAAATTTATGGCCGAATTACTCTGAAGAGAGTTTTCGGCCCAATGGGCTTGCAGTTTTCTCATTGTTGATTCAACTGCGGCAAACGGTGTCCCTTTCTCTATGCTTCTATCCATGGATAATGGGATCAAACAAGTCCGCCAATGCTGGCCCCTCCGGGTCCTCGTGGACCTTCTCGGCGCCAAGGGCCAGTGCTTTTCGCATTTTTATCTTGGTGATTTGGCCAGTGCCATCTTCCCTCTGAATTTCTGAGCACCCAATTTCTTCGTCATAGTATTGGGCATCAATTGCATTGGCCGAAGCTTTCAATGGTTGAGAGTCAGCTTCCACTACTTCCACAGTGTCTCCATTGCAAAAAACCAAAAGCTGATGCATGGACGAAGGGATGCACATACTCTGATGTATCCAGTCTCTTCCTAAAATAGCATTATAGCAAGGCTTGGAATCTATGACGAAGAAACCGGTCATCATGCTTTTGTTGCCCTCCGTGACTTCTAAAGGTAGAATTCCTTTGGTTTGCTTCTTGCCATCAGAGAAATCACGGATAGCGATCTCGGAGGATAAAATGTTTTTGTTGGTCTTCTTCAACTTCTCGGCGACCGAAAAAGGAATAACATTCACGGCTACTCCACCATCTACCAACACTTTAAAGACCGGATACCGCTCAAAATGAGCCGTGATATACAATGGCCTAATATGCTTGGACATAGCTGGTGTTAGCTTTGGAAAGTAGGCTTTGGCTAAATCTTGGACTGGAGCTTGCCATTCAACTTCTTCTCACACATCCCCTTCCATTCCATTCAATTGTCCTGGCTGAGCTTGAAACTCATACGGAAGTACATACACCATATCGATGGCTATCCTTTCTTGATCTTCAGTCTGAGTTGACCGTACGACCTCAACCTCATTCCCACTCCACAAAACAAGAAGTTGGTGTACTGAAGATGGGATACAAGTATTCTGGTGGATCCAATCACGACCTAGTATGGCAGTGCATGAGTTATCGGTGGGAATGACAAAGAAACAAGTTGTTGAGCTTTTCCTCCATACAGTTTCCGTCAATGGCAAAGCCCCTATGACTTCGGCCTCCTCCCCTGTATGTCATAGATAGAAATATCAGTTGGAACAAAATCATACCTGACAAGGTGGAGTTGATGTATTATGGAGCAAGGAAGAATGTTGATAGCTGATCCCCCGTCCACTAAAACCTTCGAAAATTGGTATCCACCTATGTAAGCATTAATGAGGATGGGGTCTTTGATTTGGGTCATGGACTCGCTTGGCCGAGAAAAACATATTCCGACCGAATATTTTCCCTTTTGCACCTGGTCAAACTCATTCATGGCTGACGGCCGAACGCTAATCATATTCACAGTAAATTCACTCATATCCTGAGTCTAGGCCTCCCTGGCCGAAGGTTGTATACTTGCTTCGACCAAAACACTCATGGTGGCGTCCTCCGACGGATTAGAGGTTAAGACGTCATCAAAAACCTTACCATCATCGTTGTAGTCAGCATGTTCCTCATAATCCACTATGTCATCATAATCCCCAATATCTTCATCTAGTAGGTCATCACCTTCCTCTAATAGGCCCTCATCACCCTGGCCATCGGCTTCAAGATCCGCATCATCCAAATGCTGGTCTTGTTTATTTGTGTCAGCGTCCTCTAACCAATTAGCCAGGTCTTGGTTTGCTTGAGCTTGCTGATGGTTTTCTTCTTCCCAGACATGGTGGTTGAAACGTTTCAATAACTCTCTTTCTTGAGTAGTCATCCCATATATATCGACCGCAGATTGGATCTTATGGAACTTCTTCAAATACTTTAGATCCCTATCCGAGATCGGGATTTCCTCATTACCCACTTTGAGCTCTATGCCTTCTTGAATAGCCTGGTAAGCAATTTTTAAACCAAGACTAGAATCTAAGTCCAATAAAAGGGTCGCTGACTTTGGGTATTCAGCGATCATGTGTAATGTATCCATCTCCTTACTGGTTGGTCTGTACAACGCAAGAGCAGAATTTTTCCGGTGGTACTCCTTCATTTTCCTAAGTCCCTTAGCTGAAAAGGGCAGATTCAGGTCCTTGTAAAGCTTTACTAAAGGTCCTTCATCACCATTCGACTCATAAATTCCTTTTTCTTCTTCCCCTGATGCCGGTGTACCTGACGAAGACGAGGGTGAACACGGAGCATGGATAATTTCCCATCTTTCTTTATCCATCTTCTCCATGCATTCTTCAAATATGTGCGCAAGCCTCTGTTCCTCCATTGTTAGGCCGAACAATTCTTCGGCCGAATGTACACTAAAGTATTTTCTCAAGTATTGTAAGTCACCATTCGAGATGGGAAGCGAATTATAATCAACCTTTGCCTCCTGATCTTCCCTCCTAGCTTGATACTTGGCTCTCACACCTCATCTCACATCAGGCGCCCAGAGTTCTTCGCGTTTGTTACAATTCATGCAGACCTCATTTAAAAGCTGATTTTCCTCCTTAGTTAACCCATACAAATCGATGGCCGAATGCAAAAGGTGATAGTTTCACATAGTTACGAGTCCTTCGGCCGTAAAGGGTGGATCTCGACTCCTATCCACTATAACCAATGGTTTTGGGCAAGGGGCCTCTGTGAAGTGAACTTTCAATACCCCATTTCTGCTTGAGTCAATTTCCATATCTGCAGTATTTTGAGTTGATTTATCCACAAGAGGATCCTTGCTCTTTCTCTCATATGTTCTAATCCTTCTTGGTGCTGTTTCATTTTCGGACCTTTTAATGGGTCGTGGAGGTGAAGTTCTGGTTGTCTCGCTCAGTCGGGCTTTCTTAGCTTCGACTACTTACCTTTGTTGTCTTCTCAATTGTGTTTTCATCATGAGGGCAATTGGTTGGTCCCTTGAAACACGGCCATACCAACGGTTGTCAGAAACCAAAGGAGGCTTGAAAGTCTTTAGTGGCCAGGGGTTTCCGTCACGGTCATAGCTATCATGGCTACAACCCTCGTCTCTTTGATATCTCCTTTTTTCCCTCTCGTTTCGGCCGTAATATTCTTCATCATAAAATGGCCGATCAAAGTTTAGGCGCCGCCTAACTGGCTCCCTTTCTGAAAATCTTCTGTCCGGTTTATCAAGACGATGGAACACACCCTTCGGACTTCCCCTTGGACTGTGTGGACCATATTTGTCCGATGCATCCGGTGTCAATGGTCGTTTTGTGGTAACCTGAGACCTGAATCTCTGTTTGTCCACCTTGGCCTTAACTACCTCGGCCGAGATAATTCCTTTGCCTCGAGGTTCTAGCCTGGAATGCACCTTTTCGTGTGTATCCCCTTTTTTGGCTCCTATTGGTGCACTCTCGGCCTTTTGAGCCGAATTAGAAGTTTTACCAACCTGCTCTGGCCTCAGGAGTTTTAAAACCCCTTCAAGCATGACTTCTTCCTGGCACCGAGTGCATAAAACAGCTACTTTTGGTGGCTCAAGCTTGATACTTCCAATAGTGAGTCCTTCGGCCGTTGGTTGGGCCGATGATTGAAGCTTAACAGAAGTCTTGCTAGCATCTACCGCTTTGCCTGGAGCATCCCCATCCTTGGGGACTTTGACATACACCATGTTCACTTGAGCTTCGAGAAATGGGTTGGTGTCAACCTTCATTGCTAGCTTACTTTCAGGGAACTTGAGAGTTCCTGCGTCAATGAGATCCTGTATCATATCACGAAAAATAACACAATTGTTAGTTGCATGCTTCTATGAATTATGATACTTGCAAAAGGACTTCCCCTTGATCTCTTCGGCCTTGGGGAGTAAATGGCCGAAAGGAAGTTGAACCATCTTCTCAGCCAAGAATTGATCAAAGATCAAATCGGCCTTAGCTATATTGAAAGTGTAAGTGCATGCATTAGTTTTTGTCGTGTTTTTGCTTTGGGTTGGTGGTGGTTTGGTTTGCTTTGGGTCAACCCGTTCCAAAGCTTTGCACACATGGGGCTGCTTAATCACTATTTCGGCCGAATCCACTTCAACCGAGTCTTCATTTAAATCCATTCCAAACCGGTCGACCGCATTAATGGCCTGATTCTTGTTATATGTACCCTTTGATGCTGCCCGCTTTTGAGCTTCCTCCCTTAAGATGGCATCGTACCGGTCGATTCTTGTCTCGAGCTCGAATAGATCATTGAACGTTACACCTTCAAAATTTTCTTTGAATTTGAAGCTCAAACCAGCTACCACCATGTCTACGAACTCTGATTCAGGCAGTCTTATTCGACATCGTGCTCTAGCTAATTTGAAGCAGCTTAAGTATTCTTGTGCAGATGAGTCATGAGACTGCGCTCGATAATATTGGTCATGGAAAGCACGTTCCATTTCCCTCCAATTATTGACTGAGTTGGGTGGTAGATTGATGAACCAAGTAAAGGTTGGTCCCGTGAGGGAGTGGGCGAATAACCTTAGCTTGTTGTCATCAGAGTTAGCCTCTCCGCACTGGGCCGTGAATCGGCCAATGTGTTCTATAGTGGATTGATATGCATCTCCAGAGAACAATGTGAATGAGGGAATGTGATATCCTGCTGGGTAAGGGATGGCATTATTATATGCAAGATACGGTTTAGCATAACTTGGTCTCTCCACCCGTCTTGGTAAGACTCCCATAAGATCTTCAACTAAATTTTGAAACTCATTGAGCCAAACCGGTCGGTCTTGACCTCCTCCTTGATGATTGTTCTACTAATGCTTTTGAGCCACATTGTTGTTTACTTGGTTCAGCTGAGGGATAAATCCTTGGCCAAATCCCATTTCAGGTGGCATGCCATAAATAGGATACTGCATCCTTGGCTGCTGGTGCATATTTGGCATCCTTGGCTGCTGCTGCATATTCACCTGGTTTGCACCAGCCATGTTAACCTGGTTGGGTTGGATTTGAGCCTGCATGTTATGCTAGTGTCCCACGATTTCGTGCGCTCCATTATTCCCATTAGCCAACAATTGTTGGTGGATGAGGAGCAGGGTGTTATTGAGATTTCCTATTTGGGTACTAGTGTTATTGTTGATGCTTACTGCCAATTCTCGACCCAAACCATCTACTGAGAGCCTTAACTCATGGACAGTCCTCCTAGACTCGTCAGCCATCATTCGAGCTATCTCATCAGCCGAAGGGTTGAAATTTGGATAAATCCCCCATTGGTTTTATCCAGACTGTGATAAGTTTTGATGTGACAGAACCATTTGTCCGGAAGACATTCCAAATGGTGTCACAGATGTAGATTCAGTCTGAATGCTTGGTACGATCATGGCCATACTTGGCATTCCCATGGTTGAGGTATTGGTAGCCCCTAGGACGGCCTGGGTTGCGGCCGTAGTTCCATGACCAGTCGTGATCGTAGCTGTGACTGGGGTTCAGGTACGTGGTGGTGTCATACTACCTGACATTCCTGATCCACTACTCATAGTTGAAGTTGTTCTTGTATGTTTTCGCTTTGGACACTCGGCCGAGGTATGGCCGACTTCGTTGCACTTAAGATAAGTACTTCCCCGGTATACTGAATATGGATTAGAGTGCATCAAAAAATGACGCCTTAGTGTTTTGTGTCCCACTGGGCGTGCCAAAAGATGCTTGCCTCAAAATAGTCTCAGCAGAAATAAGGGCCGAGGAACTTGTGGTTGAATAGTCCTTCTGAAATTGCGCGAGCGTGCCAACTCTCGGCCTATTGGCCAAGCGAGGTTTAGATCTGATTTGCGCTTGTATCTGACTGCTTTCAAGTAATTGCAGGCCGAGGAAGGAACCTTCTCGGCCATTAGGTTCTGATGCCTCTGTTGCAAGGACTTCGGTTAGGCGTCCAAACCGACCGGGATCTTCGATCACGTTCACTTCTTGGGTAAACTCAAAGGTTCAGGTGACAAATGAGAGATCTATCGGGTGAAGGTACTCAAAAATCACGGTGAAGACGAAGGTGAAGTGGACTCGGTTGTCAAAGTGTTGTGAGATGATATGTGTGTGAATAGCGAATCACATCGATCCAATCCGGACTGGCCGAAAGAGATCAATGGACGAAAGCTCTATGTTACGAACTACTCCTAAGCGCAAAAAGTAAAGTGCATATAAAATAAATGAACAAGAAAGTAAGGTGCTTGAATGTAAAGTACTGAATTGAAATAAGAAAAAACTAGAAATGAAAACAAGTTATAAAAGTTGAATAGAAGGCAAAGTACCTATGAGATAGTAAGAGAGAAGTTTGTGTAAAAGTTGTATATTGATTTGTTTGTGTGGTGCAGGACCTTTTACAATGAGTTACAAGGTGCTATATATGCAAATCAAAACCCTAGCTAACTTGTTCTCTAAGACGTGGAATTTAATTAGGATTCTCCTTCCTTTTAGGATTGATTCATCTCAAAGCGCTCTGACTTGGATGATATCTAGAATCTTCATAATTGAAATCATTGATTGACTTAGCTTCCTTCCTCGTGAGGATTCCCTCCTTGACCTCTTTGGCCGACGTCGATATTTGGGCTCGGCCGAACTACTACTTTTCCTCACAGCCCATTTGTATATTTGCTCATGTGTACTTGGGCCGTCCAACTTCGTATCTATGCAATCCATTTTTCTTCATTTTCTGGGTCATGTGACCCAAACTCTCAAACCTCCATCGAAGCCTTCATCTCAGTCGTACATCTCGAAAACTTCTAACTTCGGCCAAGTGGCTGAGCAATACTTTTATTCTGGGCGGACGACTCAATGTCTCCTTGATCAACTCCCAAGTCAACTACACATGAGCTGCTAAATTCAGGTACAAACAACTTTCACCCAATTGCACTGGCCAACTTCGTGTTCAAGATTATCACAAGGATTTTGGCTAATAGACTTGGTCCAATTACTTCTCACATCATCTCTCCCAACCAAAGTGCCTTTATCACAGGAAGGTCCATCATTGATCCCATCGTGTTGACCTCTGAATGTGTAAACCTCCTAGACTAGAACTATATGTATGGGAATCTGGCCATTAAATTTGATATCCACAAAGCCTTTGACACTTTGGATTGGACTTTTCTTCTCCGTGTCCTCAATGCCTTTGGGTTTGATGTCACCTTCTTAAACTACATCCACATTATTTTGCAATCTACATATCTATCTGTCAATGTTAATGGGTAGGCCAAGGGTTACTTTACATGTTCCAAGGGTGTCCGTCACGGTGATCATCTGTCTCCTTTATTGTTTTGCCTCGCGGAAGAGGTTCTGAGCCGGGGCCTTTCTTCTCTGGTTAATAGCAGGAAGATCAGGACAATCACAGCGCCATCTGGTATTTCTCCCCTTTTCCATGTGTTGTTTGTAGATGATGTTATGGTCTTTCTTTAGGGTAAGCCTTCTCACTTTCGAAGTCTTTTATGGATGAATATGCTGTGAACTCTAACCAGGTTGTCAACAAAGCAAAGTCAAATGTATTTGTGGGAAAATTTGCTTTGCCGAGACATAACAGAACTTGTGGTTTACTTCGAATACATCCAGGGCAGCTTCCTTTCAATTATCTCGGTGTTCCCATGTTTATTGGGCATCCAAAATATGCACATTTGGTTCCAATTGCAGACAAAGTGAGGTGCAAGCTTAGCTCCTGGAAAGGCAAACAACTATTGCAAGCAGGCAGGCTGCAACTTATATCCTCTGTAATCGAAAGCATCTTGATCTACAGCTTCCACATCTATGAATGGCCAAAGTCCCTTCTAAATAATGTACAGAGATGGATGAGAAACTTCTTTTGGAATGGGGACCCACTTAAGAACGGGCTTGCCCTTGTTGCTTGGAGTACGGTATGCTCTCCTAAATCTCAAGGAGGGTTGGGTTTAACAAAACTTTTTGTCTTAAATCGCTCTTTATTATTGAAAAGATGTTGGGAGGTGGCTTCAAAGGCAACTACATCAGCGAGGTTCCTCCATGATCGTTTTCTGCAAGTGGGTTTGCACCCTTGTTCATCTTATAAGAAATCTGCTATTTGGCTTGGTTTAAAAAAATTATGGCCAGTGCTTCTAGTGAGGGTGCAATGGCTCCTAGGGGATGGTTCTACAATAAGGTTCTCGAAAGATAAATGGTCAGGTGAGGAATTAATTCACCTCACAAATTATGATAAAGAAGTCAAAAAGCTACTAAATGACAAGGTTGGGAACTTTAACTTGAATGGTCAATGGAACCTCCCTCCTAGCTTCTACAGGGTTTTCCCCCAAGTGGCCCATGCTATCAAGACAGTCCTCATATCATCTGTTCTTGCTCCAGACCAGCTAATCTGGAATGAGACACCATCTGGCACTTTGTCATCCAAGAAGGCTTACCAGGTTTTGTCTCCTCCCATACCAGCTCCTCATTGGGGTAAGCGGATTTGGCACCACGCCATTCAACCACGAAAGAGCATGGTAGCATGAAAGACCTTACTTAATAGAGTTTCCATCGATGATCAGCTTCAACATCGTGGTTTCAGGCTCTGTTCTAGATGTCATTTTTACCGGAGACACCTTGAAACTACTAATCACCTATTTCTTGAGTGTGTGGTGGCTACATTATCTTGGGCTTGGCTACAACAAATGTTCAGGCTTCCTATTGCTCCAGGTATTTCACTACAGGACTTGTTTCTTAATGCTACCGTCTCTACACTTGATAAACCATCAAAACTGCTTTGGTTTATATATGTCTGCAACTTACTTTGGTGCATGTGGAGTGAACGTAATAAAAGAAAGTTTGATGCTGGTGAATGTTGCCCCTCTAGATTCAAACAATTTTTCCTGCTATCTCTTAAGGAATCTGCAGGTCTAGCTTTTGTCTATACCTCTTCCACGTCAAGCCAAGTTCCCATCTTTAGCTACCTGGCCATTTCACCGCTTCTTTACTCGGCTCCTCACTTCACTCCTGTGATTTGGCAACACCACCCCCGCCCCCGCCCCCCCCCCCCCCCCTCCCGGAAAGATGGTTTAATTTAAAGCTGATTGTGATGGTTCATACCGTGATATTACTCAAGTAGGCTTTGGAGAGGTTTTCAGAAACTCTGATGCTGCCTTCTTGGGTGCCTTTTCTTGCAATGTGCATGTCTCTTGTGCTATTAATGCTGAACTGTTGGCTATGATTGAGGTATTTAAGGTGGCAAAAGAGAGAGATTAGTTCCCTTTGTGGATAGAAACAGACTCCATGTTGGCAATACAGTACTTTAAAAAGCTAGACTTAACGCCTTGGAAGATTCGGGTGAAATGGTTGAACAGCCTTGCATCCATTAGCCATTTTCAGGTACACGTCACTCACGTCTTCAGGGAGGGAAATCAAATTGCAGATAAGCTTGCTAACTATGGTGCCTTGAATAGTGGTTTAAATTGGTGGGATTCAATCCCTCAATTCTTATTTAGTTCTTTTGGTCCTGATTTCTCAAGAAGTACTACTTACCGGTTTTCTTAGTTTTGCGTGGCTTTTTATTCGTTTGATCGATGTATGGGTGTGGTTCAGATCTAGTCCCCCACCCCTCCTGGTATCTTTTGATCCGCTCCTAATAAAGTCTCTAATGTGGGTGCCTTGGTGCCCCCTTTCTGACCATTACAAAGGAGCTAATATCGCCTAATCCGTATTAGCTTATTATAAAATATAAAATAAAAAAATTCTGAATGCCAAGTTTTAAGCGAACACTAGTTTAACACCGCATAGCCATGTTAGCATGGCTCCTAACATTAACGAAGCACCGAAAATCTAGGCAATGAAATTAAGTCTCCGAAAATCCCTAAGGTCTTTATTCCGAACCCAATGGGTTGACTTACGATGACTTGAGCCAAATACAAAAAAAAAAATCTATGGTGCCCGATATGGCATTGCCCAACTTGAGAAAGCTTCTAGAAGTTTTTTTGGACAAGAAATACGGGTAAACAAGTAACATAACCCGTATAGGTCTACTTAACCTTCAAGGATCTCTAGTCAATACAACTCAAGAACTCTTAGCTTCCAATTCAGGACTATAAACTACTCTATACAAACCTTTCTCTCAACCATAAGAATGTATCTCTATCCTATTACTTTTTGAATACCATTACTGACTTTATCGTCGGAGGGTTCTTGGCCGGCACTACATGAGTGCCCTAATTCTCGAGGGCCTAAATCAATTTCAGGCCTATTTTGAGTTCCAATATCCAAAACCTAAAAAGAGAATCATACATGATTTGAAACATTTGTTTGTCTAGTTTCGAAAGCATCAAGAATCATAGAAAACGAGTTATGAGCAAAGAGAAACGCTCAAAGTTACAAATCATGTCAGAAGTGGAGACAACTATGGCTGCAATCTATTTCGGATCAATTTCAGTATTCAAGATTGCATAAACTGTTATCAAGTTATGATTAGAAAGGCTTATATGTCTATTTTTCAATACATTAAGAATTGCATCTAACAAAGGTGTGTACAGGAGATATGGTCAAAGTTCAAAAGCATGTCAAAATTGCACCGTCACTACAATAGGTCCATGTGACGAAGCATGTTTTGCCTTCAGTTTCCATATGACGTCCCAAGACTTCAAACGACTTGTTGATTAAATGTACGAGCAAGGGGTAATTTGATTTTTGGTGAAAGATTTTGTTGCGGGCAGATTGCTTCTTAAACAATCCAATGAGGAGAACGAATCCTCAAGCTCGAGGGTTATAAAGTACAACGAAGTCAGGTCTCCACATGAAAATCAGTGCTAAAAAGGCATTAGTAGTGCTTTGAAGCAGAGCAAGTATTAGCAGGCATAGCTTTTGCACGAGAGCTTCTCTCTCTAAGTTTTAGAGAGAAAAAATAGATCTCAGAACTACTCCCCCTCCCCCTTCTCTCTTGCCAGATTTTGATCCATTTGGATCTAGATCGATAGCTTGAAAGTTGGGGGCGGGTCTATTGCTCAAGCTGTATCAGGGGTTCCTTTCATCTCCATTTTCAAGTTTTTTCAGATCCTTTCTCACCCTTGTGGTGATATTTTGTCCCCTTTGTGGTGAATTCCTGGCTGTGTCCAGATCAGAAGGACCTTGTTCCTCGTTTTCTTTTCCTTTTTTCACATTGTCAGTTGATCTTATATGTTTCCAGATCTAAGATCACTCAATCTCTGAACATGTCATCTCTCTCTACCTTCAACCTCCAAGATGATTCGTATGGCTGCGATTATAAAGTGCAAGTCACTTACCTCGGCGAGTATAGGTGCTCATGTACGGGTTTTCCACCAACCATTCTCCATCATTCTTGTCCTTGTTCTTGTTCTGCGTTCTAGTTCTCGGTTCCATCTCTGCAACTATGGTTCTTTCTTGAGATGTGTCTCTGTGGTGGAGGGAATGATTTGGTTTTGAGGGATCCTCTCCTCTTGGATGTGGGGTTTCATATGGTCTGTGTTTTGGGATTCAATTGGCATCGGACAATCATTATAGTACTTGAAGCTTTTCTGCTTCGGACGGTATTTCAACGGTAATTTGCAGTTGACGACGCGTGGGGACTATAATAGCTAGGGTTTCCGTATTACATTGGGCCTCTTATTGGGCCTATGTTTTAGTTTTTAGTTTTTTAAGGTTTAATTTCTTTATACTAGCTCTTTATTTGAGGCTTTGAGCATAGATGGAAATTAAGTTTCCTTTTATAATTAGTTCATTAAGGTTTGTCCATCGGACTTTCTGTTGTGGTTCTATCTTCAGCCTCTTGGGACAGTTTAAATGATTCTCTATTACCCAAAAAAAAAAAAAAAGCAGAGCAAGTATTAACTAAGGTCTGACATGGACATTGTTTCCAATGAAGCTTAAAATGGCAACAATGACACGTGAAGTAGCGACATAAAAGAAATATGCTCCAAAAGAAGATCTTCAAATGCAATGTCCATCACGGACACAAAAATTTAAACTAGTCTACATGCAATTAACACTACAAGTTCACAGAGCTATATAAGGCATAAACACGTCTGAGAAGCAGCTCTATCTACATATATGATACCTAGTCTAATCTCTTAGACTTAAGTTATGGAGCAAGATAGGTCTTCAGGCATAACGCTCTGGATTCTTACAAATAAAGATTCACTGGGGAACGACCATTACATGTGGTCAACCTGATTGGAACTTCTTGTAGAGACGTTGCCTTACACATTGGTATACTCGAGCATCTCACAAAAACGGCACTGTTTATCAGTGGGTGTCGAGCCATGAGGGTAAGGGACCAATCTTCGAACCGTGAGCAAATAGGGGGAATTTTCCAGAGCTATAAACATGTGAACGGGCTTGGTCTAGCTCTCATAGAAGATATGACGAGATTTGCAAGAATGTACGTTAATGTTAAGTTGCACATCTTTAAAATTGCTCGTAAATACGTCCGCAAAAAGTCAATATATGTCTAGGACGGACGATAAAGTTGGTTGAGATAACATAAAAACCTTCAAAGTTAGCTCCCTCCTGAAACAACTCTCTAAACCTTTTAATCTCCCGAAAAAGAAATGTACTTTGGCATATATATGCTTCATATCATGATTTATATTATCCAAACATATTTTTCCTTTTTCTTTTTTTGCTGTTTCTTACCCCGCCCTTATCCTATTCTTCAAATCTCCCTAATTATTCAGTTTCAGAAATCTCAATCCATTGTTCTCTTACCATTTCTCTCCCACCAGTCCTTTTCCTTCTCATGTTTTTCTCCTCTGTTCTTCCATTTATCTCTGTCTCTTCTCTCCATCCTTCCTTCACTTATGACATTTCAGATTATTCAAATCTAAGATGTATATCTTCTTCCACCATCACCTCAACTTTCAACAAAAGTTGGTCGACTTTTCGGCACTTCGATTTTGGTGTTGTACTGTTTGCCGGACATGGGTATGACAGTGTTAAAGTTGCTGACCTTCTCGATCTCTTTTTCTTTTTTCAATCTTCTTTCGATACTTCTTTGCTTGACAAGTTTTTGCCTAATTTATGGTTCAAAACGGCGCTCTCTTACTTCTCTAGTTGGGTTCTGATCTGCTATGTTTTTGGTAGGATGATCCAGTTATTTTCTATGCTTCGGTTCGCCGAATTGGTGACGAATATGTGTCTCAATGCGGTTCGGTTTGTAGCAGTGATGGTCCTGTGCCTTATAGTTGTTGTTTCCGTCCTTGGAGGGTATGCACCTTGGCTGGCCGATTCTTGGGCTTTTGTTCAGTGATGGCCATGGGGCAGGTTGGGGTTGGGGATGGGGATCACAATAGCATCCTCATCTCTGGGGTCATTCTCCATCCCCTTCCCCGTCCTAATCCCCAATAAAAATATATTGGGAATTCCCCGTCTCAATCCCCACTGGGGACTAAGCCTCCAAACCCGCCCTAAATTCCCAATAAGAATTTAATAAAAAAAATTCTCATATTGTCTTTTTTTAAATCAAAATCTACAACAAATAAAATTAAAAAATTATTAAATTCATAAATCATAATTCTTGCAAAAGTCAAAACATCATTAAAGTAAAGTAGCAAATGTATATATTTGTGATTTATATTATAAAAGATAAATTAATATACATAAATTAAAAAATATATATAAAAATTAAATAGTATTGTTCAAGTAAATCCAGAATATGTGTCTGACTCAAACTCTATGTTACTTGACCTAGTAGTAATAGGGTTTTAATTAGAGATAATCTCGGAGAATCTTAGAGATATCCGTTCAATGTATGATTACCTTTCCTTGTAAAATTCAGTTATATCCATTGTAATCTTCTATATAAAGTGACCATATTATCAATTAAAGTACACAGGAATTCTCTCTCAAATATCGTTCCCTAAAGCACGTTATCAGCAAAAAGCTCAAACCCTGAAACCCTAAATTCGTAGCCTTCAAACCCTAGCCACCACAGCCGCATATATTGAAGTCCTCAATCCCAGGATTGCAGAACCGGCGGCAGAATCACTGGAACCGGTCGGAAAACCACCGAACCGACCACGTGAAATATCGAACCAGCCCTTCAAGAAGGAAAAAAAGGGATCCCTGCACCGATTCACCACCTTCCGGACCTCTGATTGCTACGAAATTTTTCCAGTAGCAGCTACTCGATCCCAGGATCCAGGAACCAGAAGTAGAACCCTAAAAACAAGTCTAGAAGTTGCTAAACCGGCCTGCAGGAAAACCGACAGAGAAGTCAAATCCCAAAGAAGTCAAAGCCCAGAGAAGTCAAAGTCCAGAGAAGTCAAATCCCAAATAAGTCAAATCCTAGAGAAGTCAAAGCCCTGAGAAGTCAAAGCCATGAGAAGTCAAATCCCAGATAAGTCAAAGCCCAGGCCATTGCCATGTTAACTTAGCCACGTCAGCTCCGGCTACTTTTCCGGCCACTTTTCAGGCTATATTTTTCCGGCCACCTATTTCGAGATATTTTTTACTAAAAGTTCCCTTTTTTTAGTTTTTATTCTATTTCTATTTTTTTTCTCGGGGACTTGCAAACTCGCTTCTTCTACCCCCCCCCCCTTTTTTCATCATAGGGCAGGCCTAATTAAGCTGAACTGTTGTGGTTAGTGCTCACTCCAAGTTTGGAGCTTGTTGAGATCTCCAAACTTAGAGTTTGGGGAGAATTTATGATCGAGCACTTACATCATTGTTTCGATCTAATCCAATTCCTCTTGGAATTGAATTTCTTAGAAGCAATTATGCTCAGAAATTCTTAATTTCTTGGGAGCGATTACGCTCAGAAATTTTATATGTTTTCGTGGTAGCTCTTTCCGCTTCGAAACTAACCATTTTTCTTGTTCTCTTTCAGGATGAGTAACATGAACAAATTGGACTTTGTTTCATTGGGAATAACTGGCACTGGATATCACAGGTAGGTTCGTGATGTCCGTCAGCATCTCAAGACCGATGGAATCATGGATACGATTCTCAACCCTAGCCAGGACGTGCTAACTGTTGAGCAAGCTCAAGCTTTGGAAGCAAATAAAGCAGCCATTAAGGCAAATAAGGCGAAAGTCATCATCCTAATGATTCGTCATATGGATGATTCACTCCAGTACTATTGTATGAATGAAGAATACCCCAGAAAGCTGTGTGTCTCACTCGAAGAAATATTTGGTAACGTCCTTGACTCCCTGCTTCCTGACCTAGAAGTGAGATGGCATAGCCTCCCCTTCTGTGATTTCAAGTCAATTCTTGACTACAACTCGAAAGCACTTCGCATTAAATCCTTAATGAAATTCTGTGGTAAAGAGATCATAGATGTGATGTTGATTGAGAAGATTATCTCTACATTGATGGTTGCTAAGAACTATCGAATCGATGTTACTGCAGGACGTATCGCAAGGTTTCATGAGCTCATTTGAGCTATGAATGTCATTGAAAAGCATGACAACATCCTTGTGAAGAACTATAATTCGAGATCTGTGGAAACAGAGCATATTCTAGAATCCAATTATAGTCGCGCTCCTAAGAGAGGGCTCCAAGAGCGAAACCCTAATCTTAGGGATACTTCTAGATGTTCTGGTCCATATAATCGCTCTAGTTGGGAAGGTAACCACCAAAATAGGCAAACATGGAACTGAAGAGGTCAGCGTGGAAAGAGAGAGGGAGGCAATGCCTCTGGCCATGTTGGTGGCGCCAGCAATATTGAGAGCCATCTAAATGACGCTTTCAAAGCACCCCAATCAATGGAGTCTGAGCAAACAGATGTATGTTCTCGATGTGGAGTATCCGGTCATTGGGCACATTTGTAGAGCTCGTGAAGAAATTGTCACCGCCTACAGAGCATATTGTAAAGCAAGAGAAGCTCACTATATGAAAAAAGAAGATCAAGAAGATGATCTAGAATGAAGGTTTAAAGACTACAAACCTGGCTGGGATCAATAGATCGCCAATTCTGTTTAAGTCTTTATTTTTCCAAGAGATGTAATATGCAATTGCCATATACTTTGTAGTAAATGCCATTGGTTTATTTTTTCTTCACATAGGCTCATCCAAAATGAGTATGATGCCAAGGAAGGTTTTCCTAGACTAAGTGTGATCGTCGCCGCTACCTCAGATGCCGCCGCCGTCCACCACCAGCCTAGGGTTGGCACAGTCCCTACCATGACGCCAAGGATGGTATCCATCATGGTGATGGAGCCCTAGGTGATACTACAATCACTAACTTTGCTTCAAATAGTGTTTCAGATGCTCAGGCCCAATCAAAATCCTCATTGGTTACTTCTAACGCTCTCGCTCGTTTTACAAAGCATGTTCCTTAGGGAAGTTAAGAACTAAGACCGTCCTATGCAAAGGATATAAAATTACTTATTCTGTTCTTAGATAGAGTATGTGGGATTCTGTGGACTGGTTCAACCAACTTACGGATGTTTAAATATCTCAATATGTTAGTTGACACGCAAACACGCTGGTCACGTGTAGTGCAATTGTCCACTTGTAAATGCTGCCTATGGCTACACTTCTAGTACATATCTTATGACAACGGGCTCACTCCTCATATCATCCTATTCAGTCAATTGGACTTGACAATGCTAGAGAGTTTACAATGAAGACTTTCGATGGTTATTGCATTGGGACTGATGTTGGTCATCATATTCCCATTAACACACCCAAATGGTCTCACGAAAATGACTACGATGGTAACCCAGAATTTGGTAATGCGCACCAATATCCTTATATCCGTTTAGGGTGATGCAATATCGCATGCAGTTATGTTAATTCATCTACGACTCACTGCCACTCAATCTACCTCTACATTACAACTAGTGACTGGGTACCATCTCTTACTTATGCAAATTTGAGTGTGTCATTTATGTGCCAATTGCACCACCACAGCACACTATGATGGGTCCTTACAGATGAATGGGCAACTACGTCAGATTTGAGATTCCAACAATCGTTTGCCACTTAATACCCTTGCTAGGCGATCTCTTTAATGCATGCTGTGTGGATTGTCACTTTGATGAGACAGTCTTCCCATCATTAAGAGGAGATAAGAACATGGATGTTCAACAGGAATAACATGAATTGTCATGGCTTGTCCCCACTATGTCACATCTCAATCCCTGTTAAAGTGACGAGATCACACATATCTGCTGCAATTATGCCCGCAAGGATAGACGTCTCTAAGAGAGGATGTAAGTTCCATCCTATACGGAGGTAGGCATGGCGCCAACGCCATAAAGAGTGGAACTTTGGCATTACATGTCATGGCCCCAGCTAAGATGCGTGGGAGGCATGTGGGTTCGAATGATACTTTAGCACATTCCAATCATTTGATCATCAACACTCAAAATCCATCTCATGAGAATCTTCTGGATTATGATTATTTTTGGGGGACTCATCAACGTCAAAACTTATTTCTGGGAATATAGAGCTCTATGAAAATTACACTAGTGTACATGAGACATGGGATAGAAACTCCATCATAATTGATGATGTAATCACGCATTTCGTTGCACATGAGTTTGTTGAGTCTATTGATATCAAACCACTCTCTGTTGATGAATGAATGCCAACGTAGAGAAATTTGGCCTAAATGGAAAGATGCGATCCAGGTTAAGTTGGATTCTCTAACAAAGAGGAAGGTTTTTGAGCCAGTGATGCCAACACCTTTTAACATAAAACTTGTTGACTAATGGGTCTTCGTTAGAAAGCATGGTGAGAAAACGAGATGGTAATCTCACCTTATAGCTCAAGGCTTCTAACAAAAGTCCCTGGAATCGACTACAATGAGTTATATTCTCTCGTAATGGATGTCATTACATTCCACTACCCTGTCAGTTTGGTAGTTTCCGAATAATTGATCATGCAGCTTATGAATGTGGTCACTATGTATCTCTATGGGGTTCTAGATATGGAATATATATATATATATATAAAGGTTCACGGTGGACTTCATTTACCCAAGTCAAGTGGCTCTAGACCACAGAGCGTGTTTGCAATAAGATTGAAACGTTTACTAAAGTGACTACTTGATTGGAAAGAGATATGCTCACCGCAGTTCATGTTGTACATTATCTTTATTGGAAGCCCTTAAAGAGTTAAGGGAAACCACTGAACACTTGAAATCCAAGTTTGAGATGAAGGATTTTGGGAGAACATGATTATGTCTCAGTTCGGAACTTGAGTATTGTGTTGATAGATGCTTAGGCATTTTGACAAGGTCAAGCCTTCAAGCACCTCCATGATCATCCGTAGTCTTGATCCTGAAAAGGATCCTCTTCATCAGAAGGATGATGACAAAGATTTACTAGCAAAGGTGCCTTACTTAAGTACAATAAGTGTGTTATTGTACTTAGCTCAATGCATAAGACCGGACATCTCATTGCCAGTGTGCTTTTTATCTAGATATAGCTTTGCGCCAACGCGAAGCCATTGGATTGATGTAAAAGATATCTTTCAGTACTTGAGATGTACGATTAATATGGGCTTGTTCTATTCCTACAGAGAAATGATGGATTCTGACCCATCACACACCAGGAACACAGCGAACCCTGGCCTGCATCTTCTATCCTCATCCCAAAATGACATGTGTTTTGGAAGGTTTTGCTGATGTTGGCTATCCCTCTGACCCACACAAAGGTCATTCACAAACTGGTTAAATATTCACCATGGGTAAGACCGTGATATCTTGGAGGTCTACAGAACAGACCTAGTCACTATATCTTCGAACAATGCAGAGACTGTTGCTCTTCACAAAGTGGTTCTTGAATGTTTATAGATTGAATCCATAATTACGCATGTTCGAAACAATTGTGGTTTGAAGTCTACCACAAATGAGCCTACGAGCATCTAGGATAATGCTGCTTGTTTTGAACAAATAAAGCAAGGCTACATCAAAAGCGGCAACACCAAGCATAATCAGCAACAATAGACTCTCCTTAAAATCAATGTGAACTAGGTTTGATCTGAGGACAGTGTGGCAGACTTGCTCACTAAGTCATTGCCTAAATTCCACTTTTGAGAAACATGTTGGTATCATCGTTTGCGGATATTATCCGAACTCCCATGATAATAGTCATCAGGAGGAGATGCAAGCATCAGGGGGAGATGTCTACACGTATGGTCTCAAAAAGTGAAGGATGTGTTGTGCTCTTTTTCTCCTTCGACCGAGATTATTTTTGTCCCACTGAGTTTTTGTTACTCGGCAAGGTTTTTAATGAGGCAACAAGAGAAGCACCACGTTTGGGTGATACAAGGAGGAGTGTTCAAGTAAATCCAGAATATGTGTCTAGCCCAAACTCTATATTACTTGACTTAATGGTAATAGAGTTTTAATTAGAGATAATCTCGGAGAATCTTAGAGATGTCCATTCAATGTATGATTACCTTTCCTTGTATAATTCAGATTCTATACATTGAAATTCTCTATATAAACATGTCTCTATTATCAATGAAAGTACATAGCAATTCTTTCTCAAATAACGTTTCCCTAAAACATGTATATATTATTGGGTTGGGTGTGAAAATGGGGATCACAATACCATCCTTGCCCCATCTCAAATCTTAGACAGTGGGGATTGGGGATCCCCATCCCTATTCTCCATTTGTCCCCAAATTCTCCTTCCATTAAGGGTGGTGATCTAGTGGAGTTCTGCCCCTCTCCCCGTTAGGGATTTTGCCATCCCTAATTTTGTTGTACATTGTTTAGCTTTTTTCTTATTTTTGTTTGCATAATGAAAATTTCCTTTCAAAAAAAAAAAAGGAAAATCATATCAACTACCTAGTGTGGTAAGGTTGATAAAGCGGCCTAGCATGGAACCCTCATGTCTAACAAGTTTGAGAGACCTCCAGATTTGTGCTCATGCGGCGGGAGATTAGTCTGGCTTTGCTAGAATATCTTCATGGACCTCGGTCTGAATACT